>CM021766.1:86812501-86835587 GCA_011076525.1 Nettapus auritus | reverse complement strand
AAGGGAGAATTCCTCACAAGGCACATAGCTGTGTCCCACAGCTGTCACTCTGAAACTCTGGTAAGGGCCCTACAAAGTGCTAAGGCTGCAAGAATCAAGGTCTGTACTCATTTGGGGAACACAAGTACTTCACAAGTTAGAGATCTTTGGATCCTTTGAAATAAGTGCTGATGCTGATTTCTGCTGCTTAGACATTCCTTTTCTCTCCTCTAGACAGAGAAGCCATAGTGAGAATGGCTGTCAAGCTCCAGTAGACAAAAAAGGATGTTGTCCAGTTCTGCCTGTCAGTCTTGCTATTCAGCATGGTGGTTGGCAAAAGGCAAGAGTTAGTCTCTCTCTGGTGCATCTGTCAAAGCAGTGGAAGAGCAGCTGCATAAAAAAAAGGGATGTCTGATCAAAGTTTACATTTTAGTGATCTCCGGAGGAAAATGGGAGGTAGTTGGAAGAATGATGTTCTTGCTTCTGACCATAACAACTGTGTTGATCTGAATGCAAAATTTCAGTTGAAAAAATCCAAGTCATAGCTCAGAGAACACACATACCACTGATAATAAAAAACACTTTCGAGCATAGCTGGCCTTCAAGACACCATTTATTGATTAGATGTCAGCTGGAGGCCTCCATCCCAAAGTCTTCAAACCACTGCACTGTTATTCCTAGCTAGCCTTCACACCATGCACTTCCACATGTGCCATATGAAGCTTTCCCACGTTTGACCTTTAGAAAACATTCAGGGGAACCACATTAGCTTGGGAACATGTTATGACACTCTGCCCATGGTCAGATTTTATATACCCAAATCTTGTGTAAATCCTGACCCCATTTTTGTACAGCTAATGATCTGAAAAAGCCAAAGAGGTTTGAATGATTGTTATATGTTAGACCACAAATATTGGAAGATATGCAAGACTCCATTAAGTTTTATTTGTTGATGATGAAAATAAGAGGTGACCATGTTTTTCCTGTACTTACTCATTTTGAAGTGGTTATCTCTGAGTCTGCTGAAATGGGAGAGATTTATATATGGAAGCAAATCTTTGTACCTATATTTTTTTTTCTAATGAAGGGAAGTGACTTGAATATATATTTTTTTCCTTTTCCTCTGAAGTGTTAGAATATTGAGTCACATCTTTTTTCACTGTTTGGTGTGTGGCTGTGGTGCAGAAACAATACATATTGTTTTATTCATTGCTGGAGAAAATTGATTACACTTATGAATTTATGAGCTAGGTAAGCAAGGTTTTTTGTGTCTTGGGTCAACACCAATAACCCAATAAAGAGTAAAATTCAGCCTTCAGAGCTCTGAGCTCAAAGGACAGAAACTTCTACAAGGCACAATGAAGTCTACTCAGGAACTGTAAATCTTCATCATGTGAGATGTAGATCATCTTTTGTAATACCAGGAAATACACAAATCGACAACACTGTCCAAAGGTAGGTAGTAGAATCCATTTCTGCTCTAATTTGGTGTAAGATGCCAAGGGAATCCTGTAATTGTTAGTCACTGCAGAAACCTCAAACTTGAAGGATAATTTCAGTAACATACCAGGCAATTCTCAGATATCTGTTACTGTTAATAACAGTATCTGTTAAATACAGATATCTGGTAGTGCTCTTTTCATTATTGCTGATGAATTGTCAGTTGTACTGTACACTTTTCTGCATTTGAAGCAGGGCACAAAATAACACAACTTCTGTCTTTAATGAAGGACTATAATCATTTTTTTTGGTGTCATTCTTCATAATCCATAAAAAAAAAAAAAAAAAAAAAAAAAGATATTGAATCTAACATTCTTACATTCTTACCTTTCATATAGAAAAAGCAACTGAAAATGTCACTTGATGAAAATGGGAGACAAGCAAATGGCTGGAGCAAATGTGTGCTTCTGCATCAGACTTTATACACCACCACACCTTCACCCCATGCTGTGTCTTAGCACAGTTAAAGGAAACATGATTATGCCAATAAGGTTGTTCTGCATGACAAAGGTGGGACAGTCCCTGAGATATTTATTGGGTATGGAGGAAATAATATCTTGAATAGTTTTGTTTTTCAGCATAGATTTGGAAAAGATTTTTGCTTTATTTATTTATTTATTTATTTATTTTGAATTCAGACTTTACAACTCCAACTTTACACCTTGCTTAATCTTCAGGAAACGGGCACCTAATTGCTCCTTTGAAGGAGTATTTACAATACAGCCTTCCCTGGATTTAAAGGTTTGTGTAAGTCAACTTTTTTGTAATAACTCCATTACCAGCAATTTTCTGTGGCCATTTGCATCATGATAACTCTCATGTGTAACAGTGTCAGGTATAGATAGCTCTACCTCAAACAGGTCAGTTTGTTGTGATGTTTCTGTAAATTCACCATATATTACAAAGACAACAACAGAACAAGCCAACAACAGCAACAACAACAAAACTGCCCTGCACAGTGAAATTTCCAATCTAGTCTGACACTATAACAACTACTAAACTTTTATTTAAAATAAAATATTTGCCATTAAGATATTTGCTCTTTACTCAGGGATTACTTTTTCTGAGCATTTAGTGGTGAATGAATTCAAGTGAATTAAAGCAGGTTCCTTTAGGAAATTTAGCATGTGTCAGCCAGTTCTTCATCTCAAATGATTTGAAAAGTAAATTATGCAGGCAATTACATCTTTCCATTACATTAATTGAAATATATGAAATTGGCTATATTTTAAATGGTTGTTAAGAACATACTTTAATCTCAATTGTTGTATGTAATGGTTATAATTATATGTGATTTATAGGCTGTGGATTTTTTGTTTGTTTGTTTTTGTTGTTGGTGGTGCTTGTTTGGTTGGTTGGTTGGTTTTGGTTCGGTTCTTTACTTAATTATTTATTTTTTATTTTTTGTCAGCAAATCAGGGGACTCTTCAGGGAGGTATTTTGACACTGGAGTTACAATCAGCATTCAGCCTTTCCTACGTACATTTAATGGCTTAGAGTTGTTTGTTGCATTCTGATGATCTGGTTAGATCGAAGGAAGACTGGGCACACATGGAAGTGAACTGGGCACCCATGTGTGAACTCACAAGAGTTCACAAAGATTATATATAAAGTTCAGTGATACATTATGTAGCTGCATTCATATATGAGCACCAAATCTTCCCAAAAGCCAATGCTACAACCTGATTATATTGTCAAGAAACTATGTAACATATACAAGCTATAAAGAAATGGAAAGCCTTAAAAGTCTTAGATAGCAAACAGAAATTTCCATGCCCAGAACCCCATACACTCTGGATTGGATAGTTTCCAATCATTCCACACATTAAAATGTGTGAGGAAACATGGCTCTCAAACAGCAGCAAATGTACTAGATGTTTTCTGCTAACACTTCTTTAAGTGTAAAAATATATTTTCTGCAAAATTTAAAATGAGTAAATGCAGGAACAGATGGGGAGCATGTCACCTGCTTCAGAAAGAATAAGGAAGAAAGAAATGCAGTAGCTTCTTACTGTCTTCCTGAACAGAAAGGAAAAAGAGCGATTTATTTCATATGTTGAAAGAACAAAAAAAAATGGTACTGAGTTAAATTCAAAAGTGTTGCTCTAACCTGTCCCTTATTTTTGCCTCTTTTATAAGGAATGTTTTGTTTCTGTTTCTTATTTTTAGTTTTATTAAAAAACAAACAAACAAAATCTTCTTAATTATATGAAGCAACATAATATACACCAGCTTTAGGACAAAATATTTAGGTGCTATCAGGTGGCATCTCTTTGTTTGCAATCCTTATTCCAAATGTTATTTTTCCTAGACACAAATAAGGACAGTTTTTGAAATCTGGGAGATATATAACCCTTCAGTTATTATGGGAAAACAGTGAACCTCCTTGGCCCAAGTTTCAAAGCATGTGAAATCATACAGTCATTTCTCTCCCATTTTCCGTCTTCTTTAATTCAGAGTATTAATTAGGGAATTCAGCAAAGAACTAGTGCACTCAATATTTTTTTAATCTAAAGAGTAGCCATTTTCTTTTTTTTTTTTTTTTTTTTTTCAGTTACCAGAAACTCTCAGAGCGTATGTTGTCTTCTGTCTCACAGCTGACCTGGTACAGATTAGACAATCACAAGAAGTTGATTCTTGCTGAGTACATTCAGTATTGCAGCTAGTCCAGATGTGAAATATTTACTCATTCCTTTTGCAAGTGGTATAATGAGCGAGTTTTACTCCAGTGAAGTTTGCTCTGACATAGTCTATATGAACAGATAGACTGAAGGGTGTAGAATTTCAGTTCATACCGACTGATTTTTAGAACAATATATTTTTTTTTCCTTTCTTGCATGTATGCCCATCCTGATAAAACTTCAGTAGAGATGTTCTACCAAATGTCTGCAGTCACTCAGTTAAGGGTTTTTGCTCTGTGTTTCCCCTAAGGCTTTCAGTAGGCAGAGGGATAGAAAAAGCTCTTTTCTCAATGGAAAGTACAGCAACATAATTACTTTTTTGAGAAAGTTATTATTTTTTTTCCTTGTTTGTTATCAGCAGAGTAGCTAACATCTTCAGTCAAATTCACAGAACAGGCAAGACTACCCATCTCCAACCTTATGGGATCTGTTAGAGCCAGTTTCTTCCCAGCAATCTTGGAGAGAATTGTTACTGATACATCTCAATGCCCAAAGACCCTTTATCTCCAGCTGACTGTGGAATAGTTGTTGAACATCTTTATAATGACATTAGAAATCATTTTCCAACAGCCAAAAGTCAGTCCAAAGTTACCATCACTGCATTCCTGCAATTATTGCTTCTCACAGTCTCAGAGCAAAACACTTTTTCATTGTCTGCATGATCGAACAGACTTGCTGAGCTCCTTCCTGTGGCATCAGCCTCCACAGAAAGACTCACACACACAGGCACGCACATGGATGAGTGAATACACACTCATGTTTCATTCCCTCACTTTTTGATTGAAAACTTTTTTTCTAATATATAGTGTGAAGAAATCAATTCCACAGTATTATCAAATTTGAACAGCTGTATAGCAATTTCTGACAAGTTTCCATCTTCTCTCTGTCATGTTAATTGTACTGTCATTCATTTCATGGCTTCTATTGCATGTTGTGACTTATATTTTCTTTTTTCAGTTTGTGACCCTTGGTTATCTATTATGTATGGCTCAAAAGTAATTTTCCATATCTTTCTGTAGTGAGAATTTGCTAAAGAGAAGTTTGTGCCAAGGGAGCTGTACCAATTGGACCTTTTATTTCTAGCTTTTTTCCCACTGGTGAGTTAATTGTCTGTTTAGGTGTTTTATTAATGTTATGAATGTTGTACATCTCTGAAGTCACAACTGTCATTTTTTTGCAGCATTACAGAGTACATGAGTTGACATCTGACTTTTCATATTGGTAATGTAGAAAATTAAATTATATGTCCTGTGAATCATAATTTTGCATAACAAGTTTCTCCAAATATTTCAAGGAGAAATATAATCCTTCCTTCCTTCCTTCCTTCCTTCCTTCCTTCCTTCCTTCCTTCCTTCCTTCCTTCCTTCCTTCCTTCCTTTTCTTTCCCTTCTTTCCCTTCTTCATATTTCAGAAAAGTATGATCTGAGTAGCTCTTTGTTTAGAATTATCAGGCATGCCTAACTGACCAATCTTCTTTGTTATTCACATATTCACATATTCACATCATATAATCATGTTTGTAGTCTATGCCTGGTGCATCATAATGAATTTTCTTCATAAATTATTGACTGTGTTAGCTGAGAACTGAGATTTCAGTTCATGAGAACTGAAATGACTGCAGCACATCAGCAGGCGGCTTGAACTTCACACTGTATCTGCTCAGAACACAGCCCACGTTAACGTATGCTGCACTCTTAGATCAAGGAGAAGCAGCAAAAATTGAAACACTGGTGAGCAATATAAACAAGGTAATTGACATAACTGTCATGTAGGCCCTGTCAGGTTCCTGCTACAATGCTTTGAAACTACAGTACTTGACCCATTCTTTATTTGTAGCAAATGAAGAAGTTTTTAAAGGATTAACAGGAGATACTGATGTTTATTCTTTATTGTCTGTTTTTCCTTACAGTTTATTGGCAGAAGAGCTTATGAATATCCTCCCCAGGTCAGTTAAAAACAACCAGCTTGAAGATGCTGATGGTCAATAATGGATATGCAGAAGAGAACACAATGTCAGGGGAACATTGAACAGTGAAAATTTCAGGGCTTCCTTGTCCTTTTCTACATGTGCAATCACTTACTCCTCTACAAAACTCTATCACTATAAAATCCTTTTCTCCATAAGCTTTTTAAATATACTTTTTGTAGAACACAAAAGGAATTGACTATAACTTTTTGACAGGTGGGTCTATGCACTTTTTTTCTTCATAGTTTGTCAGTGTTGCTATTTCTTATATCAAATCATTATAAGCATAATCTTAAAAACTTAAACAAGATGAATTTTGTCTTTTCCACCTTAAAAGAGATCTACCTTAAAGAAGTTCAGGACAGGAACTGGTACATCTGAAGCCTAGACAGGGCAACAAAAAGTGAATATTTACTCTTCAGATATTTTATAAGTAATAGGTATTTTGTAAATTTCCAATTCTTAACCATTAGAGCCTCTGCCTTGTTATTAAGAAGTTGGCTTTAATTAAAAAAAAGTGCTTTTTATTTTAAATAAAACTTCTGAAAATTTTCAACTGACTGTGCCAGAGAAGTGCAGAATGAATTAATGTTTCTAGAGAATTTTGAACTTTCTGATTTGCACAGTATGCAAGGTTTTGACCAAAACAACATTAAAATTTTCCTGCTCCCTTTAAAATCTCTGATTTTTAATTTATTTTGCAAGAAGATTAAACTAAAGAATTTAAGTCCTACCTGAGATATCTGATGTCTTTAGAGACTTTTTATTCAATGGGAGTATCACAGCACAGGAAACTGTCCGTAATAATCTATTACAGGTCTGCTAAAATAATAATCTAATAGTCTGCTAAAAAATGTATGGGACGGATCTGCCTCTCCTGACCTCAGAATGGTCTCTTGTGATAATGTCTCCAAATCTAATTAAATAATCTGAGTATATCAAGGTTTAGACTTAAGAAGATTCTTTTAGACTTTAAAGGTCCTTCTGGTGCTTTGAAGCACCTTGGGATTTAACCTTCCAGATATATCACTGATCTTTGACATGAAGGGAATACAGTCATCTGTCCTAGAAAAAAATATTATGGAAAACCAATTCTCCGTGTTGACCTATATACCTAAATCAAAGGCAAAAAAAAATAATAAAATAAAATAAAATAATAAATGGAGTACTGAGTCAATAAAATATGTACTTTTGTATCTGGATATTCCTATGCAGTGAGCTATCATTATGACATTCTAATATAGTATTTTCTTCCATGTAAGAATATGTGTTTAATTATTGAAATGGAAACTCATATTAAAAAGAAACTGAAAAAGCAACCAAAAAGACTGGTAACATATTAGCAAGCAGCATTAAGAGTGCTTGAATACATGACACTTGAGACAGACCACTTGCGTAAGTGTTGTCTGAAAATATTATTTGAAAATCTTCAGTGCTATTCTGGTTAGCATTGTTCCCCTCTGAATGCCTGTGAGGGTTATCAAGTGTTCTGAAGCAAGTTTCACAAAAGTGAGGTTGGATCTAGTCATCTTTATGTACCTGGATTTTCCTCATACAAAACCTTACAATGACACAATAAATTCCTTGAATACATGGCCAAAATATAGCTCATACAGAAGGCTGAAAGTTATGTTAATGACCTGATATCCTGAAAATACTATCCAAAGAAGCTGACATACCATGAAAGATGTAGGTCTCTGCATTTATCTTACTGTATAAAAGAATCTTCTGTCTTCTTTGTTTATTAGTTTTTCCCTCTCAGTGAAAAACTATTTAATAATTTTACTTTATTTTGTGGTGGTAAGATATTTTCTTTAAGCAGAATATGAAGAATACCTAGAGTATATTGTGTTTGTGTAAATACAAATGAAATCCTATAAAAGCAAATTCATCAAGACCTAAGTATATTTGGACAGAAACTTAATTAACTCAGCTAGAAACTCTTACAAGATTGAGACAATATTAAGACAGGGAGACCTGAGAGATAATTAGGGGAAAAAAATGAAAGAAAATATTATATATATATATGCATATATAAATTAAAAAAAAAAAAAAAAGGAAAAAAGTTCTAATATTCTACTCGTTTAAAAACAACAACAACAAAAAAATCATATTCTGAATTAATAACAAAGATTTTTGAGCAAACTACCCATCAGCATCTTTGTGCTTCTGTAATATTTCTAGTACAAAATGCAAAATCATTGATACAATCACTGACAAGAATTAACATTGTCAACGTCCTCTTGATTTGTCAAACGTAATTTTCTTAGAAATTTCTGAGCAATTATCTTCTTGAGAGCCATCATGTTACGTGATAGGTTGATACGCTTTGTACAAATGTCTGAAAGTCAAATGTCTGTGTTACTCTCAAAAACTGAAAAGTCTGCATTATTAAATTCCAATTCTCAGACACATGAATTTACTGTCGAACTATTTATCCCACTGTTACTAAATTTCAAACATGAATGAAAGAAAAAAAAAAAATCCCACAAAAGCATTTGTCACAAAAATGTCTTTAATAGTTGATAGCACTTAAAAAATAGACTTCAGATGTTTTTTAAAATATACCATTTTAAACTTACTGTATAAACATTTTTCAAAAATGTAAAAACTTTTACCTCGGTGTCAACAAAATGATTTAAAGCCAATTCTGTTAAACTCATAGATACCTTCACTCTTAAATAATTTACAAATTGAAATAGGAATTTTAAAATAGACCTTTTTAATGATTAACAGGTATAGGTAATAATAATAATAATAAATTAATAAGATTTTTATTTTATTTTTTAACCTCCTGGAATATAGTGTATATATTACAGGAAAAACATTCTCACAATAAAAATATTTATTCAAGTGCACAGGAAAAAGTAGAGTCTTCACTGAATAAGTTCTTATGGTTCAGTTCTTTGAGTGGTTGTATGCATGGAATGAGCTGTTACATGTAGTTTCAAAATTTGCACCTTTATAATGCAAAATTTTAGGTACCTGTTTAAACAAATCTATCAAATCATAACTGTTATAGCTATATTGCTGGATAAGAAAATATTTACTAGATTACAGGAGTCAGAGCTGTACACTGGTTACAGCCCAGCTTCACCTTAGACCTAAAAGCACTTTCAAAACCCTACATCCTCTTCAGCTCCCAACACTTCTCCCTTCATGCTTGCACTTTAGTTATGTCAAGAAAGAAATATAAGCACATGAACTAGAAGACAATGTGGTTGAACTTTTCCAACATAAATGAGTCTATGATTCTATGTGGTGTGCTTAAGAGTTCTTCAAACAAATTATTTGGGGAAATAGAATTAGGGGGCATTCAGGTAAGATTGCAAGTGTTGCTAAGTTTAAATAGCCCCACAGTAGAAACTGCAGCAGAATGAGTCACTGTAGCTTCTTCCACGGTTGAATTTTGACATTTAGTTTTGAATAGCCTTGTATTTTTTTAGTTATTGTTCAGCTAGGTATACATGTAATTAAACAGCATGTTATTAATAACCCTTGATGTTGCTTTCTCTTGCCAGTTATTAGAGTCAAAGTCTGTTGGTTCTCAAAAGTTTTTTGTTTGTTTGTTTGTTTGTTTTTGTTGTTTTTTTGTTTTGTTTTGTTTTGTTTTGTTTTGTTTTGGTTGTTGTTTTTTAATTCATTAGGCAATTAGGTTGGATAGTTACAAAAGTCAGAACAACACCTGCCTCTAGCAATGCTTGTCACATAAATGAGTCAACACAAATGTGTTTTCTGAAATAAACACAACTTAACACAACACAGCATTATATCCCAAATGCAAGATGTTATCTCCAAAGTAAATTTCTTCCTGCCTTGAAGAGCTCTCTAAAGAAATCAGCATTTTTTTCTCCCCCCCGCCCCAATTCTGTGCATTCATCAAGCCTCTAATTCACTGTCATAGTTTGCTTGTTTTCACATTTAATTTTACTTCTTTTTTTTTATTTGTGTTTGGTTTTGACTTTGCTTTTGTTTATTCATATATTTGAGCTGAGCCCTTCACTGCTTTCTAAATGTCACAAATTACATGTTCTATAAAAGCAGCCCATTTCCATCCTCCCTGTCTTTTCCACTACTCTCCAAACTTTTTCAAAAAACTTAGATTTAACTTTTAAGAATTTAGAATTAACTTTTAAAAATAGCTTTTTAAGATGTCATAATGTATTCTATAGTTAAATTTAAAAGGAAACACATAGAATTTCAGAATGTTTCAAATACATCGGCAGCTGCAGATCAAATGTGGTTAGTCAGATCCGTTCAAATGTAAACTACCATCACCTGCAGAGCTTCAGAAATGGAACATTTTGCTCTTTCACATGGGTGCCCTCAGTAGACTATTTTGTAGTTTGAATGGTAAAATCATAAACTCTTTCTATGAGCATGTCTTCTTGTACACAAGCTTTTTTATGTTCTACTGTGCTTTTTTCATACCTCTTTCATCAGTTTTCCATTTTCATTTGTGGATGTGTTCTGAATTGCTTGGAGATATATTCTGATTTGTTTCTTCTATGACTAGTATTCAATTTTCTATGTATTATGTTCTCTAATGTCCTTGACATATAACTTTTATGAAAAAAATAAAATTTTTAAAAAACTGTCAAAAAGACTATGACATACTCTGGCCTTATAGTTGCGACTATTGAACTATTGATTCTGAGTTGTAGTGTAGTAGTACCCAGCTGATATGAATTCAGCTGCAGATAAAATTTTGATAACATTTGCTGGATTTCAGTAAAGTTTCGTCTCCTTCATAGGCCAGAAATACAAGCCAAATTCCCTCCACATCAGCTGCCTTTGGTGCTACAGTTGTCAAATTGTATTTCTGTTTCCCATGCTTGTTACAAGCATGCTCATTATGCTTCTCTTGTGTCTCCTGTTCTTCCATGTAGCATTACCAAACCAAGTGCAAATTCAACTCTGTCATGGTTCTTAAGGTCAGATATACTTAGGTTCTCTGATTTATAAGCATGGGTTCCAGTCTCACCAGCTATTTATAGAAAAAAGAAAAATCATTTACATAGTGACAACTACAGAACAAATACAGGAAAAATCTTGTCCAAAGGGGGGAGAAAAAACAAACAAACAAACAAACAAACAAACAAAAAATTAAAAATAGGTCAGAAGTAACCAAGCCTTCTGGCTCTCTGCTTTGTTCTATCTTTTCTAAATTGCTTTCAAAATGACTAATGCCCTCAGTAATTTTACTATTAAAAAGAATGTTGGAAGTACTTGAAATTTTAACCTGAAGTAGCATTATGTCTAAACACACTTCAAAGCTTACTACAGCTAGGATGATTGCCACAAAAAAAAAATTGATTCATTTATTTTACCTAGCTTGTAGTCCAAGATTTGGTTGCTCAAAAAGCCTGCTCAGCTTTCCTCAAATCTTTCATCTAACTATTTTTATTATTTTCATTAAAAACCCTCAAACAACTCAAATTCTGGTCCTAGTCTTCCCTGGAGTATCTGTGACCTCACAGTAGCAACACTTTATATTGGATCTTCATAGCTAAATAGTTACAACAATTGCTTAAAAACATATTTCAGTTTTAATGCTTATTCAGCTCCTTCTCTAATGCTTTTAATATGACAGAAGGGCTGTTTCAGTTTGCCTGATACTAGTCTCATTAACTATATGTTTACTTCAATAGGGAGTTATTATTTCCCCTTGATTCTTTGTCTTTTATTTATTTCTAATAGAAAATCTTGTGCCATGAAGAAGGAATAAGACTGCTACATAGTCAAGGATTTTAGCCAGTAGTCTCTGTTACATTACAAAATGACCAGACCGCAAAGTCATAGGACAAGAAGAACACCGTATTCAAGTTATAGTCTTTTAAAAGCATAGTCCCTGATTCGATTTTAAAAGAATGCTTACATATAATACTCAAAATCATGAAGGAAGTGAGCGTGCAGTGAAAGTCTACAGCCAGGGTAATATAGGGTTTCAGATATACATTGTTCTCAGTTAATTTGCTATTACCTTATGCTCCCTCCTCATTAGGCTATCTGTTGTGATTCCGTCAGTTGTTTCTTAGTTGAGGATCATGGGGCACATTAGAGGATTCAGGATTTTATCCTTCCTGGGGAGGTGAGACTGCTCAGTATAGCCCTTCAAATCCTAGATCAAGGGTTTTAATCCCTTTGTGATATTATTATTTTTTTTTCCCATAGTTATCTGTGCACTATATGCAGCCATAAATAGTATCAAAAAAACTATGGGCACAAGGTAAGTAATATCTTCACCACAGCCAAGGAATTTTTAAGGAGTACTAGTGACCTCTGCCAACCAGAAACAGTCCTGGTATACACTTATATACCACACCAGTTTATCTGCCCTTATCCTCATTTAAACAGATATCTATTCTTAATTATGTTAAAATCTAAATATTGTTCTAATGTTCATATTCTTTCAGTATCTTTAATTCTTGAGGAATAGATAACACCGCACACTCTTAAGGAATGTCCCTCTACCTCCTCCCCCCCCCCCTTAATATAATAACTTATGCTATATAGCCTGCATTCTATGATAGAAGCCTGTATAGTGTCTTGGCATAAGCCTGTAAGACTTAACAGCTGAGGGACAAACAAATCTGATGACTGCGTCTCTCTCCAAGATTGTTTCTCTGTGAGAAGAAAAATACTCATGCAACAGAGCACCTATTTGAAATATATTATAGCAGCTTTCCTTGGAGTTTTGATACATTTATATAGATTTCATTTCAAACTCCAGTATTTAAAAAATATACTCTTTCATATATGACTTTAAGATTTTTTTGAGGCTGTAGTGGTTTGGGCTGGAATAGAGTTAATTTTCTTCATAGTAGAATCATAGAATCATAGAATCAGAATATCCCAAGTTGGAAGAGACCCATAAGGATCATCAAGTCCAACTCCTTGCACCGCACAGGTCTAACCAAAAGTATAGACCATGTGACTAAGTGCACAGTCCAATTGCTTCTTAAATTCAGACAGGCTTGGTGCAGTGACTACTTCACTGGGGAGCCTGTTCCAGTGCGCAACCACCCTCTCAGTGAAGAACCTCCTCCTGATGTCTAGTCTAAACTTCCCCTGCCTCAGCTTCACCCCGTTGTCATGGGTCCTATCACTTGTGTTTATGGAGAATAGGTCACCCACCTTTCCACTCCCCCTCGTGAGGAAGTTGTAGACTGTGATGAGGTCACCCCTCAGCCTCCTCTTCTCCAGGCTGAACAGGCTCAGTAACCTCAGCCGCTTCTAGTATGTTTTCCTCTCCAGGCCCTTCACCATCTTTGTCACCAACCTCTGGACACTCTCCAACAGTTGAACGTCCTTTTTGTACTGTGGTGCCCAGAACTGCACACAGTACTCGAGGTGAGGCCGCACTAGCACAGACTAGAGCGGGATGATCATTTCCCTCGCCCGACTAGCAATGCTGTGCTATGTAGCCTGTGTGGTGCTATGTTTTGGATTTGTGACCAAAACAGTGCTGATAACATGCTGACATTTTAGTTGCCACTGAGTAGTACTTGCACAGAGTCAAGGACTTTTCTGCTTCTCATGCTGACCTGCCAATAAGGGGGCTGGGAGTGCGCAAGAAATTTTGCGAGGTGACAAAACCAGGACAGCTGACTCAAACTGGTCAAGGGTTATCCCATACCGTATGGTGTCATGCTCAACAGTAAAAGAGCAAGGTAAAGAAAGACGGTAGGAGGGACATTTAGAGTTATGATGTTTGTCTTCCCAAGAAACCATTACATGTGGTGAGCCCTGCTTTTCTGGAAAAGGCTGAACACCTGCCTGCCAATGGGAAGTAGTGAATGAATTGGTTTTGCTATTCTTGCACATGCAGTTTTTGCTTTACCTGATAAACTGTCTTTATCTCATCCCATGGGTTTTCTCACTTTGTGCCTCATCCCACTGTGGGGAGAGTGACCAAGCAGCTGCATGGGGCTTAGCTGCCTACTGAGGTTAACCCACAACTGAGACATGCAAAAATCATTCTAACACTGATTTGATTAACTATATTATACTTTTTGCTGTATTTCCGCTGCAACTTAGAATTTCACAATCCCAGGTTCACAATTTTTCTGTGCATACTGGCAGTGAATGGCTAAAACTAAGAGCTTGTGTTTCATTCTCTTTTAGGATTCTGGTTCATGTTGATAACCCAGAAATTTTTGAGACAAGGAGTTTTATATGTTGAAATTTGAAAACATTGTCATTCTTTCAGCATGAATGGCCATGAGTGAGATCAACTGATGTCAGCATATGAGATACGTAATTTAATTCTGACCATATTTGTACATATAAAACTAAAGGCTCTAAAAACTGTGAAGGGTAAGCTTGAATGAATCTGAGTTTAGACTTCTTTGTATCAAAGACCACCATGGGTCATATTTCACTTGCCAATTCTTACATTTAACATTTAATTTGTAGCTGCATTCAAATATATATACAGATGTTTGGGGAATATGTATGGGGAAAATGTAGGCCACGATTCTCACTGCAAGTGCTTTTCCTTTGAGACATCTTAGTAAAAATGGCAAAAGCTCACAATGTTGGACTACAGTGAGACATGCAATACATTCAGCAGTAGTGGCTCTAGGTAGATACTCATCTTGCACAAATAAGCAAAACAGGATTATTTTTGTTTATTAAGTCCTGACAAACTACCTGATATAATAATTAGAGTACTGTTTCTATCTCAACTGCTTAAAGTATCTGTGTACTTGCATATGCAAAAAATCTATTTGCATACACAATTATAATCTCTGACTGCTTAAATTATCATGTAATTACATGCATGTCTTGGGCTTTGACCTCTGGAAATAACTAAGAACCAAAACAGTTGTCAGACCCCCAACTCTGTGTATTTTTTTCTGGAAGTTACCCTGGAAGTTCAAAAGAAAGTTGCTTTGAAACCTTTATTTTTGTTGAAATTGAAGAGGAGGGTCAGTGCAAAAGAACAGGGCTGCAAAGATGGTGCAGGGTCTAGAGGGGAAACATGAGGAATAGCTGAGGTCCCTTGGTTTGTTCAGCCCAGAGCAGAGCAGATTGAGGGGAGGCCTCATGGAAGCCTGCAGCTCCCTCACGAGGGGAGCAGAGATGCAGGTGCTGAGCTCTGCTCTCTGGGGACAGTGACAGGACCCGAGGGAACGGCATGGAGCTGGGACAGGGGACGATCAGACTGGATGTTAGGGAAAGGTTCTTCACTAAGGGGGAGCTTGGGCATTGGAAGAGGCTCCCTAGGGCAGTGGTCATGGCACCAAGTCTGCTGGAGTCCAAGAAGTTTTTGGACAATGCTCTCAAACTTATTGTCTGATTTTTTGGGTGGTCCTATGCAGACCCAGGAATTGGTCTTGATGATCCTTGTGGGTCCCTTCCAGCTTGGGATATTCTATGATTCTGTGATGCTAACCTTCTAAAATATATTTTATTTCTCAAGAAAATAACATAGATGAGAACCCATATAAGGACTTTTTTTTTTTTTTTTTTTTTTTTTTTTTTTTTTTTAATGGTAATCCCATAATTTAATAATTATGTACTCTTATTAAATAATTCTTTGCTACTGTGTTCTTGCCTTCTTACTTCAGTCTCATCTTAAGAAGTTCACTTCTTAATATGGAAGAGAAAAATGGAAGAATTTATCTCCCTAACACAAGATTCACTCTACCAGAATTTTAGTTATTTTTTCCTGCTTTAATTTACTTTGTTGCAGTGATATGCTTCTGATAATGATTGAGCCATTGAGAATGTGGAACTACTTCTAGAAATTTACTTTCCATCTACTTGTGCCAACACTATAACCTCATGTGCACAGGAAGAAATATGCAACATTGAGTCCTTTCTCTCTTGGAGAAGACTTGCAAAATCATAGAATCATAGAATGGCTTGGGTTGGAAGGGACCTTAAAGATCACCCAGTTCCACCCCCACCTCCCACCATGGGCAGGGATGCCACCCACTAGACCAGGTTGCCCAAAGCCCCATCCAGCCTGGCCTTGAACACCTCCAGGGATGGGGCATCCACAGCTTCTCTGGGCAACTTGTTCCAGTGCCTCACCACCCTCTGAGTGAATAATTTCCTCCTAACCTCCAATCTAAATCTCCCCTCTTTTAGTTTAAAACCATTCCCCCTCATCCGGTCATTATCTGATTGAGAATAAGTTGCTTTCCATCTTTTTTATAAGCCTCCTTTAATTATTGAAAAACTGCAATGAGGTCACCCCACAGCCTTCTCTTCTTTAGGCTGAACTGCTGCAGCTCTCTCAGCCTGTCTTCATAGGAGAGGTGCTCCAGCCCTTGAATCAATTTCACGGCCCTCCTCTGGACCCATTCTAACAGATCCACATCTTCTGATGCTGGGGGCCCCAGACTCCAAAGGCTCCAAATATGGCCTCACAAGGGCAGAGCAGAAGGAGACAATCACCTCCTGCGCCCTGCTGGCCACACCTCTTTTAACTGAGCCCAGGATGCCGTTGGCCTTCTGGGCTGCAAGCACACACTGCTGGCTCCTGGTGAGCTTTTCATCCACCAGAACCCCCAAGTCTTTCTCTGCAGGGCTGCTCTCAGTGAATTCTTCTCCCAGTATGTGCCCAGGTCTGCGATTGCCCCAGCACAGGTATAGCACCTTACACTTAATCCTACATAGCTAATTTTCTGTTCTTTTGTCACACTTAGATGTTAGATAATGATCTATTCATGAGTTTATATAGCCCACTGTGATGCCCAAAAGAGGTACTCAAGACTGATTTATTCAGAATCTCATAGCTACAGCACGTAGTTCTAATCAAGATATATTGCTTTCTGAATATTCGTATGTTGTATATGTACATGATTTATCTCTTATTAACTGAGAAAGATTACAAAAAAATATTATACAGCCAAGGTTTATGGATTATCAAGGCTTATGGACTCTTTGTGCTAAGTTTTATACATGCATAAAATGTTCCAAATTCATCTAGTTCTATAGGTCTGAGAATCTGAAGGTTCTGAAGGATCTGAAGGAAAACATGGGGATTTTAACAAATGGATGGAAGAAATACAAAGTAACAGGGCTGAATTTTTTCTCATAATGAAAAAACAATAAAGGGAAAATTGAAATACAAGATCTCAATTTCAATATGATGCAGTCTATTTTCCTCTTGTCTGCATTGGAACGGTTTATAATGTTAGGACTGACATGAAAATGAATACTGTAGGACTGTTGAGGAAAAGTAATGTAGTATCAAAACTGATGTAATAATAATATTTAATATTGTCTATAGTGGATCCCAGTGCTTTGTCCTGTTCAGAAGAAGGCACAACTATTGAAAAGTTGGATGGAAATTTGCAGTTAACTCTGTGAAGCAATCAAGAATGAGTGATCAGAAAATGTCCCTTAAGAATACGATATTGTGTTTCTGAACAAATTCACAAAGTAATGGAAGAGTAGCAATATAAGACATAAGTTTCTCAATAAATACTTTGGAGTATTTGATATGGAGTTCTGATTTTTGATTAGATAACCTAAAATGACTAACTGATACACTTGAGGCTTTTATGAACATAACTTAGCCTTCATATTGTTTTAACATCTAGGGTGGACAGTCTTTCAAAGTCCCTAAATATGTTTCATAAAGGGACAGAAGTCTTAGACCACTTAATCTTAATTGACTCCCTTGGTATTAGCAGTTAACATCAATGGTAGCCTGACTATTAGCTTTATACCATTGTAAGATCTTTTGATCTTAACGAGTCACACTCGCATGAGGAGAAATACTAAACATTCTGAATTTTTCTTGTCAGGAAAAATGAAGCTCACAAAGAAGTCAGATTTACAGGTATGTGTTCTCTTAACTTTAAAAGTATACTGAAATATCTTTGAAATTTCAGGGATGATTGCCAGATTATTTTAATTTCAGAAGCAGACAAAACAAATCACAACTTTCCAGAAGAAAATGGGAGACCTGGTCACCCAGGATGTGGAGAAAGCTGAGGTATTTCATGACTATTTTGCATCAGTCTTCACCAAAAAGAGCTGCAGTCACATGATCTGGACGCCAGAAAGCAAAGGCGGGGACTGGAAAAATGGTGAGCTGCCCAATGTAGAAGATCAAGTTCACAACCATCTAAGAAATCTGAAGGTGCATGGGACCTGATAAGATACATCCATGTCTCCTGAAGGAACTAGTGAATGCAGTCGTTAAGCCTCTCTCCATCATATTTAAGAAGCTGTGACAGTCCAGTGAAGTTCCCACTGACTGGAAGAGTGGAAATATAACCCTCTTCATATATGCAAAAAGGGAAAAAATATATTTAAAAATATATATATTCAAAATGGAAAAAAGGAACACCCAGGGAACTTACTGGCCAGTCAGTCTTACCTCTGTGCCTGGTAAGATCATAGAGCAAATCCTCCTTTAAACTATGCTAAGGTACATGGAAAATAAGGAGGTGATTGGTGACAACCAACATGGCTTCACTACGGGCAGACTGTGCCTGACAAATCTGGTGGCCTTCTACAGTGGGGTTACAGCCTTTGTGGATAGGGGAAGAGCAACTGACAGCCTCTACCTGGACTTGTGCAAAGCACTTGACACTGTCCCCCATTATATCCTTGTCTCTAAATTGGAGAGACATGGATTTGATGCATAGACAACTTGGTGGGTAAGGAATTGGCTAGATGGTCGCACTCAAAGAGTTGTGGTCAACAGCTCAAAGTGGAAATCAGTAATGACTGTTCCCCAGGGGTCAGAATTGGGACTGGCAATGTTTAACACCGTTTTTGGTGACATGGACAGTGAAATTGAGTGCACTCTCAGGAAGTCTGCTGATGACACCAAGCTGCGTAGTATGGTCAACACATTGGAGGAAAGGGATGCCATTCAGAGGGACGTGGAGAGGCTTGAGAGGTGGGCCTGTGTGAACTTCATGAGGTTCAACCATGCCAAGTGCAAGTTTCTGCATCTGAATTGGGGTGATCCCAAGTACATATACAGACTGGCCAGAGAACGGATTGAGAGCAGCCCTGATGAGAAGGACCTGGGCGTGTTAGTTGACAAGAACCTTGACATGAGCCTGCAATGTGGGGAAATCTCTTGAGATGGCTAGGGGCCTGATTCAACTTCCATCTTTTTGTTTGTTTGTTTGTTTGTTTGTTTGTTTTTTCCCCCCTCCATTTAACATGCTTGAAAAAAGCTTTCTGCCTGGGATTCTTCAAGTGTAACACTGGATTCAAGACCAAATGTATTACAGAATCATAGAATTCAGTGAACACAGTACTCCAGGTGGGGTCTCATGAGAGCAGAGCAGAGGGGTAGAGTCACCTCCCTCGACCTGCTGGCCACACTTCTTTTGATGCAGAACAGAATACAGTTTGCTTTCTGGAATGCAAATGCACATTGCTGGCTCAAGTTGAGCTTCTTGTCATCCAACACCCTCACGTCCTCGTCAGGGCTGCTTTCAATCCATTCTCTGCCCAGCTTGTATTTGTGCTTGGGATTACCCCAGCCCAGGTGAAGGACCTTTCACTTGTCATGTTCACAAGATAGAAGATATGATATGGTCTTTCGGTTATGACAGCAGCAGAACTAGAATAATTTGACCTGTTCATTATAATTTCAGAAATTAAAGGGAGAAGCTTTGCAAGTTCATGGTTAAAATTCCTACATATACATAATTACTTCAGAGTTATTTAGGAAATACAGCTCTTCTTTTACTGCACTCTCTAGAACTATCTAATGTATTGCATGTAACAATAGATCATGACAATAATATTATGACTTTTGGACAAGATCCTCTGCACATATAATTACATGAAAAATAAATAACAACTTCTGTCGTTGTTGTATGTAGTTTAATATACCATACATTTTACTGAAAATAGTAATAATGTTTAGTGAAGAAAGTATTTATAACATACTTGTTTCCCCTTAAAATCATTTAGCAGCTTTGGAAAAAGAAAGTTAGCATTTCATGATTCACTTCTGATGGTAACCAGTAATGCTTTGTAGATCAGTGGTACCTTGTGTATTATAATAAGATATCTTTGACTGTAGAGTATGATTCTTACTAAAAAAAATACTTTTTCAGAAACTGAGACTGTGATGCATCACTGAAGGTCCCAATACAGGAAAACAGGTGCTTCAGACTTAACAATAAGCTTACAACAGAGTGTATTTCTCAATGCCCTTTCCTGAATATGGTTCTTTCCAAAATCAAGGCCTAATAGAATAGAAGAATCTATCACACAAAGCAGATTTTTAAAATAATTACATGTGAGAAGATAACTATAGATATTAAAAATGACTATCTCTTTAATTTGTTTGGAGTTAGAAATAACTATGTTGATAGTTCTTCAAGTTTATTCCAAAGCACATAATGAGCAATTATATCATGCATTATAGATTCAGCAGTGAAATATGATCAATTGGCAGCTGAGTCTCTTACAAACATAACAGAGTATGAACATGAAAGGGACTAGAATGAACCATCTGCTGAAAAAGACTGCATTACAAATTAAAAAAAAAAA
Source organism: Nettapus auritus (assembly GCA_011076525.1). Classification (NCBI taxonomy): domain Eukaryota; kingdom Metazoa; phylum Chordata; class Aves; order Anseriformes; family Anatidae; genus Nettapus; species Nettapus auritus. The sequence continues at coordinate 86,814,968 of CM021766.1, read as the reverse complement.
AAAAAAAGAAAGAAACAAAAACAAAGTTTGGAATGTAATTTATTTTACATCTCCATATTAATCTTCTGGGACATGCATAAGAAATATATGCAGTAGATAACGGACTGTAAAAAACCATTAACTTGCATAATTATATTCAAAAGGCAGTTAGTTTTGGTTTCAGTGCCACAGTAGTCTTGATAAAGTCTCCACACGATTTATACGCATATTGATGTAGGTTATTTATTGACTTTAAAGGCAGCATCCCATACCAGTTTGACAGAAGAATATGACATTCTTAGTAGTTCTTAACATTATTCAGAAGAGCTGTGAAAAAGTAGAGTGGTCACAGTCTAGGGCAGGTATTCCTCTTAGGTGGAACACAGGATCTCAGAAGCCATTTCAGATGGCAAGGAGCTATCATAAGGCTTGTGGTATGAACAAACATTAAGATTATAAAGTTTATAAAGATTATAAAGGTGAGATGAAATTTTACATGTGTGTAAGCATGGCAAATTGTAACATTTCAAATAAAATGGTATTATTCACTATTAATTATATTACTCAATGTAAGAGAAGTAGAATTGCCGATGAAAGCATCAGACTAGAGCAAGACTAAGAAAAAGACAAGTTTGGGCATTACAATATCCTATGAAAAGTAGCATTCAGTTCACAGTCCTGGCATTGAAAATCCTACCTACACATACAGCTCTGTGTTCTCAGATTTATATTCAATGGCTAAAGACACCCTCATAATTGTCTCATTCAGTTGATGGAATTGCCCTGTGTATGTCGGAATCTGCTTATTCAAAATTTGCTCAAGACCTTTGTAAAGCCTTGAATTTAGAACTCCCCTGATTTCAGTTCTTGGTTATAGCTTTGAGATTAAATTGTAGCTTGATGCATACTTAGCAAGAGTTCCTGACATTTATGATAAATATAGCCCCAAGTCTTCTCTTGGTCAGCTTGTAGAGAATTCATGGCAATGAAAACGACTCATACTTAAATAACACATTTTAAAAGTCTAACTGAACATGAAAGTTCTTCTTCTGAGGTCACTGCTCTTGTATAGCATATGATATAGCATTTCCCAACCTCATTCAAGTAAAACACGTGTAAATGATTCATACAGCAGCATGTGATCTTTGACAGAACACAAGACTTCAAAGCCATAACAAAGCAGCTTTTTATACACCATACAAAAATTTCATCTGCTTTTTTAATTGGTGTTTGATGTGATATAACCGCTTTTCACAATAACATCAACAGGATTAGAAATTTTCTTGGGGCATATTCAGAAATTATATGAAAGAAGTCTCCAGATCTACAAGGCTTCTGGAAGAAGGACTCATTAAAATACAGGCCCAAATGCTCACAGTGTTCAGTGCCTTCATATTTGCATATCAAACTAGAAACAGCTGGAACTAATTTGCAAGGCTACTGAGCACCCATAATTTCAGTTACAGTCAGACTGCTAGTGGCTGGCAAACTGAAAATCTGGATCTGGGTGCCTATGCATATAATCATCTGATCTTTCTGTAGGTCTTGTGTGACTAGCAATGAGTCTGCAAAATTTTCAGAAATATTCTCTAATGTCATGATAGTTTGTTTTACTGTTTTTCCTGATGAATCCAGACAAATATGTTACAATTTTCAGCCAGCATTGCAGCCCCTCTCTTCGCATGCTCTCGAGTTATGTTTAACATACCTGAGAAAAGTGTGGAAACAGTAATGGTTTTCTTCTCCACTCCCAGCACCCAATCCAGGAAGCAGGTGAAAACAAGGATTTGTTTCTGCTTGGCAGAATCTCACAACCATATTTCCCTTCTCCTGCCCGTGAAGCCACACAACCAGCGATTCTGGCTTCAAGACGAACAACCACTCCAAGTCTGTGTTAAAGATAGCTTGCCTTGGTAACCTTTAATAGATGAAGTAGTACCCAGATAGAGAGTATCCGAAACAGAATCCCAAAATTCTGTTGATGATTTTTCCCAGGTTTGTTGGGCTTTTCTAATCTAGTAGTTGTCATGTGTGTATTAGCATCTAGGGATGTGTTTGTCCCCCTGCTTTGTCAGGGATGGATTTGAATGGTAACTATATGTCTGTGAAGGAATGAAAGTGCAAGAAAAAAACTTCAATGTGTCTTAGGTACTATATTACTCCTGTTAAGAAAGGCAAGTGGTGCAATTCTGCCTCAGAGAAGAGAAACTCATTTTATGCTAGGCTTGACTGTCTACATATCTATTTCTACCAGACAAAAATACGTTATATCCATCAACAAGCACTTCAACATCAAGATATATGACTTTCCATATTTTTCCACTAGTAGGTAACTATCCTACTTTTTTTTTATTTGTAAATCATTGTGGCTGAATAAGCCAGGAAAACATTCAGAAGGACCAGCGCCCCCTGACTTTTTTTTTTTCTTTCTTCTCTGTTATTCTTTCTTTCTTTCTTTCTTTCTTTCTTTCTTTCTTTCTTTCTTTCT
>CM021766.1:86760074-86812491 GCA_011076525.1 Nettapus auritus | reverse complement strand
TCTTTCTTTCTTTCTTTCTTTCTTTCTTTCTTTCTTTCTTTCTTTCTGTGTGTAGGGATTAAATCTTTCTTGTGGGGATTAAATCAGCTAAAGGATTATCAGTAGAGGTTCAGTTAGCAGAAATAACAGAAATTGTTGTAAAACAAACATGGTAGGAAATAATAATAATCTCAGATTTCACAAAATGTTTCATTGTAACATTGAAACTGAGCAGACTTCCAAGTAATTCTTAAGAACTACCACTGACACCTTGCAGTGAAGTTCCCTTTGGCTAACTGAATGATGGTTTAACTTCTTCCTTAGAAAATTAAAATTATATATATATATATAAAAGCTACAAGAGTTAGAAGGAAAATATAATATTAAATACTTCCAGAAGGATAAATTTTTAAATCCTGATCTTCATAATTAGAAAGAATACAATATTCCTGTCCCCCTGCCCAAATCAGTTTAAATCACCTTATTTTAAGTTACCGTCAAAAATATATTAGGTCTTTCATACTTCAAGCATCCACAATAAAGTCCTAGCAGCTCTGTTAATGACAATCCAAGAGGAAGATGACAAAAGATGTTCAGACCTACATGGTATATTATGACTTAAAGCATTTTTATTGTTAATGACATTATTGTTGTTGTTGTTATTATTATTATTACTGTTGATAGGACCTGGTGTTCAATAAATACACAGACAACATATGTCAGGTGATCTATCTATCACTGTGGTATAGTATTCCAAATAGGACTGAGGCTTTCTTGATCAAAATAGCATCAGAACTCCAAATCTGACCCTTCTGCTAATGGAAGGGGGTGAGGCGGGTGGCAGGGGATAGAGGGAGGCAGAGAGGGAGAGGGGGAGGAATCTGCTATTACAAGGGCCTGAAGATGGACAGTAACATGTACTGACACAGAAAAAAAAATCTGGAAACTAAGAATGACTATCTACAGATCACACATCAGATGGACAAAAATTAAAATTTTGCTACTTTTTATTGCATTTGTTATATAGGTATTCTAATCAAAACTATTTTGTCAGTCTCCCTAGAAGACTGTAGCTTCTGTTTCCAACCAATATCATTTCCATCAGTATCTGTTGAATCGGTAGACTGCTTGCAAGAGATCCTAAATGGTAGCTAAAAGAAAACTATTGTATATTAAATAATAACTCATGAGTGGGAAATTCCCAAGAGGAGATTGCCATCAGACAATATGTAAGTCTGTAAAGTCCAAGCATTAAACTGCTGAATTAAAGAGCCATTGAAATAGCCTATAAATGTTTTAGTGAATTTTGCATATTGCATGGAAAATATAACATTAATAATAAATTTGATAACCAGAAAATCTTAAACTGGTGCAATGTAGCCGTTTTTTATTGATTTTAATGAGATCATTCTGATTAGCATGAGCTTATCATCTAGCAGTTAGTCTCTTCTATTGCCAGGAAAGGTTCTCAACTGTACAAGACAGATGTGTTTGTTTTTGGACTCAGACCCTAAACTGTTCATCAAAAAAAAGATCATTATTTTTACATAATTGCTCAGATGGCTGTAAATGTAGCATCACAATAAAGAATTTAAAACTGCTCTAGGATTTTTCAGACTTAACTCTTCAATGGTGTTATGGTTTAACAGGCAGCTCAGAATCACACAGCCACTCTCTCACTCTCCCCAGGTGTGGTGAGGGAGAGACATAGATGAAAGTGTGAGAGCTCATGGTTTGAGATACAGACAGTTTACTAGGTAAAGCAAAGCCATGTGTGCAAGGAATTCATTCACTACTTCCCATTGGCAGGCAGGTGTTCAACCACTTCCAGAAAAGCATGGCTCATCACAAGTAATGGTTTATTGGGAAAACAAATACCACTGCCTCAAATGTCCCCTCCTTGCCCTTCTATTACTGCAGCTTTTATTGTTCTTCATGATGCTATATGGTGTGGGACATCTCATTGGTCAGCCTTTGCCAGCTGTCCCAGCTGTGTCCCCTTCCAGCCCGTGTTTCACCCCCAGTCTCCTCACTGGCAGGGCAGCATGAGAAGCAGAAAAGTCCTTGGCTCTGTGTAAGAACTGCTCTGCAACAGCTAAAACATCAGTGTATTATCATCAATATTTTCTTTTTTTTTTTTTTTTTTAAAAAAAAAGCAGCACCATACAAGCCTCTGCAAAGTAAATTAACTCTATCCCAGACAAAACCATAGCAAACAGATATTTAAATTCTCAGTGTCACTCAATGTCTGTGTTCGTAAATTTACTTGGAATATAAGGCCCCATCTGAAGCTCTGATCCCAAAAGACCCTGATGAATCACTGTCTAAATATAGAAGCACTTAAATGCTGCGGTTATCTTGCTATATTTTTATCTTGGAATTATTCAAGGCTGTCTTCTGCAGAAGTTCCAGAAACACCAAAGTTTTGGTAGTGCTTATTAGAACAATTCATTGGTGTGCCTGTGTCAGGTCCCTTGACTAGCTGTTACTCTTCCTTATACTATTGTGAGAGAACAGAGAGAGAGATATGCTCTGAAACGGGCAGCTGTCTTTTTCTTTTATTATGCTGATACTCCTATAGTGTAAAATATACTGAAATTATCTCCAGCTTCTCCTTTTTGAACTATAACAATGTGCCAACTAAATGATTACAATATTTTTAGGCTCAAAAAAGAAGAGTGAACAAGAGTGAATGCAAGCATGTTTCCAGATTTATGGTAGAACAAAAGGGGCTAAGTTCTTTTCTGCTGCAGGGTCTGTGTTTGTAGGGGTGATGCAATAAACAATGAACATCAACAGCCTTGTATTTAGTCACTGAGATTCGTTTAATCTGAAAATAAATAAAGAAAAAAAAAAAAGGCCATGCAAGTGGAAAGAAGCTGAATAGTACAGAAATAAAAGTTTTGAAGAAGTTTGAATTTAATCTCTGACTTCTTGTCTTCATTTTACCAGACCAGTCAAAGCATTTGAACACAATGAAGACAGTTCAGGAAAGAGCAGGATATGATGCTTTTAACTGCACTCTGAATGCTATAATTTCTTAAAATGAGCTTTCAACAAATGGAACTGTTAAAGTCAAATTTTGCAGCTTCTTTCTGCGTGAAGTAAACTTATTGATGCGGGCAGTGAAAGTAGAATCCACTGGGAAAAATAAAAAATAAAAATAAACAGACAAAAATGAAATGAAGTATCTTGCCTTGCATTCTCAAGTAAGTGTCTAGAGGAAACTGGAAGTCTCTCTAAACTAAGCACGTCTGATAGAAAAAAAGCAGTAATTACCATTCATCTTCCTATCAAACAAAGTAATCCAAAATTTCTTAGTGTTCCCACCACACACACACACAATAAAAGATGAGGATGGAACAGTATTATCAACTTAGAAACTGGGGATCATTGCTACTGCTGAGACATAACAGATGAACTAATAGGAAAATCATACTTGCATTAATCATTGAACATCTCAATTATGAAGTAAAAGCTGAAGTGGGTATAACAACAAGGAAAATGCTGCTCTTGGCTTTTACTAGTTTATGCATCTGTACAACTAGGCTGCAGTTTCTGATTATGTACGTTCCTGTACTGAAGTAGGATTTGGAAGCCTGTATTTATTTATATGTCAATAAGGAAAACTGTCTCTTGAATTCTAGTGTAGTAATGTCATGGTTGTAAGGGTCAGCCCAAGAATACGGGAAAAAAAATATGCTGGATTTGAGCAATCTATTATGAAAGGAAAAACAAGTAAAGCTGTAGCCTATTGCCAATCCAGAGCATTTTCATAGGCTGCAAAACATAAAAGGCACCTTAAAAACCTTTCAGATTATAGTCTTGAAGCAGCCATGCTAGAAGTGATAGGATTAAAAAAAAAAAAAAAAAAAAAAGAGAGAGAGATGGTATTACTTTTACCATGATTTTTCCAAAGAAAAGTGGCAAGTCTAAGAAGCTGCAAGAAATGGATTTATATATAAATGCTATAATTTTATTACATTTCTGTGAGAGTCCTAAACTTTATCTGTAAAAATAGTCTTCCAAAAAGTTCATCTGTTAAGATCATTATAGCTGTTTTAATTGAACTTTTAATTAGGCTGCACAGATAATTGAAAATATTTCCACTTTATATGTTGAGAAGTGTCTCTCTGCCCATGTAAAGAGACCAAAGCATTTGCTTCCTATCTCCTTCAGAGCATTCAGATAACGATAATTGCATTAGTTCCTGTCTAAACGATGTTTCAGACTGAAGCCCTAGGGCCAAAGTACTGGGTCTTAACTGGCTGCACTACCTAGTCTATTCATGTAGACAAATTAAATTAATTACAATATTTTGAAAATGCTTCAACAACAACTTTTAATCACAAAACAAGAAAAAAGCCACTTGGATTCAATTGAAACATAAACTGTCTTTGGAGAGTCAGTTATGGTACTTGGTATAAAATACTGCTTTTAAAAATCAGAGGGGAGGGCAAGATACTCCTTTCTTATTATTCTTGGATATGTTTGCCACTAGAAATGCCTGTTTCATGCTATTTTGAACACCAGATTTCTGCTTCATGATCACTGTAATGTGCTATTTTTTTTTTTCTACAGCCCAATTATTAGCCTATTCATAAGGCAAATGCCTTGTGGTTGTAATAATCTGCACCTGCACACTTGACCACCCCTTTGACATGATAGTTCTAAAATATGCAAAATAAATATATTTCACACCACTGACTACTTCTATGAGTTTAGGTTTTCCCAGGCAAGAGGAATAGAGAAAAGCAAGCCACCATTTTAATGTAAAGGTCTGGCAAAATTATTATTTTTTTCTCTTCAAAAACCACTCCGAACAGATATTTCTGAAATAATACTAGAACAGGTAAACTGTACCTAGTCAAAAAGTGAAAACATTTTTAATCCAAGAAATCATCTTTTGACCAAATAAGAAAAATTCTAGATCAGTGTCCAGTCCATAACCTGGAAAACCAAATTAAAAATGAAAGGATCAAGAGTTTATTGAACATACTGATTTTTAATTTTTTTTATTTTTATAATTATATTACTTTTTAAATTCACATAAAAACATGATATATTTTTAGTCTGATTTTTCATGGAAACAAAATCTATATAATCACCTCGCATATGTGTGAAATTTTGAGTCCCTCTCCCATGTTAATCTGTTCATGTATTTCATCCAAATTGGCAGCTGGGTAGAAACATCAGTGACAATAAAGTTTCTACAAGTTTTGTAAAGAAAGATGGATGGGAATGGTCATAAACCACACAATTCACAAGGGAAAGAAATCTACATAACAGTGTCAATGAAACCCAAGATATAAGCCCATTAGGAATGGGTTTCATTTGTTTTTGGATCAGGGAAATTCTTGACTTCACTTTGGTATCTTGGCAAATTGATACATGCATTAATTTTCAGGACAGCAACATTTTATTGTTGAGAGGAAGATGATAGTGGATCACTAATCCCAAGAGTCACCTGTTTCTCTCAAAAAACAGTAAAAAAAAATCAGGCAAAAAGATATTTCTTGAGTTGAATTGTCTCAGAGAAGTTCTTTCTACTGATTTGTCAGAAAATATTGTGAAAAGTGCCAATGCAAAACAAGGGAAAAAAAAAAAAAGCTCAAGGGAAATATGAAATTTGGTTACTTAGTCAACAGAAATAAGCATTCTGGAAAAGTGGTGGAAACCTAAGTTATAGCTTATGGCATTTCTAATCTAAAGTTTAGCAAGATGCAAATTCTCAGAGGACATGTCTTAGCATTATGACATATACAGAAAAGTGACTGTATGATGTTAAACAGAGAATATTGTCTTCATTATCTAAAGTTCCTTTAAAATAAATAAGTATATTAATTTAGGACTGAAAGTTTATATAAGCCTGAACAGAAATGTTCCAGGTTAAAAATAAATAAATAAAATAAATTAAAACGTGTGTATATGAAGGATTTAGCATTACAACTTTACTTTTCATTTTCAGGTATGTGGCACTACATATGTAAATAAGCACCATACAAAGAGTTTCAGGAATTTATCCTTCTTTAATTACATTCACCATCAAGTGTGATCCTGCCCTTTAGATTAACCTACTCACTAATGAGCAAGACTAAGAACTTGAGCAATGTCCCATCAAAACAATTCCTATTGTACTGAAAGATATTCACAGAGCTAGCTTAACACTTAAGGCTTTTATTTCCGGTACTAACTGCAATGGATGACTCCCAGAAGTGTCTCCCAGCAATGTGTAACTAATCAGTTTTATAACTATTACAATATATTCTTAATAGCTTTAAGACATAGCCTTCCTATTCTGCAGTTATTGCAGAGGACTAAACTCAAGCTACATGTAAAGAACTTGTATTTCAATTGGCTAATAATAATTGGTCAGATTGTCAGAAATCTCAGGGTCCCCAAAAGGCACTCATAAAACTGTTATCTCACCCCCAGAGTGGATAATGATGATGAGCAGGCAACAGTAAAACTGCTAGAACTATTTCACAACTCTATTTCCTTTTCTGACCACAGGTAGATAGGTTTAGCAGTGATAAATTTAATTTTAATCAAACAGAACTGGGCCCAAATGTACTCTATGTATCCTTGTCACTTATTCTAAATCAATAATACTTAAATGAAACAATGAAGAGTATGTGTCCTAATCTGAACTTCTGTTACCGTTAGTGTTTTTGGATGTGGACTTTAGCATTTGACAGATACTATTTATAGCATGGTATTTTAATATGTTCAGCCTAAAAGCTTATCAGTTCTATAGAGTTTTCTTTAAAACCTTTAAAATGGTTTGAAAGAACTGACTGAAATTATTATTTTTTTTTTTTTTTTGCTCATAATGGTTACAGGTTTCAAAAAGAACATTAAATGGGATTGTTATTAAATAAGTACATAAAAGTTGCAATTATACTTGAGACAAGATTCATCTCACCAAATTTCACTTGTTTCAAAGTTAAGCCTCTAATCTAAGATAGTTATTTATCTGACATAAATCAAAGTGGAGATATACTTTTCATTCTTCTTTTTATAATATATCTTAACTAGAGGGTTGCATTTATCTAATGAAGAGTAAAGCTTAACTTTTGGACAGTGAAAAGTAGGTGAGGTGCATTTCGTCTGTTATGTAAACCAAACATATTGTCTCTAAAACAGTTTTAGAAGGAAACAAATTAGAGGTCTAAAGAGAAGTAAACTGAAGGAAACTCACCATATGCTGTATGGTATGGTAAGAAAATAACACCTTATGTAAAATAAAATAAATTACAGAAAAATTTACATACATAAAAATCTACATAAAGGGTCATATTTAAAAGGTTTGGTTACTCTTTCAGATTACATTTTTACTAAAGATTATGGGATTTACAGAAATATTTCAAAAATAAATTAATGTTTTTAGTTGAGTATTAGAAAAAGCTTCAAATTATAGTTGCAAAAAATATGGTGATAATTGTATATTATGTAATAACTTTTACTCCAGACTATCAAAAAGTTCTCAATCAAAGGCACACGGCATTTACCAAACCATATAAAATAAATATAATAGCTCCAAATCTTAATGGAATAACTGTAAAGTGTATGAAACTAGCTCTAATCCCACAGATATTCCCTGTTCTTGAAATAACAAACGCTTCAGTCAGGTTTGAGTTTGTTTTTTTTTGTTGTTGTTGTTTTGTTTTGTTTTTTTTAAATCACTTCTCTCATGGTATTTTATTTAGTTTAGAATTTTATTTTCCTCTGTAAAAGGCAGCTTCTGGTATCTTCTGACCACATGGAAATGTCAGAACTTATTTTTTTAACAGGTAGATTTTGATCTTCCTGTGTGCAAAGAGACCTTCAAAATGAATGAAGAAACCTGAAGGTGGGAAATTAAAAGCAAATAAATGAAACCCAATGTTCTCTTCAAAACCTGTTCACTTTTAATCCAACCTTCCATTATTGAGATGCTTCAGCCTTGTTTCAGATGTTTGTGTGATTATAGTATCAAGCAGTACTTTCTGAGTACAACCACTCCTTATCCGGTCCATATCTACTCATAGCAGAATCAGCAATTTTAAAGGTATCCAGGTGGAATAGCACAGGGGCGCCTGGAAGAATGTATGCATTGTATACGTTCTAGTGCCTGTTTCTATAGTTGCCTGAGTATTTTAGACCAGGACTGTGAGTTTTAGAAAGGTGGGTTTTGCATCTCTTCAGGAACAAGGAGAATTAAACTACTCTTTACTGCATCCTGAATAACTCTGGCACCTGAATAACAGCATAAAACTGAGAAATTGCCATTAACATAGCATTCAATGTCACTTTACTATGCCTATGCCTTCACTTTTTTAGTATTCACTGATTTAGGATTTATACATTTTACCCAGGGATGTGAGCCAGATTAAAAAAAAAAAAAAAAAAAAAAAAAGAGAGAAATACAACACAGAGCGGAAGACTCTTCTAAGATCTTGACTTCAGTAATCATATCATCCAAACTTTTGAAACAGATAAAATCTGTACTTAAGAGTTTACAGTAGTATGTTAACTGGAATAGACAAAGTCTGGGCTTAGATTCAAATACAAAATTATTCAAAGGGTTTTGAAGCTGCTATTTGTTTGGGTTAAAAGACATTTAAAAATGAACTGCACCCTCCTGATAATAAGTTCCTTGAAAAATTTCCAATCCTTTTTTGTGCCATTCTGTCTTGTATTTTAATGAAACAGAACATTTTTTTAAATATTTCTACCGATGGTATAAAATTGGCCTGAAGGTTTAAAATTATAAGAATAGGGAATAAATAAATAAATATTGCCTCCCAACTTCAACATCAACCATGTTTGAAAAGCCTTGTTCCTTTCACAAGGAAGGAACTTTCTCCATCCTTGATCGTCTCCATCGATGATCGTCTTTATGGCCTGTCACTCTTGGAAAAAAACAAAACAAAACAAAACACAAGTGAAAGTTTCTCATACAGAATGGGAAGAACCTCCGAAGTCTGAACTCTGCACCCAAAGATTGATTGCAATTGCCTTATGAACTTATGGAGTAGGGTGGGGAAGAAAGTGTACTGTGGGAGAAAAGAATCATCTAAAGGGAATAACAAACAGAGGAAGATAATGAACAGCAAAAACAAGGCACTCCCACCTCCAGCAAAAGACAATGACCAAACAAACAAACACACAAAAACACTCCCAGCAAATTCAATGTAACCCCCCCCCAAAAAAACAAAACAAAACAAAACAATATACATACATAAGAGAATACACATTATTATAAATAGATAGATTGGATATTCAGTGCAGCCCAATACAAAAGTGGAGTCAAATGAGTGGAGTCAAGTAGAAAATGCAGCAGATGATTAATAAAAAGTGACTCTGTTTGGGACCATGAGTCCAGTGTTTTCTCCCTTTTATTGTCTTTGCCACACCCTTTTATAGTCTTGTCTAGGCTAAGAAGTTGTAAATAATGACTGCACTTTTTTTTCCTCTTTTTTTTTTTTTCTTCTTTCCTTTTTTCTTTCTTTGCAGTTTTCAAAATATGGATGTGGCAAAAAACTAGAATTAGCAGAAGTCAATACGTTCTGTAACACCAAAGATAAAGAATACCGTTGTCATAACTAAGGATTTTATGACAGATAATACCTAACTCCTCTGCAAACAACAATGAAACAAATGGCAGCAAAATTTAGAGATTTGTTTGCCTCATTGCTCCACTGCTGTGAGAAGTAAACTACAAGTAAAAAATAGAGGACCATTATCCAGAAGAAATACACTGGATATTCTGGAAAGGGACTTCACAAAATGCTGGCTTAACACTGCAGAGCAGCAAAAATTCTAAATGCTGTAAGGAAGGATTTATCTCTCACCTTTTAAGGATCCAAATTAGAACTACCCTCCCCTCCCCCCCCCCAATAGTACATACCTTCTTCAAAGACAGAACCAACTGCAGGCTTAATATAGCTATATTCACTCTATTAGACTTCTGTTCTCTTGATTGAAATCTTGACAAATAGCTGTACAAAAGAGCTGAAATGTATTAGAAAAAATGCTGAAGTATATATTTAAGGTTAAAAAAAAAAAAAAAAAAAAAAAAACAATTCTTGCTATTTAATTAATTATTTGTTCCCAAGAGAACCCCTCTTTCATTAAGTCAATGAGAAATAAATAAAAATTCAAATACTTTCTGCAATGATAAGTTAAACTCTATGAAATACCGAAGATTAGCTGTGGTCCCAGTCTAGTGTTCAACTATATAAGGATAAAAATGACCATTCATTATCTTCTTTGAATTTTGTAAGATTATGTATGAATGAAACTACTCTTGTGTTTCTAAAAGCTGACTGTATTCCATGTCTATGTCATACTGAATTTTTTCTAAGTTTGACCTAGCAGTCACTGTGTGGTTTAACATTAATAAAAAGGTAATTGACATAAACTTTGGAGTTACATATTAATGGGTAAGAGAGTATGGCATTGTTATAAAGTTATATCAAGAATAAATACTTACTGGTACATAGGTATTATTAAATACCTACTGTGTTTCTTTCTTTCAGTAAGGATGAACAAGGATAACCAATGGTATCATAGAGAACAATTTAGTTGACACTATGTAAATATGCAATAAAGTCTCCTTCTGTTTTCATTCTGCAGAAAGGGCTGCAAAATATGTTTTTTGAGTTGGGCATAATATTCTAAGGGTATTGAGATGCATAACTAACATTAATGCCTGTGAGAATATTATTCCTAAGCAATAAGGTATGTCTTCACATAGATAGCAGAAAAATATGGATAAGATTATGTGATTTTTGCCTTTAACCTTTTAAAGGAGAAGAACACAGCAGACATTGTCAACTGATAGGGATGTTGTAGTCTATTTTCATTTAATTGTTCTATTCATTAAAATGTGGAAACCTCCAAGAGCAGTGAAAAGTGCTACGTGTGTGCTTCTAACAGAACAACAGATATGTGTATAATACCTACTGGTCTATTTGCATGTCAAGTAGTGATGTCAGTTTTATACTGACAGTTAGCAGGTATAATGTGGTGATAATGGAATGACCTTTCAGTTATAAGTGATTGAAGAATTAACTTCAGCTTTAAATCAGATTCTGCTGAGCAAATTAAGTGGAGAGAGAGCCTTACAAGTATCTGCAAGCCCTGTAGCCAAACTAAGATCCAGGTATCTCAGAGATGAATTATTAGTATAGTTTCTGGAATTACAAGTATATGAGAAGAAAGTCAGACTAATTACACCTTTTTTTTTTTTTTTTTTTTTTCCAAAACCAACTGCTACTCAAAAAACAGGATAGCATTACAAAAACTGAACACAAATACATACCATAAGGTAAATCTGAGAAAATTTATAGTAGCTGAGTTATTATTTTTTTTTTTTTAGTGAAATATCATTGATATTTACTCTCACGTCCATAAAGCACGGTTATGACTTCAGATTATTTCAAAGTAGTAAAGTTTCAGTCAAATCTATAGCATTACTTCCAAAAAGCAGACTCTGAAACTGCTATATGTCCAGTTTAAAGAAAAAAGAACAAGAAAAATAAGAATAAGTGATAAACCTGGACTTCAAGAGAATTACAAGAGATCTTCAATATGAATTGTCATCCTTCTTCTGTACCTAACATGAATCTTACATGTAAAGACAGAAAAAAACTTCTAAATATCGAAGATGAGAAATTCCATTCATAAAAAAAATATTTAAGTAATGCTTTAATAGTTACTTGAACATGGTAGTATGAGCTGATAATAGAGTTGTTCAGAAGGCTATGAAAGACTGCAAATACAAAAGTTACCTACTTGTTCCAGGTGCACCTATGCTGCCAGTCAAACACCATCTCTCTCCTGGACTCAGAATCACTTTTGCCTACTCTCCATATCACTCACACGTGTGTAGTGCATTAAGCATGATATCTGGACCCGAACCTTATGGAAATAGTGGAAGAAAACAGAGTTATAAGCATTTTTCTTGTGCTGTTCTCAAAGGAGGTATCCTAGACAGTGCCCTTAGTAGCATAGCCTGTTGTCTCAGATGATAATATCAATACCATGTCTACCTAAACATTTTCACAGGATCACAGAATCACCTAGGTTGGAAGAGACCTACAAGATCAATGAGTCCAGCCTCTGACCTAACACTTAGTCATCCCCTAAATCATATCCCTAAGCTCTACATCTAAACATCTTTTAAAGACCTCCAGGGATGGTGACTCAACCACTTCCCTAGGCAGCCTATTCCAGTGCCTAACAACCCTTTCAGTAAAGAAGTTCTTCCTAATATCCAACCTAAACCTCCCCTGGCGCAACTTTAGCCCACTCCCCCTCGTCCTGTCACCAGGCACGTGGGAGAACAGACCAACCCCCACCTCGCTACAGCCTCCTTTGAGGTACCTGTAGAGAGCGACAAGGTCGCCCCTGAGCCTCCTCTTCTCCAGGCTAAATAGTCCCAGCTCCCTCAGCCGCTCCTCCTAAGACTTGTTCTCCAGACCCTTCACCGGCTTTGTAGCCCTTCTCTGGACTCGCTCAAGCATCTCCATGTCCTTCTGGTAGTGAGGGGCCCAAAACTGAACACAGTACTCGAGGTGCGGCCTCACCAGAGCCGAGTACAAGGGGACAATCACTTCCCTGGACCTGCTGGCCACGCTGTTTCTTATGCAAGCCAGGATGCTGTTGGCCATCTTGGCCGCCTGAGTACACTGCTGGCTCATAGTCAGCCGACTGTCAACCAAAACACCCAGGTCCTTCTCTGACAGGCAGCTTTCTATCCACACATCTCCCAGCCTGTAGCTCTGCTTGGGGTTGTTGTACCCCAAGTGCAGAACCCGGCACTTGGCCTTGTTGAACTTCATACCGTTGGCCTCGGCCCATCGGTCCAGCCTATCCAGATCTTCCTGCAGAGCCTTCCTACCCTCGAGCAGGTCGACACACGCACCTAACTTGGTGTCGTCTGCAAACTCACTGAGGGTGCACTCAATCCCCTCATCCAGATCGTTGATGGAGATGTTAAACGAGGACTGGCCCCAGTACCGAGCCCTGGGGGACTCCACTAGTGACCGGCCTCCAACCGGATTTGGCTCCATTCACCACAACTCCCTGGGCCTGGCCATCCAGCCAGTTCTTAACTCAACGAAGCATGCGCCAGTCCAAGCCATGGGCAGCCAGTTTCCTGAGGAGAATGCTGTGGGGAACGGTGTCAAATGCCTTACTGAAGTCAAGGTAGACCACATCCACAGCCTTTCCCTCATCCAATAAGCATGTCACCTTGTCATAGTGAAACAGGCAAACAGCTAGCTAGACAGTAGAATGAATCATTGTCTGCGTACTGAGATTGGAGTAGAATAGTTACTCAATGTTATCTGTTGGTTGGGGAGGAGGTTGCCTGAGTCTGTAGGGTGTGCTGTTGGGGACCAGGAGTAGAGGGATGTGTGAAAACTAAGTAACGAAAGCTTGTCAGACCATCATGTCTAGGCCAGGAAACAGATGGACACCAAGGACATAAATTGGCTCGGACCGATGGGAACACTGCAAGCTTGCCAAATCGCTGCATTCTGGGTGAAAGGTGAAAAGCATGCCATGAGGAATACCTACAGCCTTCCTCCCAAAGACCACTGCCCACGTCCCTAAGACCCCTGCCCACAATTCTTGGAAGAATCTGCACAAGTGCAAAGGACTGATAAGCTAATTAGCATACGAAGCGAGAGTAGGCAGGTTTAGGTAATGAATATGTATAGGCGTTAATTGAATATTCATTATTTCATTGTACAAATATGAGATAGTTTGTCATGATAGGTATGCATGTTAGGTGGAGAGATCCCCCGTGCATCCAGCGCTGCCAATAAAGAATACTTCGTCACTAAGAAAATTTCTGACTTCGATCTTCAAATCAATCGAAGGAGATCAGGTTCGTCAAGCAGGACCTGCCCTTCATAAACCCATGCTGACTAGGCATGATCGCCTGCTTGCCCTGCAACTGCCGCATGATGACGCCCAGGATAATCTGCTCCATGAGCTTCCCTGGCACTGATGTCAAACTAAAAGGCCTATAGTTCCCCGGGTCTATCATCCAGCCCTTGTTGTAGATAGGCGTCACGTTTGCTATCTGCCAGTTAAGTGGGACCTCCCCCGATAGCCAGGACTGCCGATAAATGGAAAAGCGGCTTGGCCAGCTTTTCTGCCAGTTCTTGCAGTACCCTCGGGTGGATCCCATCCGGCCCCATTGACTTGCGTACATCCAAATGCTGTAGCAGGTCGCCAACCATTTCCTTGTGGATTGTGGGGGCCACATTCTGCCCCCCATCCCCTTCCACCAGCTCAGGGTACTGGGCATCCAGAGAACAACTGGTTTTGCTGCTAAAGACTGAGGCAAAGAAGGCGTTAAGCACCTCGGCTTTTTCCTCATCTCTGGTAACTAAGTTTCCCCCCACATCCAGTAAAGGGTGGAGATTCTCCTTTGTCCTCCTTTTGGTATTGATGCATTTATAAAAATATTTTCTGTTGTCTTTAACTGCAGTAGCCAGATTGAGCACCAGATGAACTTTGGCCTTTCTAATTTTGTCCCTGCACCGCCTCACAACATCCTTGTAGTCCCCTTGAGTGGCCCGCCTTCTTTTCCAAAGATTATAAACCCTTTTTTTTTCTCTCCTAAGCTCTAGCCACAACTCTCTGTTCAGCCAGGCTGGTCTTCTTCCGCGCCGGCTCGTCTTTGGGCACGTGGGGACAGACCGCTCCTGAGCCATTAAGATTTCTTTCTTGAAGAGCGCCCAGCCTTCCTGGGCTCCTCTGTCCTTCAGAACCACCTCCCAAGGGACTCTGCCAACCAGTGTCCTGAACAGCTCAAAGTCAGCCCTCCGGAAGTCCAAGACAGCGGTTTTACTGGTCCCCTTCCTGACTTCACCAAGTATCGAGAACTCTACCATTTTGTGGTCACTCTGCCCAAGACAGCCCCCGACCACCACATCTCCCACCAGTCCTTCTCTGTTAGTGAACAGAAGGTCTAGTGAATAGGGGCACCTCCCCTGGTAGGCTTGCCAACCACCTGCGTCAGGAAGTTATCTTCCACGTTCTCCAGAAACCTCCTGGACTGCTTTCTCTGGGCTGTGTTGTGTTTCCAGGATATGTCTGGGAAGTTAAAGTCCCCCACAAGAACAAGTGCTGACGATTTCGCAACTTCTGACAGCTGTCTGTAGAACTCCTCATCCACCTCCTCATCTTGGTTTCATGGTCTATAACAGACCCCCATCAGGATGCTTGCCTTGTTGGCCTTTCCGCTGATCTTAACCCATAGCGACTCCACCTTGTCATTGCCAGCCTCAAGTTCAACGACATCAAAACACTCTCTAATATAGAGAGCTACTCCACCACTCCTTCCATGCTGCCTGTCCCTTCTGAAGAGCCTATAGCCAGACATGGCAGCACTCCATGAGAGTGGTCCCACCACGTTTCCGTGATGGCAACCAAGTCATAGCCTGCGTGCTGCACAATGGCTTCCAGCTCCTCCTGCTTGTTGCCCATGCTGTGTGCATTAGTGTAGATGCACTTCATCTGAGCCTTTGCCTTCTCCCCCAGCCTAGCCACTGTTCCCCCTGGCACACCTGCAACAAGCTTTGTTTCATCCCCGTCCCCCTTCTTACCTAGTTTAAAGCCCTCTCAATGAGCCCTGCCAGCTCCTGGGCCAGGATCCGTTTTCCCCTTGGGGACAGCTGGGACCCGTCTGCGGCCATCAGGCTGGGTTCCGAGTAAAGCGCCCCGTGGTCAAAGAACCCAAAACTTCTATGTTGGCACCAGCCTCTGAGCCATGTGTTTATCATGTGGGCTTTGCGTGTCCTCTCTGAGCCCTTCCCTGCCACTGTAGGAATGGACGAAAACACCACCTGTACTCCCGCTCCATCCACTAACCGTCCCAGCCCCCTGAAGTCCCGTTTGATAGCCTTCAGGCTTCTCTCGTCAATGTTATCACTGCCAGCCTGGACTATCAGTAGTGGGTAGTAATTGGAGGGGCGAACCAGGTTGACAATCTTTCTGGCAACATCCCTGACCCTGGCCCCAGGGAGGCAGCAGACCTCCCTACGGGTAAGGTCAGGCCGACAGATAGGGCCCTCCGTTCCCCTGAGAAGGGAGTCGCCCACAACGATCACCCTTCTTTCCTTCTTGGTGGAAGCAGTCTTGAGGCATGGAGCAGACTTCCTCACCCTAGGCTTCCTGGTTAAACTTCCTTCCACATCCTCATCCACCGCCCTCTTGAGCTCCAGGGCCTCAAACCTGTTGCATAAGGGCACCTGGGAATATGGGGTGGGGGGGCATTTCCTGCATCGTTGAGCAGGGACCTGTCTCCATTCCTCCTCAACTCCCAGGTCCCCTCCCTCTGCCCGACAGAGACAGGGCAGAGGGTCCACCCCCATCTGGGGAGTCTCATGCCGGTGCCTCTCCTTCAGGTCTTGCAGGTCTTGCAGTTGCTCCACCAGTCTATCTCCCTCTCACACTCCCTGATGGCCCTCAACCTCTCCACCTCCTCCTTGAGCTCTGCCACCAGGCAGACCAGGTCGTCCACCTGCTCGCACCTCACACACACGGTGTCTCTGCCTCCTTCAGATGGCAGCAGCAGGCTCTGGCACTCCCTGCACCCAGAGACCTGAACTGCCGCATTTTGGAGCGCGCAGTCTGTCTGGGTGCCTGCAGACTTTCTGGCGTGAGCTCACTGCCTAGCGAGGACCATAGTGGCCTAGCTGGTGGTAGAAAGCCGTCACATGAGTTGTTCCTGTGGGCAGGCGGGATCGCTCTGCCCTCCCTGCTCGCCCTGCCTGCGCGAACTGCCGCGCCCCGCCTTTCTGCCGCGCCCCGCGCTGTTTGCCCGTCCTTGTCGCTCGCGCTCCCCAGGGGCAGCTTTTGAGCGGCCGGGAGGGGGCGCTGCTGGCTCCGCTTACGCCTCGTCAGCCTCCCTCACGAGGGCTGCCGGGCCGTGGCGGCTCCCTCGGGTGGCCTCGATGCCGGGAAAAGAGCCCTGCCTGTCCCGATCCCCCGCTCCGCTGCAGAACGCGTCTGCCCCGGAGCCGATCGCCTCGGCAAGTGGCTACAAAATAGCCGCGGCGCCCGATTTAAATGGCCCGCCGCTGACGCTCCTGGCTCCGCCTTCGCCTCGTCAGCGTCAGACTGCATTTTACTGCAGAAAGAAACATAGGACACAAATCCTTCTTTCTTTTTATTTATTCATTTATTGTCTTTATTGGTAGGCATTTAAAGTGGACTTCAGCCAACTTTACCAGTTATTTTCACCTCACCATACCTGTCTGTTACTGAAACCAAGCAATTCTTTTCCTGCTGGAGCAATGGCATTGGCAGTTAAGGTCCAAAATAAATTTCTTTATGTTTTTAAAATGCAATAATAAAATAAATAATAAAATAAAGTAATGAAAACATGGCTTCTGCTAGAAGTTTATTACCATCACATAGGAAGGACAAACTCTTGGCATGTCTCCACACTATTTTTTTTTTTTTTTTTACCAGACTAAATTCAATAAAAAATAATCTGTTCATAAGTTTTCCCCCTGCATATGTATCAAGCATTTCAAAAATATATTCAATTCTATAGCACCAGTGTGACCACCACTAAAAATAAAATATTAAAATAAAATAAAATAAAATAAAATAAAATAAAATAAAATAAAACTGTTGCAAACACATTTTAGGATTTCATAGCCTAATAAATCAGTCACCTTCAAGAATATACCATAATATTCTTGACTTATCAGTTTGCATCAATTTACTTTTTGGTTATTTCTGCACTTCAAATAACAGCTATATAAAGGTATTCCTATCAAAAAGTCCTACAATCCAAAATATTCATATACAAATCCAAAAAGCAATGAGGATCTGCTTTCATCATATACACCCTTCATTACATGACTGTTTTTCCATTTTGATTTCTGAAACATAACTGAGATTTTAAAATAAAACAAATAAAACTCTATGCACTGTGTATGAACTGAAGAGGCTTATAGTTTGTCTGCAGGTATAATGTTTTGAATTAGGATGCATTTCTTTTCATCTTGTAACTTACTAAAGTATCCTAAAATTCTTACAAAGCAACTAATTTTTACCAACTAATCAGCAAGCAAACTTTAACTTATTTGTATTTTAGAAATTAGATGAGAATTCTCAAAAAGCAAATATCCAATCACCAGTATGTAGAATAGCCAAAAAAAAAAAAAATAAATAAAATAAAAGCAATCTTACTTAATTTGACCTAAAAAAAAAAATAATTAATAAAGCACAGAAAATAAGAAATAAAAAAGTGTATAGACATTTATTAGACACAATCACACACCAAATTATGCTTTTTCCTGAAATACAACCAGTTTGACATTAAAAAACAAAGGTGTTGTGTGAGTTAAACATAGCTTTCTTATTTGTTTGTTTGTTTGTTTGTTTGTTTTAATTGTGGTGGTTTTACCATGCTAGGCAGCTGAACACCACAACTACTCTCTCACTCTCCCTCCTCAGATGAGGAGGGGAAAAAGTAAAGGAAACAACAACTCACAGGATGAGATAAGAATAATTTAATTAAAAGGAAAAAAAAATATTAAGGAAATATTATTATTAATTAAACAATTCTACTAAAGGCAAAAAAGGTAAAGGGGAAAATGGAGGGGGAAAGGGAACAACAAAACAAAACAATTAAAGGCTATGTGGAAGTGCAGATTACAAATGACCAGATTATAAATGAAGTTTTATTAAGAAATATTAGTAATTTATATCACATTCAAATTAACTCAATTTTTACAGCCCCGTGTTTTCAATAAGGTACTTCTCAGGTGAAGGAAGAGAATGTAATTCTAGTCATAAATGAAATGTTTGATAAAGAAAATGACAATTGTACTGTGCTTTTGTACTAGATAGAAATGCAGCTTTTAGCTGACAATCATTGTGACAACATAATAGCTTTAATCTCTATGATTTTTTTCCAATTTTTTATCAAGAAAAAATATATAACAAGCCTAAATCAATATAGGCAGATGACAAGTCCATACAAAGAGGTTCAGGTTAACATGTTTTTGTTTGATATGTGTCATACGAGTGAGCTGCATG
Organism: Nettapus auritus; assembly: GCA_011076525.1. Classification (NCBI taxonomy): domain Eukaryota; kingdom Metazoa; phylum Chordata; class Aves; order Anseriformes; family Anatidae; genus Nettapus; species Nettapus auritus. The sequence continues at coordinate 86,793,450 of CM021766.1, read as the reverse complement.
CCAACCAGCATTCTTTAGTATTCTGTAATGAGATCTTGGAAATAAATAAATAAATAAATAAATAAATAAAAGCATGTTAATATACATTTACTTTTTTATTTTTCACATTTTTTATTATTTCTGCTATTTTTTTTCCAAATGACAGTTAATATTTTATTGTGAAGAGTTTCTGATTGTTAATGACTGAGTTGCTGATTCTCATCACATGCTATCACGGAATGTAATGGATGATGGTTTTGAGTATAGCACCTCTATCTGTGTTTTTTTGTTTGTTTTTTTTGTTTGTTTTCTGAATACCTGAAAAAAACTCTCATTCACAAATGATGGCTGTGCCTTTGAATAGCATGAAGGCACTTCATGCTTACCCTGAAAAAGTAAATGAAAGTCCCAGGCAAAGTAATACACATGGTGGTGATTTTTAGAACATACATCAAAAATTCCCTCTCATATTTAAATTTGACAACTGAGACAAATTGATTTGGAAGTTTTAAAGAAGGCTCTGATGTCTTTAATATAAATGTATTACATCTTGGAGTTTTAATGACTAAGAAAATCCTCTTAAGCATACTTCACAAAAATTATGAAGACATTCTCACAGTTTTTTCTTCTTGTTTATCAAGATAATCTTACAATTTATTACTGGAGAGAACATGAAGAAAAAGAGCTACTATTCACTGAAAATAAGAACGTTTCTGAAGCACTTGCCCTAATCATTAAATGCCATATTGATAGCTATAGACAATGAACAACTAGGAACATTGTCCTGCTCTACATCTATAGATAGAAAAACACATGATACTTTCAGTATCTGTTCATGTCTCTGGACCACTCTCTTTATTCATATTCACTATGAGCAATGTAAGTATATAATTAGGTATGATCTATTCAAGATTCTTTCTACATATCAGAAATCCCAAAGCATCATTAATTGGAGTGAACAGAGCATCTGGTTTCTTGTGATCTCATAACTTCAGTGTATAGGATATTTAATTAAAATAAATGCCCTCCCTCCCTCTCTCATAGGGGAATTAGCTCATTAAAATTTTCAAAAGTGAGAATCACTCCTCCAGCAAACATTAACATTTGGAAAAGAGCAGGAGATTTGGTGGGTAAAGCAGCCTCTCTTCTGTATGTTATACATTTATCCCTTGGTACTGGATGACACTTCTACTGCACATTTATCTTAACCTTGAGGTAAGATTCTTTGATGTCATCTTTAAAACTAAGTTGTTTTACAATCTTTTTATTTTACTTTATTTTATTTATTTATTTAATTAACTAATGCACTTTTACAGTTCTTTTGGATAGTACACAGACCACCACACAATTCTGCTTCACTTAGCTTGTTGCTATGTGCCTAATTAGGAAATATTATTAAAATCTTATTCTGTTTTATGGACATAACAAATCACTAACTGGTCCCTGACTATTCTCTACTCTTCTACAGCATGACGTTGGCATGCCCTTTTACCTGAGGAGTCTGCATACACATAGTCTAACTACATGAAGATATGAGTTCTCTGAATATTTACTTATATGTGTGGGTTTTACATAGTTAGATGAGGGTGGCTTGGACCATAATTCTGTAAGACCCCTTGTGTGAACCATATACACACTTTATGCTGCCTTTTGCTTCTTTGGTTGGCATCCCAGAGTGTCCTTATCCTTTGTTCAGGAACACCCGGACCCCAGTTGATACCAGAGAGATGAGGAACTGAGACTCCTTTGTCCCTAAGGACTCAACTGTCAGCACAACCTGCAGTTTTGACTCTGAGGGTCACAAGCAGGAGCAGATGGACACATCTGAAATTTGCTTCACAGATTTCCTCTGTTTCTGTCCTGGGTAGCTAAGCATAATAGCCTGCATCCAGCTTGCTGTCATTCAAAGCATTGGAAAAGTTACACATGTGACCTGCCACAGTTTTCATCTCACAGAGACATATATTAGGCAAGAGTCATGCACAAGATCAGTTTGCCTTTACTGATATCAAATAAGTCTGAAAATGGTGTTCAGACAAAAGAAATGTAATCCAATATAAAGTGCAGTGGTGTCAGAGGTTTTGCTCACTTTAGATTGCACTGATGTGACCACAACCGGAGTTTTGTCATTTTCCCTCAGATTTCATACAGTAACAAAGAGCATAGTTACACATTTTTATTTTTACCAGGGCTTCCATGAAATATCAAATACTAGGAATTGCAGAATCTGGTAGCTTCATGGAGGCAAGGCTGCCACAATTCCATGCCTCCAATACAGCCAGCAGCACAACACACATACAACACACGTAAGCATTGCTGGCCACAGGGATCAATACAGAAACACTCGGCACTCGTGTAAATGCAAACAGAATCAATAGCATCATCTTGTTTCTCCCTATGGTTGATCATGATGAAAATCCATTAGTAGGAAATGTAGGCATATGTACAATGTGGATGTCTCTGGTAACTGGCCTTAGGCACTGTCTGAGCATTGGATCCTTGCATCTCTAGCTGCCTCACACAGAGGCACACAAGGGCAAATGCGTCTCTCTGTCAGTCTCCAGTAGCTGGTTGAACATCCAACATCCAACAGCCAAACCACAGAGATTTGCACTGATATATAAAAAATAGCTTTTAAATGATTCATCACTGCATATGAGGAAAAGTGCAGATTACATTGCTCAATATGTGAACTTAAATGCTCAAATGTCCCTTTTCAGATGTTGAGTTTGAAATCTTGATCCTTAAAAAGGAAAATCTATTGCCTAAAAATAAGTAAATTCTCTAGGTATTAATGTTCCCGTATAAAGCATATAATGATTTTTTTATTATTATTATTATTTTTTTTTCCCCTCTAAGCATGTTTATAAATTTCTACAACATAACGGTGATCAACAAACATTCCATTCTAAAGCCTCAGGGCATAGGGTAGGTCTTTTTCCACATCAACAGTCCTTAGAGATAAACAACAGCTACAGGAGACAGCCAGAACATGGAAGAAGTCACAGGTAGCCCATCGTCATCCTTTTTTTCTATTATTCCAGAAAACCAAAAGCTATAGTATTTTTCTGCAATTTGTGTGTTCTGTCAGAGGGAATTTGAAAACCCAATGTCCATGGTTAATTTGGTTTTGCAAATGTTTCACATAATAAAAAAATTTAAGCATTTGTTTGAACAGTTATTCATGACTAGGCTATATAGATTAGGTTTTTATTATTATTATTATTATTATTATTTTTTTTCACAGAATCACAGAATCACAGAAAGTCTAGGTTGGAAGAGACCTACAAGATCACCGAGTCCAACCTCTCACCTAACACTTAGAAGTCATCCCCTAAACCATATCCCTAAGCTCTACATCTAAACGACTTTTAAAGACCTCCAGGGATGGTGACTCAACCACTTCTCTGGGCAGCCTATTCCAGTGCCTAACAACCCGTTCAGTAAATAAGTTCTTCCTAATATCCAACCTAAACCTCCCCTGGCGCAACTTTAGCCCATTCCCCCTCATCCTGTCACCAGGCACATGGGAAAACAGACCAACCGCCACCTCGCTACAGCCTCCTTTCAGGTACCTGTAGAGTGCAATAAGGTCGCCCCTGAGCCTCCTCTTCTCCAGGCTAAATAGTCCCAGCTTCCTCAGCCGCTCCTCCTAAGACTTGTTCTCCAGACCCTTCACCGGCTTTGTAGCCCTTCTCTGGACTCGCTCAAGCACCTCCATATCCTTCTGGTAGTGAGGGGCCCAAAACTGAACACAGTACTCGAGGTGCGGCCTCACCAGAGCCAAGTACAAGGGGACAATCACTTCCCTGGACCTGCTGGCCACGCTGTTTCTTATGCAAGCCAGGATGCTGTTGGCCATCTTGGCCGCCTGAGTACACTGCTGGCTCATAGTCAGCCGACTGTCAACCAAAACACCCAGGTCCTTCTCTGACAGGCAGCTTTCTATCCACACATCTCCCAGCCTGTAGCTCTGCTTGGGGTTGTTGTGCCCCATGTGCAGAACCCGGCACTTGGCCTTGTTGAACTTCATACCGTTGGCCTCGGCCCATCGGTCCAGCCTATCCAGATCTTCCTGCAGAACCTTCCTACCCTCGAGCAGGTCGACACACGCACCTAACTTGGTGTCGTCTGCAAACTTACTGAGGGTGCACTCAATCCCCTCATCCAGATCATCGATGGAGATGTTAAAGAGGACTGGCCCCAGTACCGAGCCCTGGGGGACTTCACTAGTGACCGGCCTCCAACCGGATTTGGCTCCATTCACTAAGACTCTCTGGGCCCGGCCATCCAGCCAGTTCTTAACCCAACGAAGCGTGTGCCAGTCCAAGCCATGGGCAGCCAGTTTCCTGAGGAGAATGCTGTGGGGAATGGTGTCAAATGCCTTACTGAAGTCAAGACCACATCCACAGCCCTCATCCACTAAGTGTGTCACCTTGACACTTTTCCCTTTTCCAATACAATAGATACAATATATTTTGTTTTGTTTTATTTTGTTTTCACATATTCAGTTGCCAAATCTCTTCATGTACTCTGCACATCTAGGTACCTAACTTGGGTTGTAACTTCTAGTAAGCAGCAACACCCTAAAAGTTAAGCTGATTTTAGCTCTGCATAGCTACGTTATTTGGCCTTTATGAACTGGCTCTTTACTTAAGCTATGAAGAGAGCACAAGGAATTTAATCATAGAGTCATAAAAGCACTGATAAAAGCTGATGGAAAAGTCAGAACAGCTGGAACTTTTATTGAGAGGTGATAACCAGTTTATATATTATGAAGATCATCACCCAAAACTTAATGCACACATTTCCTGGGATTTCAGCAGTTCAGTAAATTTTACCTGCTACATTTCTCTGCCTTTCTCTTCTTTGTTGCAGGACCAGTCAGGACTGACATCAAGAAGAGAGAATCAAAACCTGTTTTAACATTGTTTAAAACCCAAGTGGAGCCTAATATGAGATATGAATCATGATATATTTGCCGTTCTTTTTCACTGCATGTGTTTGTATGCAAATGTATATACATGCATATGTATTCTCAGGTGCTTGAATATATATATATTCAAAAATATGTATCTGTATATACATACATATAAGTATATGCATCTAAACAAAAATATTTGGGGCAATCTTAGGAAAATTGAGACAGGTATGATTATTTGGAATTTACCATTCAGTAAAGTAAGCATGCTGGCTTTTGGAAATTGTAGATCAGTCTAAAGAATGATATGTAACTTGATTGCAGCAAGAATGCACACATACACATACAGCTGTTGTAACCTTTCCTTCTCTTTTTATATTGCCATGTCTGTTATGAAGCTCTGAGAATTATCTCAATCATACTTTAAGGAAGTATCATGTTATAGACACATAGGGAAAAATTTACTAAAGCTCAGACATGCAGCATTAAAAAATAAAATAAAAAAAATAAAAAATAGTGCTAGAGCCACTTGCTACAAAATATCCTCAAAACAACAGCAACAAACAACAACAACAACAACAACAAAATAGAACTATAAACAGATTTTTTGTTGTTGTTTTTTTGGTGTGTCAATCATTTTGCATTTACTATGCATACAGCTGTTCCATCAAAGTAAAGCCAGACTGAAGACTGAATTCCAGCTAATATTCAACTTAATATTGAATTAGAGTTCACAGAAAGAATGTTAAAAATCTTCTGGGAAAAACAAGATGATCAGATTAAACTTCATGCATCTCAGATTGTAACTGTGACCTGTGCAAGCAAATTTAGTGCCTCCCCTCAACCCACCCTTTATAGAAGTGAGTCTTTCTCTTTCTTTTGATTTACAGATGAATTACAGGTGAATTTTTTCCTACATTTTTGATGACATGTTGCTACAAAGCTCAGCCCTGAAAGGCATTATTTCTAAATTCATGCAACATACACTGAATGAAAAGTGCTCTAGAGAGACTTTTGTTGTTGTTTTTAAGTAAAGGTATTGAACATAGAAAAATAAGTTTCTTCTTGGTAGCCATGTGAATAGTCTTCCTGGGTGATGAAGGCTGCATTTAGTTTAAGTATCCTAGCACCTCTAGGCACCCCTAAGAGGGCCAGAACCCTGACATTTTACACCAGGAAAGAAGTTAGGTCAAACCATCATTCCCATAGAGCCTGTTGTCAAAGAAGGAAAGGCTGAAGGAGCATATCAACAAGCCTCCCTAAGAAGCCAGGTTGTAACATGGTCTCCCATGTATGTTCTCAGCCCCATGAATGTAAGTATAGTCAGCTTCAGTCATGACAGTGCAATTAGCACTTTCTACAGCTGTAACATTGTTTTAATGACTCAGTTAAGAGTCATAATGACATTATGTATCCTCAATATAATATCAATTTCCTCCTGCCACTGATAAAATTCATTGTTCCTCTAAACACATATGTTTCAATTAAATATGTAAATACTGTAGTTGCTTTTTGTTTGTTTTTTACTGTTACAATTTGGTTGTACTAATTATACAATACAGGGTCAGTGTTTCTGACTTGGGAATAATATTTAAAGACATGACACTGAATAATGAATTAATCTGGAAAGTAGTTTACTACTTCTTAGTTCTTTCTAAGCAAATGATTTACTATATAACTCTGTATCTTCACATTTTATTGAAGGTAGAAAACAGCAACCTTTTTCTTCACAAGGCCCAAACAAGATATTGGCAGGCCATTGTACAGGGTCTGGCTGGGATGTTAACTTTCCCTGCAGCAGTCCATACAGTGCCACGCTCTGCACTTGGAGCTAGAACAGCAGTATTATCACACCAATGTTGTGTCTGCTGCTGAGAAGTGCTGGCACAGTATCAGGACTTTCTCTAACCCTCCTGGGGGGTGGGCAAAAAAGTGAGAAAGAAACATCACCAGGGCAGCTGACCTAAACCAACCAAAGAGATATTCCATACCATCTGATGTCACACTCAGCAATAAAAGGTGGAAAAAGGAAGAAGAGTGGAGGGGTGGGCTTTCGTTGCAAAAACGTCTGTCCTCCTCGCAAACCCCGGCTACGTGCGTTGAGGCCCTGCTTCAAGGACGTGGTCAGGCATCGCTCATTTGTGGGAAGTAGAGAATAATTTATTTCCTCTGCACTTCCACATAGCCTTTACTTGTTTTGTTTTGCTGTTACCTTTCCCCCTTAATATTCCCTTTAATATCCCCCTTAATGTTCCCTTTCTCTTTCCTTAATATATATATATATATTTCTCTTTAATTAAATTATCCTTATCTCAACCTGTGAGTTGTTCTTTCCTTTAGTTCTTCCCCTCCTCATCTGAGGAGGGTGAGTGAGAGAGCGGTTGTGGTGTTCAGCTGCCCAGCACGGTAAAACCCCCACAGCCATTCCTTAATCACAATTATTTTTGCAAGCCGTCTTTCCCCCAGCTCAAGTTCAGGGCTGTAACATGACCATAACAATGTTGCTCAGAGTGTATAATATTGCCATTACCTCCCAGATGAATAGTACTTCTGCCTCAATCTTTTGATGCCACAAAGGCAATTTACTGTCCTCTTAATGCTTCTCCCACAACTCCACATTTTCCCCTTCTTTAAAGTCTTTCACCTCACCGGTAAGCAACCTTAAGCCACATATGAAATATATCCACTCCAAAATACCTACATCTCTAATGAATCTCTCTCTCTCTCTTTCCTTCTCACTCCTTCTCATCAAATGACTATCTCTTGAGGACAGAAAAAATAGAACTACTTTTTATTTGAACAAACCAACAAGATTATTTTTTCAGAGCCAGTACAGAGCCAGATATTTACTACCATGTTGCAATTATGATATGTACCCAGGGAATTAAATGCCATCTGCAGCTTTACTAAGACTCAAAGAATTCATTCATTCATTTATTTGTGTCCAGAATGCAGAAGACATGTTCATCTGTCACACAAGACAGCAGAATATGCAGCTTGATTTCTTTTTTTTTTTTTTTTAATTTAATTTACATTTCTATTTTTTGCTACAAATGGATTCAAACCAAACACCATGTCTGAATGTTCCAGGTGTTGTATTTGTAATGTGTCAGACTAAAAGACCAGCCTCTTTTCCATATATACAAACAAACTTTATAAACTACCTCATCTTTCATATCCTCTTATATCTCACTTTGACTCTCCTAGTTGTGCTCTGTTGCTGGTATAATATAATTCAAAGTTCAGTCACTAAAGCAGTGCTAAGAGGAACAAGATGACAGTGATAAGAACCAATCATTAAAGTGATAGCTTGCCTTTTCTCCTTTTCTCTTTGTGAACTCTTGTAATGTAGAAAGAAAAGGAAAAAAAAAAAAAAATAGCCAACAAGAACAACAATGGTAGCATCAATGTGCTAGGTTCAATAACAACACAGCTCTGTGTTTTGACTTGTGAGGATCTTCCAGGAGGATGGATCATACTGTTCATTTTCTGGGTAGCACTTTCTATATACTGTGCACAATAAAAGTATTTCACAAAATTAAAGACCAACGCTGTTCTTGGATGACATTTTAAACTTCTGCCTGGAAGTCTTCAAACCTCCACACACTGTAAACCAGGTCAATCTAAAGGACTAACTCAGACAAATTTTTCACCCAAAAGGGATTGCAGCAGTACAAAGTGTTTTCACATAAGCAGGGTAGAATTCAGGCTCAGTAATCCAGAAGCCTCCTTCCTTCATAAATGTGACACTGGCCCAAACAGGCCCAAACTGTTGCTATTGATAATCAACCAGATTCAGCTCAAATGTTAGAAACTGTTTCAATTTTTATTTTAAAGTACACTAATAATAATAATAAAATTGATTTAAATGAAATGTGTAGCAAATGACTGTGTTTGGCTTAATTTCTAAATTAATTCATAGTGGTTAGATAATGAATTCACAAAAACAGTTCACAGAGACACAAGGATTTGATATAGGAATTCTGTTGGTATGATTTTGTCTTCATTCCTTACACCACAAATTTAATCATGCAAATAGAAAGCTAAGTGATGAGTCATTAGAGAAAACACTCATATTATTACATAGAAGAACAATGGAAGATTGGCATAGCCCTCCCCAGATTATGCATTTCAGTTACCAAAATACTACATAATATCATCTTTACAATATATATGTTATGTGTTTTATCACTTTCATAGTGCTGAATGAAATGACATAAAAATAGTACTGCATGCTTCATCTTGTCAAGGAAATTTAAACAGTCCAAAAGTTCTTCTCTCTTCTTAATTGCATAAAGTCTATAAAATTGATTGCATAGACACAGTTACATCAAAGACAAATACTACATCTTTCCAGTTTATATTTTCAAAGACGCAGAGCAGCAATGAGCAAACCTATAGGTGAATGTGAGAAAGAAACAGAGGAATAAGCATGGAAAAGAACATCTAGGAAGCACAAATCAAATAACCAAATGCTGTATACATACCAGGTAATAACTGAATTCCTACATACCCTGAATTTTGTTATTACTCTGGAGAAAAATAAATAAACAAACAAGCGGACAAACAATAAATAGAATCCTGTGCTAGAATTCAACTGATGCCCTGAAGACTTTGAACCGAAAGGTGTGATATAAGCACCACTAGTTCTCATGATCATTAACCTTTCAAAGATAAATGAGGGATAGAATTACATTTTCCATATGATACTCCGTTCAAATGAAAGGGCAAGCCAAGACAAACCAAGGGAAGTGATTCTAGGGCATGTATTCTCTCAGACAGCAATTAATGACAATATTTTATGTTATAGGGCACTATACCCTCAGTATCACCTAGAGCAGGTATTTGTAAGTTACTATAATGATCAATTAGGGAAAATTAATAAAAATGATGTGACATATGGCTCCTTCAGAAGTCTGGGTAGAATGTATGACTGGTGACATAGAGTTGGCTAAAGAATTAATTCCAGTTAGGTATATTATAACTCTACTAGTTTCTCAATTTAAGGTCTTAACAGCTTGTACAACACTTACCAGACATACAGAAGTAATTACCAAAATATGATGAAAGAGCAAATTCCAATGCTTATACTTTGGTAAATCTGCTGTAACAGTAGGAGATCCTCTTCATAGAAACAACTAGCACAGTGAGTATTGCCTTGTTTGCAGGCCCAGTAAATGATGCTGTGCAACAATCAGGTTGCTAATTACCTCTCAAGCAGCACCTCCTTTGGGTAATATAAGCACCAAGCATCACCAGAAAATCAAGCAACATTGATTTCTTTCAGAGGAAGACTTCCTTTTCTATAACAGATAAAACAGAGAAGAAAGATCTTTTGGTCCATCACTGGGTAAAAATTGCAGGCTCTTCTCTCATTGTCATGTGTGAAGCAATCAAAATAATCTCTGTAGAATTATAATTTCTGCCCTGTCTTTGCCAGCCATTTAACAGCAGATTTTATCTTGCCCTTTATTTCATTCCACAGTTAACTGTGTGAAATCATAATCCTCAGTAGCAGCATTAGCTAACAGGGGCTTGGTGCTGTTGCAAGTATAATTGTTATTCATAGACCACAGAATAAATTAGGTTGGAAAAGATCTCTAAAATCATCAAGTCCAACCATTAACCTAGCACTGCCAAATCCACCACTAGACAATGTACCTAAGCACCACATCTACGTGTATTTTGAATAACTTCAGGGATAGTGACTCAACTGATTCCCTGAGCAGCCTGTTCCAATGCCTCCCAACACTTTCAGTGAGGAATTTTTTTCCTAATATCCAACCTAAACCTCCCCTGGCACAACCTGAGTCTATTTCTTCTTGTCATATTACTTGTCACTTGGGAGAAGAGACCAACCCTCACCCTGCTAATATTTCCTCAGTCATAGATTACATTCTCTTAATTAGGGATTTGTACAGACTACATAGTTGTAATTCAGTATTAAATCTTGATATCTTTGATACCATTAGATATTTATTTCATTTTTCCCCCATGTCATACTTTACCTATGAGGTACTTTACCTGTCAGGCCTTCTGTTTTCTACCCTATTCACTATGTCTCTGCAACCATCTAATAGACTTGCTGTACTTTCTTCTGACGATATTGCCATCTTCTAATCCTAGCGTTGCTTTTCTTTACTAATGGAATATACATGAGGATCTCTTGGTTGGCTTTGCAGTAGAAAACTACTGAAACAGCTACCAATCATTGACAGTGTCGAATATATTCTAAATGAAGCTTGCTTTTGGGTATACTGATGCCTCAGTTATACTGCAAAGGCAGTCAAATGATGCTCAGCCTCTTCTAGGAAGTACATTACAGTGTTCATTCCTGATTAACTGTGGACAGGTCTGTCTCTGCCTCAAAAAATTATTCTAATCAGTATGAACTGCCTTACCCAGAAACCCGTGTATAATCAGCATATGCCTTTTGTTCAACGGTCTTATATGTAGTGTCCATATGCAGCATTGCATTCCATATTGTGTTTATTAAGTCCACTTTAGCTCAAGGAATGCTCCCGCTGAAACAGGTTCTGAAGGGTCTGGTTTTTCTTTTCCTTTTTTGTTTGTTTGTTTGTTTTGTGCTTTTTGTTGTTGTTTGTTTTGTTTTGTTTTGTTTTGTTTTCCTAAATTGTCCATCTCACTCCCAAAAACTAAGGTTTCCTTGTGGTCAAAGTAGACAATTTTAGAGCTCCAGTATTCTAAAGCTCATTTCCTACATTTTGTTCTCTGCTATGGATTTTCAAGTATGCCATCCAATGCTGTATGCTCATATTGTCACATTAGTTAATTCAGTGGTGCTACTGAGCAATATATTGAAGCTGAATACAAATATGCAGAGCTGAGAGGAAGTTTTGCTTTAAGCGAGCAAACAAAGGAAGAGGTCAGCACAAGAAGTTAATCAGGGGCTCATTTCTAACCTGAAGTGGGGACTGAATTTGCCTCTGCAGTCAGCTTATCATGAATTCTTACTGTAAATAGAGATTTGACATACTAGACTACTTCCTGTATTAAGCTCCAGGGTTCTACCTAGAGCAAGTGTGAATGTGAAGGTAAGCTCTGCTCCCAAAGCTAATCCCTTGCAGCCTTCACTCCTCCACTCGCTGAAAGAGCTCATGGTGAAGTAGGAGCCCTCACATAGCTCTTCTCCTTTATTTCCCTACAAATGTACCATGGACCTCTTAATGTAATGAGTAAAAGACTAATACGCATATTGCAAAGACCATCTCCCCAGGGGCAGGGGAATGCAGTCACTGTGAGAAGGATGGCCATTTCTCTTTTCTGCTTGTACTACTCAGGTACTCAGACAAATACAGATCCCATTTTATATTGATATGGACACATTTCAGGCTTAATAAATACAGATATAAACACTTCCAGTAGTCCTGAGCTTCATTATTTCCAGACACTGAGAAAAATACCATGTCTCTGAATGACATAGCAGTTTTCATGTTACAGAAGAGTGATCTGATTATGTATATGCACTGTCTCATTCAGATAACATCAAAGTATTTCTCTTCCTGATACCTCAAGGTATGCAGAAAGCAATCTGTGAAGGAGAGAGGAACACTTTGCTTTTTATTCTATACTGTGTCTACTTTCAGTGCATCCCTTTAATGGGATGGATTTTTGCTATGAAGCATGTTTTTTGCTATTAATTTTCCTTTTTAGGATGTGCAGCTACTCTGTATAGTGAACATGCCTTTAGGTATAGTTCCTTCTGATACACCGAGGTGCTTTTCACAGAACATTAAGGCATGAAACAAATTTAAATGACAAATAAATAAATAAATAAATAAATAAATAACATCTTCCCTGAGATACAGCACAAGCTTAAGGAAATATGCAAAGCGATAGATAAAAATCTTTACAGGATGGACTACGATGAAATTCCAATGAGAAAAGCTGTGGGAAGATTTCAATGGGAAAATGAAACTTTAGGAGTGCCATAACTAGCTCAGAACAAGACACAGTAACCAAATAGCCTAATCCTTGTCCAGGTGTCACGGCAGGTTTTGTCTTTCTCTAAGCATTTGTTTGTTTATTTCTGAGTATTTTGCTGTTGGTTTGGTTTGGTTTCAGTAGTCTGATTAATATTTCCCACAAGATATATTTCATTAAAGATAAATTAAAAATGCATCTGGAAATTTTGTATTCAGTTGTAATACCACTTCTGGCTTTTGACTTCTACTAGGTTGGAGTATAACCAGTTTCCCATTTTCCTAATTTCATTCCTCAAGAGTTTTTCATTACAAAATTATGTTCTTACCTGCTCACCACTTTGGTGAAATTTCCCATGCCTGGGCTTTTGTTTTGTCTAAAATTCTTTTAAACAATTTAATCTTACAATTTTTTTTCACTGAGAAGTACCCACTGTCTAATTCTTTGTAGCAGAGAGAGGATTACAAATATACTATACTGAGAACAGATAGTAGAAAGTACTGTAGAAATGTATGTCTGAAAATATCCCTATATGTTTGGAAATTTCAGGCATATACCTCAACTGACTTGTTCACCAGGATATTTAGGTGAGTGGTAGACTTCAGCAGCTGACTGTTACAGAGATCCCTTCCTCACTGCCACATCCTGTATTGCTTTTTCGCATTACTAGACTCATGGAATGTAGGGAGCGAGTGGCAACAGCTCAACCCAGTGTCACTATATATATATCATACTGAATACCTATAGTATAATACCTATACTATAGTACCTATATCTAAACTGTAGTGAAGCAATTTTTTGTCATTTATGTTCCTTTTAGTAAATCTGTTGATATTGTTAGGCTGCATTTCTCTCTTCTTTGGAAGCCTGACAGTTTTTTGACACAGTATTTTTTCAGATGCATGACAACACAGAAGCATCACAGATGTAAGAAGTATGTCATTATGGAAACAAATTCTACATCTCCAGTGGAAATACCCTTCTTATTTTATTGCTTAGAGACACTGCCTGCTGTCTGCTCCAGCTTGCCCTGAATAATCTTTTAAATTTCCACTGGGTCCAAGGTAGCTTTATGTCTTCAGAAATCAATTTGTTGAGATTCAGTACATTTTACTGTGGGCACATTTATCCTATAACCATGACTTCCTGTTGTGAAGCAGAACTAAAGACAACCATTTGTCTGTGTGCAGTTAAGGCCTCAAACACATACTGTCACCGTTCTCATAGCTCATAATTGTCTGTGAGCAAAAACCCTGCTTCACAAACTGTTCCTCCTCATTTTATAGTACAATTCAGAAAAAAATAATGGTGAGCTGTTTCTTAATTTAATGGACTTATTATATCCTACCACCAGCTGCCAAGTAATTTGTAGAGATGCATTATCTTTTTGTGAATGTGTCCTAAGAGAGAGACAAAAGTAGAAAGGCTGTTTATTAAGTGTATGGCAAAGAAAAACAAACATTGTTTTCTGTAAAGCAATTAAAATAGATCATCTCTCTTGGGTATAGATTAATTAGCAGAAGTACAAGGGGATGCTTTTCAAGCATCTTCAAACACCCACAGTTTTGATCTAGACCCCTTTACATTTCAGATATTTAAACATCTTAACTCAAAACTGGGGTTCTTCACTTCTGATTCAGGGATCTGTATTTCTCTTGCCAATCCAGTCTTGGCACTTGGCAAATGAATAGGGTTCCATATGTATTTATCTGCCTAAATTCCTCTGTAGATGAATTCTGTGTTTGTTGTTAGGCGGTAGGTAACACATCCAAGATAAAATATGGTGACAAAGGTACTTTGTAGAACTGTCTAGTAACTGGAGTGCTCACCAGCAATGGAGGAGCCCTGAACTACTTTTCCCGGGTTTTAGGATTATTTCAGATAAAGCAGGCCAGTGCATTTGTCCCTCTACATATCTTCCTCTCCCAAATGACCACCCAAATCCCTACACTACTGATATTTTTATTCAGAATCAAAACCATTTTAATTTATTTCTCATGAAAATCTAGCTTCTCAATAACATGACTGCTAGGTAACAGACACTTGGTCATTATATGCTACCAGCTAATGTTTTGACCAGCCTACCATGCCATAATGGCCCCTCAACTTGGATTTCCTATATCCTGCACAGTGCTAAATAAAAGAAATACCCCCACCGAAAAAATCCATGGAGACAAGAATATTTTAAAAGAATAGATGGATATAGAGATGGCATTTATACATGCCCTAACCTAGCTTAAATTCTTATGACAAATCAACAGAAAAAAATTCTTAGGAACATCTGCTGGCTAGTACTTTGTGTCTCATGATTGATTTCAAGATAAAGATCTTTGTTGGACCTTTGTTGGATCTTTGTCTGGTATCCTGACCCTTCCAAGTGTTTTTTAGGAATCTGACTTTAAATTCCTTAACTTTCTTTCTCTTCTGTATACAGAGAATGAATTTGAAAGAGAAAGCTTTCTCACAGTCTGAATTGCAACACAAATGGCTGAAATTACTTTGCTATTAAACTCATCTGGTAAATACCATGGTAAAATTAATCATAAATATCAATTACTTATAATAAATATTACTGGATGTCATAAATATGTTCCACTGAGAGACATTTGTTTCTCATCTATTCCATTCCTTTTTTCTTCTGTGCTTACTCTTTTTTTTTTTTTTTTTTTTTTTTTCCTTTTAACTTTTTCAAACATCCAGGAAAGAAAATCCATTAGTCACATTTGATTTGAAGTAAACCTTATTTAAATCTGAAAATTTGTGATCTGACTGTGGATGTTCCAGAAGTCCAAAAAGTGGCATGGTTAAATCATTCATTGCAATTTTTCACTTCTTTCCCTCTTATTATTATATTATTCAGAAATATTCTGACCTAGTCATCTGGTGCATTTTTAAAGTTTAAATCCCTCCTGTCTAATAAAAGTGGTATACGGTACGATGGGATGATGATGAGGTTACATATCTCTTGAGAATCACTTCACAAATTCAATTTCTATATATATTTTTCTTTCCTCTCCAGGGATCATAAAGTTTATATGAAAGATGAATAAAGTCAAACTTAGAATAGACGAACATTCACAGATTCCATAGGTATGGATCGTACTGAAATTCTTGATACTACACTTTGCATTAATATAATAAAAGAAACAACTATATACAAAAGAAAGTTTCACAGCTGTCATCATTTTCAATATGCCTAGCACAAAGCATCTGGGTATAACGAGTATTACCACTTTTGTAAATATCCTAATCTTAAATTCAGCCTGCATTTGGATAGAGTATGGGATACATTTAAAGTTTTTGAGTGTAAATTAAAAATTTGGTAGTGTAAATGAATGCAATATGTTAGAAAGCAGTATGGATGTAAATTTAAAACAAATTAAATCACTACATCTGACAGATCAGAATAAATAAATAAATAAATAAAATTAATCTTACTGTAGATGGCTCTCCAGCAGAAATAGTTAGAAGAATGAAGTTTTACATGAGGAAATTGTGGTTAATGTTTCCATACAAGGTCCACCTTAGGTGAATGTAGGAATTACTTTTTGGCTCATAACACACATTGGAAGAAGTTGGTGCTCAATATTCTAAATTCCTGTTTTTTATCTTTGAATATATAGTTAATGTGTTATGACAGTCAACTTTTCTTCCTTCTGTTTCATGGCTTTTGCTGGGAATTATTGGTGCCAAATGTATACCTAAAAATTTAATAAATGTTGAGTTTATGTTTAATATGTTTATTTTTATACTCCCCTATGGCCTAACCTAGCATCAAAATAGTCACTTAGACTTCACAGAAACATTTATTTGTATAATAACAGCATAAATAAACTCAGTAAGATTAAATTTGTTCTTCCTGTACAAAAATCAATTTGTAGAGAAGGAAAAGAAATAAAAGGTTTGTTTTGCTTTAAGATTCATGGTGCCTCAAAAAAATGTATATACATTTTTTTAAAAGCTGCTGAAAATTGTATATTTATGAAAATAAAATGTGCAGTATTATTGATCAACAATACATAAATAACCTTGACATGGCACTTAAGATTCATTTTGCTATGGTAGACAGCAATGGTACCTTTGCTGTCCCACTGCTGTTATAATGCTTATATTATTTACGAAGACTTTTGCTTTACAAGAAATTATCACCTACCTATGTACAAAAAGTATGACATTACAGTGAAGACATAAACATTCTTATTAAAAAGTTAAAGCTAGATTAGACCAACTTGATTGCTTTGGATTTCTTTTAATGTGTTTTCTCTTCTTGGATTATATTTTCAGGGAGCCCAAATATAATGAGTGTAGCAAGAAGTTTTATTATTTTCAACATCTCTGTAATTAATTATCATAACTTTGTTAGTGATGATTTAGAATCCATCTAATTATTTTGAATCAGTAATGTAATTAGTGTCAATGTGATTTCTGGCAGGTGAACCCTGGGTCAGAAAAATCTTAAAGGCTTTATTTATTTATTTATTTATTTTTGTTTAATGCCTTCTCCCCTGCATTTATTTCCTTTTTCATTTATTTGTTTTGGCCTCCACAAAAATCAGAGTTAAGACTCATTTAGATATCTGATCTTACTAATAATGAAATATCACTGTGACAACCAATGATTTCATTACAGCCCCTCTGAAAGCTGTTGCAAAAAAAGCTTGTTTGGCAGTAATATTTTCAAGTGAAAACAAAATTAAAACATAGCATCATACTTCTCTTTTGTCTTAAGCCAATTACAGATGCTATGTAACAATGATGCTATCATGATAGATTAAAAAAAAATATATAAAAGAGGTTGATTCACCCAGCTGGTTTCCAGTCTCTGTAATTAAGAATAGGCAAATGTTACACTAGCCAAATCAGAAAACATTAAATCAATCTTATGAATGCACACAGTATTATGCAATTACTTCTCTGTCTTTCGGGGGAAAAATCTGAGCAGAAGTCTTTGTGTGATACAGTGCCTTTACTGCACTCACTAATTCCTGTTAGTGGCAGATCTGTGAAATCAGCCCAGCTCTGTTCCTGGGGTACCTGCACTGGGCCACTGGGTGAAGATATACATAGAGAAAAATCCCACTTGTTTATATGACAGCATCATGTCTCATTAATCCACGGACAGCTGGGCTACAGAATAGATTTTCCTTGCATGGGTAGATTGTGTTTACACTGGTGAGATCGATGGTAACCAGGAGATGATAGAAGGGTCTGTGGTATAATTTTAGCTTGCCCAGATGGCATGGTCTCAAGCCGCTTCCATTCAAGGCACCAGAGTTAGCCTAGGCCATAGACTTTCCTTGTACACAGTTTTGTTGAGACTGCTCTGTTTCAGGATGAAAGAGAGATTAGTAATATGGATTCCACAGCTTTGTTCCAGGTGAACTCGATGTCAGATAATAGACACTTCAGTTATAATACAAATAAGATTAAGAAGAAATCTTAACTTCTTTTCCTCATTAGTTTAATCTAAGATCCATCAGAACACTTAGACAGCAAAGAACTTCTTGTTCTTTACCCTACTCTAGTTTTAATAGCCTGTATTATACCCTCTTAATTTTTCTCCTCCAAAGCCAACCAGGCTTTCAAAGGTTGGTTATTACACATTGCTATAAAGTAAATTACAAAGCATCAGTATAATTTCTTCTTGATGTGATGTGAATACCAAGGACGAAAGACAACTTAGCTATATGACAGGGTTTGCTTGGCATAAATGAATAAGATTTTCCCTCTGAAACCTAATCAGCCTGCCTTTATTCTTATACCATATCAATGGAAGAAAAATCCTTTAATCAGGAGAATTACAGAGATGTACAGGCAAAACCTCTTCCTTTCACTTCATCATAAGTCACTGCACTTATACCTATTTCATAGG
Organism: Nettapus auritus; assembly: GCA_011076525.1. Classification (NCBI taxonomy): domain Eukaryota; kingdom Metazoa; phylum Chordata; class Aves; order Anseriformes; family Anatidae; genus Nettapus; species Nettapus auritus. The sequence continues at coordinate 86,774,734 of CM021766.1, read as the reverse complement.
GTGAAACTGTTAAAAAATGCTTTCTTGCTGTGTGAGGCAGTTTGGGGTATTTTTGAGGATGTGTGTTTGTATTTTAAGTAGCCATACATTTGTGGTAGAGTATGTGGCAAGAAAATAATTTGTTTTGGTCTTTTCCTTTATTTATGCATGTTCCTTTTCAGTGTCTAATAAAATAATTATTTAAATATGCACAAGGTCTGGACACTTATTCTTAATACAGATCATATGGGAAAAAAATCTATTTGTGTAATTGATCAACATAGAGTTTTACATATAGAGTTCTAAGACTTTTTTATTATCATTATTATTTTTTACTATATTCCTCTACATTATAAAACAAAACCCTTTTTCAAAACATGATTGTACAATGTAAGGTGAAAAGAAGAGGAAAAAAAAGGGGGATTAGAGCAAGACGTGAAATGAAAATAAGTTTGAGATAACAGTCTCAAGCACTGGATGAACATATCCTTTGGTCTGCCACTCTCTCCCCCACCTCCAAAAAAAAAAAAAAAAAAAAAAGAAAGAGTTCATTATTAAGTTTCACTTTTACTTTTATATTGGTGTAAAGACCACAAATGTTGCATCCCCATCTCTTTTAAAGGTGAATTTCAGATACCTCTCTTCACTCTTTTCCTGCACTAGCTTCTATTATTTACTAAAGAAACACTGATTTCTCTTCCTATGGTTAAGTTCTTCATGGCATATTGCACTTCAAATTTTTCATTAATGTAATACTCAGAAACAGCAATCTGGCATCTTTACTAGCTCTAAAATAAAAGTATATAGTCCATAGCAACAAAAAATAAAATAAAAACCAATAAAACCAATTATATGTAGAGACAGAATGAGAGAATTATTGGTTGAGAACATGCAAAAAGGACAAGATAAACTCAGAGAAAGCCCTTCAACAATCTGTAGAGGGGGGACAACTAATATATATATATATATATATATAGTACTAACAAACAAGTAAATAAATAAAACAATTCCTTCGATCAAAGCAAATTGCCCCAACCCAGGCCGTTTTATCTTATTTTCACCATGGGATTTTGTCACTAAGTTTTTTTTCAGGTTTTAAGATATTTCAGAGGTTAACTTTAACAGAAAGGAGGATAATACTGTTTTCACTGCTAGAACTGTAAAATAATCCTCTAAGTACCTTTGTCTAAAGAGCAAATGGCACCTTCAACTACAGTATCTGTAGTCTAAAACTGAAAGAGCTATTACACACTATTGTTCCAGTAATGCATGCATTAGTGTCCCTAAGGGTATATTTATAAGGCTAGACCAAATGATAGCAGAGGACCTATAACTGTCTTTTAAATCATTGATGTATGTGCTAAGGAGTCTCTAAGCATTCATTGACAGTGTCATGCCAAACACCTCTCTGGAGACAGGCACTGAAGGAGGTCTTCCGTTTTCGTTGCTTGATAGGGAACCCAGCTGTAACACTATCTCTCTTCAGTCTCCCCAGTTCTCAGTATTAGCACTGAACATTTTACTTTGCAGTTGAATTCATTGTCTTCTATGTAATATGATCCAGGGGACCAAAAACACAAACATGAAACTCTAGGATTCTTGAATTAAGCAAAATTACAAGGATATATTCCTTATATATATTATATAAAAGTTCTCATTTATTTATACACTGTCTTTCAGAACAAGAATAACACTTAGAATCTTTCTCGGAACTTAGTAGAATTCTGTCTTCCTCCTTTGGTCTGAACTAAACTTAAAAGAAATTAAAATGCAGGCACACACACGTACAGAGTTTCTACATTTTTCCCACAAAATCAAAACCAGAAGAAATTGGATAAATTGTGTCTCTTAAGGGAACAAATTGACCTTATTTGAGAAGAAAATTGCTGAAAAACTTGTTTGTGTACAGGTATAAAAAAAAACATAGGAACATTATATACAAAACTGCACATGTGCAATTATAAGATACATATGTGAATATTAGCAATGTAATTTTTAACTATATTTGTATAGCTTAGTATCAGACTGTTATTAATCACCTTCAGCAGGAGATATTCAAGCCCTAGTATAGCAGCCTTTTAACAGCTATAGTTGTGACAAGAGATGTAGCTACCCGTTTTGTTTCCATTTTATATTAAACAAATGTCTTTACTTGCCTGAGGGCAGCCTGTATTCCTGCACATCAGACCACTGCCTTGTCTAGAGCAGGGACTTGACACCTCATTGAAGGATTGTCACTGAACCACCATGAATATCCCATTGATTTTGACTGTCTCTCAGCAGCAGCTAACCCTGGGGAATAGCATTTTCTCTGCATAAGAAATGCTGTACATGGCACAGGCATGACAAGGGCATTAGGAAGAGGATGGTGTCTTTCATAAGGAAATGACATAGGAGAGACAAACACTATACTGTTAAAAGCAAGTATCTTCATGCAATCTTGGGCATCTCAGGTTTTTCTTATTTTTAAAGATCACTTAACATTTGGAATATTGCAAATGAAAATAAACTATTTGATGAGCTTGCCTTTTGTTGTTGTTGTTGTTGTTGTTGTTGTATTGCCTATTATGTTTCCAAGTTAAACCAGGAGTACCCTATGCCCACATACAGTTTTCAGGTGTTCGATAGTGGCTCAGATGTCTGTAGTAGACAAATAACCTGTGCTATGACAAACAGGTAAAATGTAATGTCTGTTAGTAATACCTAGAATCTTTAGGCTAATAATCTGACCTATATTGGTATCTAGTTGGAATGGAAATACCTGCGAGTTGCAATCAGTTGTGCTGTGCAAGACTTTAATATGTTTTCTTTAACACAAAGGTCATTACCTTCATGTTATCACAGATAAAAACAAGGCTTTTAACAATCAGCACTCTAATAGATGCTATTAGCTGAACACTATCCATACAGTGGCCATTTTTCCTCAATGGTATATTGGTGAATCAGTTAGTTTAGCTCCAGGGAACAAAGAACATTATACCAGGTTACTATGCCAAATTACACTACCTAAAGATTTGTCTCATGGTATTTCTGAAAGGACATTAAGCTTGAATAAATACTGTCCTACTTAACAAAATGTAGACCTTAAAGAAATTGCAAAGGTGCAAAACAGAATGAGGTAACAGTCTTTACTGTCAAAACTTCCAAATATTTCCATTGAGGTTGTTCACCATTTAGACTGCTGTCAGTGTCTGGGAGACGTAGGACATTCAAAAGCAATGATTTGCAACTCAATATATATCCAATTTTGGTTGTAGCTGTTACCCTTCTGCTTATCAAACTCCTGAACTACCCTTGTGCACACATACACCTTCAGTTCTTTAGTTTGGGTTTCTGAAATAAACTAGGTTTAAAACATACCAGAAAATCAACTAATTTTTTCACTAATGTAAAGCATGCTTATGACATCATTAAAAAATCACATTTTAAAATACATAGTTTTTGTCACTTTTTTTTTTTTTTTTTTTTTTTTTTTTTCCAATTAGAATCTCAAAGAAGTAACTGATGTTCAGACATGGAAGGTAATAAACAGGTAATATAGTCAGAAAGAGTAAGTGTATACAGTCTCATCACAATCCCCCAAATCTTAGAAATTCCAAAGAGGGCTTAAGATGAATAATCCAAACTAGTTTATAAAAATATCACAGAAATCCTAGAAGAATCACATTGTTCCTTTACCTCATATGACTACATACCCATGCATTACTTACTTTTAGATGAAATTTAAGTACTTCATTTTCCCTGTGAATATAGGGAATTAATTAAGACAGCCGAGGGAGCTTTCCCACTCTTACTCTTGAAATAAAGAGTATTATTAATGCCAGTGATTTCATATTTTCTTATCAGATGTATTGTTCCACATCCATTGAAGTATGTAAGTACTGAAAGGAAAATCACCAGAAAAAATAGAGAGAAAGAAAGTTTAAAGAAAAAAAAAAATCAGAACAGCTGGGTGGGCAGCTGTTAACCCTGCACAGTATCCCACGTGAATACCTGACTTTACAATGAACACATTCCACTAAGCTGCTGGCTATTTGAAACAGGTGGATCTGTCTTTTATAGTATCTGTTGCAAAATCTTGTTTCTTCTGGCATGTGAAAATATCTCAACAGTCTTTCAGATAGAGAGGAAAAAAAAAAAAAAAAAAAAAAAAAGATTTTTAGCCAATAATAGTATCATTTCTGTACAAGTGATTTCATTAATTTTGTAACTCTATATGTGATTCTGCTGGAGAAATTAGATATTACTTACAGATCGAAGGCATTATTTGAACTTCCCCACCCAAGGAAATTTACCATTTAGTGAATTTTGCAATCCAAACTTCTATCTAGAATCCAAATGCAGTCCCTAGTTGATTTCTGGAATTCCAGTCAACAAACAAACAGCCCTCTAAATATGAGATTTGCATTGCCTAGATTTATAGATATGTGACTTCTCCCTTAGGAAAACCCCTGAACTATCCCTGTTCTTTCTTGGAAAATACACTGCTGAGAATAATTTCTCCATTTAAAAATCTGTAGGACCTATTAAAAAACAAACAAAAAAAGGACCCCTTGTGGTGTTCAAACTTTTCCTTCAAGAGACTGTGTAGGGTTCCTTGTTTCTCTGAAGGGCAGATTTGGGAGCAGTCTTCATCTGTTTTACTGGAAAAGCTCTATCTTGTGCAAGTGTATGGATATTATTTGCAACAGCGACCAGAACTTGACTACCTACCACCAAGATGGGTACACTGAGCTACTGGACCAAACCCTTTTCTCTTTCACCTCCCTTAATAACAATTAGACTGCAAAATGAAAAAATGTGCAGGGAAAAATGATTTAATTAAGACAGTTAAGGTATATTTGCTTGCTTACATATTGGCAAAGCATAAAATATTATTGTGATGAAAGGGAGTGATTTTTTCACAAAATGCAATTTTATTCTAGGAAACTGAATTGTCCAAATTACAAATGGAATCTGTATGCCTTATAGTCTTATTAAGTTATGAACTACATTTTACAAACGCTCTCACTTAAGCAGTAATATACCAAAGAAATAATAAATGCTTATTACAGTATAAGGAGAGAGTGGGTTAAAATTCAATGACTCAGGTCAAAATGTTATCATCCCAAGTGAGTTATTTATTCTTTGGTTATGACAAATAAATGGGAGGGTGGGGGAGAGGCTCCTGTTTTAGGTAGAGTTAGGCATATTCAGAGAGCATCTAGCAGATTAAGTTGTTAATTTGGAAGATGATCTATGTTCTGAAATCTAAGGTGGCTAAGTGTCAGGCAGATACCAAGGCATTGAACAATGTTAGGTTCATGCATGCATGCTGACAAAAGTAAATTTACTCGCTACATAGTGTTTTCTAGAAGAAAACAATAATAGAGGAGTTAAAATATCAAAAGTTAAGCACACCCAAACCTTCTCTGAAGACCTTCAAATGCTTTTACCTCAATCCCCTGACTAGTCAAGGAGTTTGAATTTAGGGTCAGGTTACTTCAGCAAGCAATCAAATGAATGAAAATTACAATGAGATCACTCTAAGTGTCGCATCTTTGGTTATTTACTGGTTTTATGTTTGCATTTCAGGAAACAAAATACTGCCTGATAGAATTTACATATATCACTACTTTCTAAGTGATTTTGTTGTTGTTGTTTGGTTGGTTGGTTGAATATTTTTTTCCTCTGTAAAAGGCAAGAAAGTCTCTTTTATCTTTTGCCGTATAACCTCATGGATATTCCTCATTCTATTTTTCACTCCCTTTCTTTCATTTTTGATAAAGTGAGGTTATCTCACAAGATCAGGCCTCAGGAAGACTACAGATCCAAATTTTTCAAAGTCTGAGAACAGCTGTATTTCTAAAATACAGTTCTAACCACCCTTTTAAAAGAGCAATACAAAGTCCAACGTAGAAAAAAAATAAATATTTTGGGACCTTTAATCCACCTTTTACTCATTCCATAATTGGGGGGCAATTAATTAGATTTAGCTTTTTTTCAAGTTCATCATTTCATTGGAAATAGCTCAAATGGCATTTCAACAGTCTAAAAAAAATGAATTCAGTGTTAATTTCTGTGTTACAGATAACCATATATGACTAATGATCTCTTAATGTGTATGACTTCTGTTGATACTATGGACCGTGTCAATACTACCGTATAATGCATACTTAACATTGCACTCACTCCACTTGAAAAACAGGCCATATTTTGCTCAGCATTGAATTTGGGGGCAGTCCCTGAAGTTGAGAACCTAAGCAGAAAAAGGAGGGGAAGAATTTCACAAAGGAGTAAAACAACTTTCCCTAAGTAAGTAAGTCCTGAAAGTCATTCCTGTCATCTGCATTCTAGTCAATGCCCTACCCAAATGCCCATTTCACTAGATTCATGATTAATCATCATCTGAGCTCAAAAATTGGATGAAATTAGTAATTAAGTTATCACATCACCCTTACACAAAAATACAGCAGCACAATAAATACAAGCTATCAGCTTCAACTGTGAGTTTCTATGCTTTTGAGAAAGAGGAAAAAAACAACAACACTATTATCCTAACATAACTGTAGTTAATTTGTAAAGCTGTCAGACTGAAATATGCTGGAAGAAGATCCTAAAATGATTGCTCCTGATTAACCATTATGTGGCTATTATACATAATTTTTGCACAGTGCTATGTTAAAAGAAAAAAAAAAAAAAAAAAAAAAAGAGTAAAAACAAGTTTAAAGACAAAGATTTTTTTTTTTATTCTGTCTTGGCAATAAAAGATTGCTTAAGACTACTTATTGTAACAGAAGATGAGTAATACATAGAATACCCAGAAAAAATATTTATGATGATATTTATGCTTTAAAAAGCAGATCATCCTCACATGACCTGATAATGCATATCCTTCAGGTGCATCTGAACAGCTCATGAAAGAAAGAAAGAAATATTTTCCTCACTCATCTCATGACACCAGTAGAGAGTTATAGCTGCTAAATTTTGAGACTGAATTAAAAGTAACAGTCATTGAATACCTAGATGTCTATTTCATAAAAGTAATTTTAATCCATCTATTCACATTTTTATCAATCTAGATCAAGTAAAGAGTCCTTTCTAAATGCAAATTATTAGGTTTGAAAGATCTCTCTCCCATTTTTATTACGACACAAATTCCACCCACACTTCCCATTCACTCTTCAGGTCTATTTTCAACTGGTTATTTAAGTCATATCATTTCTGTAACTTTTCTATTAGCAACTTTAAGTGAGTTTGTGATAGTATAACCGGTGATGTTGGTATTAAATTACTCGTAAATTTACACATTCACCTGAGACCAATGAATTAAACCAATGTTACAGAAGTAGTTTTTGATTTTAACAAGTACATAGTAACTCTGCCATGAAAAATAGAATAAATCATAATTGTAGCACACTATAAATATTTAGTCACTTAAAGAGACCTAAATTGTGCAAAAGATAACGTTATGATAGGTGCCTCAGTCTTCGCCAGCATGACCAGCCTTCATGAATCCAGGGTCCCAGAGACCAGGCTGAAAGTCTGGAGAAAGGAAGATGTACCTGTGGTGGAAGAGGATCATGTCAGGGAATACCTGAGCAAACTGGACATTCACAAGTCCGTGATGGGATACACCTATGGCTACTGAGATGTGATTGCCACTTTCAACAATCTTTGTGTCATCATGGCAAGTGGGATAAGTGTCCAAAGACTGAAGGAAAGAAAATGTCACTCCTATCTTCAAGAAGGGTAAGAAGGAGGACCAGGGAACTACAGGTTGGTCACCTTCACCTTGATCCCTAGTAACGTGATGGAACAACTAATCCTAGAAATCATTTCAATGCACATGAAGGAGAATCAAATCATCAGGGTTAGCCAGCATGAATTCACCAAGGGCAAATCAAGCCTGATCAACTTGAAAAGATTTAGAATGAAGTCATCAGCCTGATGGATGAGGATGGATATTGTTTTTCTGGACTTCAGTAAGGCCTTTGATACTGTCGTCTATAGGATCCTCATAGAGAAGCTGTTGACATTTGGCCTGGATGAGCATGTAATGAGGTGGATCAAAAACTGGCTGAACTGCTGGACCCAGTGTGTAGTGGTGAATGGTGCAAAGTCTCTTTGAAGGCCAGTAACAAGTGGAGTATCCCAGGGGCTAATACTGGGTCCAATCCTGTTTAACATCTTCATTAATGATCTGGAAAATGTAGTAGAGTGCACCCTCAGTAAATTCTCAGTTAACATGAAACTGGATTAGTGGCTGATTCACTTCCTCCTTGGAGATCTTCAAAAGCTGTCTGGAGATGGTCCTTAATCTGTTGAGGGGTTGGACCAGGTGACCTCCAGAGGACCCTTCCAACCTCTGCCAGTCTGTGATTCTGTGATTCTGTGAAGGTATCCAGACATCAGAGTAGTTCTTACAATAAGGGCACTAGTCCTTGTGGAGAATCTATTTATTGTGGGGAAGAGAATTTACTAAATGAATTTGGTGAATAAATAGGTCACTGAAGTTAATGCTTATGCTTTCTTCATGAGTATCCTAGGTTAAATTCTCACACAGAAAGGGAGAGAGGGGATGTGAAGGGGCAGGGGGAAGATAGGGCATGAGCATATCAAAACTTGCTTTTCAAGAATATTCTGTAGTACTTCTCTCACATCTGCTGTTTCCAGAAATGGTAGGCATTTTCTAGATAAGCATTTTCTAGGAATCCAAAAAAGTCTCAGATTAAGACAGATAATGGAAAAATACTTTTTGTCAACATAACTTTCAGATGTTTAGGAGTATGATCTTCAAATTAGTTTCAGCCAGTGCTGTAACAGGAAGCAGAAATGAATTCATTTGTGATCAGTTATTTCCCTTATGCTCACCAAAAGTATGACCTAGTCCATTGTTTTTCAGTGACAGGAATATAACATATTTACTATTACTTGAGGAAAACAGATGAAAATTCAAGTTTGGGAAGGTATACTGAAAATCATGTAGCTTGAAATCTAGTTATACCTCTTATTCAAAATATTTGCCTTTTGCATTTAAGACAATTACTAACTGAAAAGTTTGAGAATGTGTTGCTGCCCAGCAGGCAGCTCAGCACCACACAGTCGTTCACTCCTCCTCTCCCCCTACCTCCAGTGGGATGGGGGAGTGAATCGGAAAAAAAAAATTAAAAAAAAGTAAAAGCCCGTGGGTTGACGTAAAGACAATTTAACAGGACAGAAAAGGAAGTGAAATAATAATAATAATATTACTACTAGTAATAATATGTTCAAAGCAAGTGACATACAATACAATTGCTCACCACCTTCTGACTGATGCTCAGCCCATCCCTGAGCAGGGGTTTCACTCACCCTGACCAGCCAACCCATATATTTTACAGCGAGACACCACATGCTATGGAATATCCCTTTGGACGGTTTGGGCCAGATGTCCTGGTTCTGTCCCCTGCCAAATCCTTGTGCACCCCCAACCTCCTCATTGGCAGGGGAGCATGAGAAGCTGAAAAGTTCTTGAATCTGTGTAAGCACTACTCTGCAACAACTAAAACATCAGCATATTATCGACATTATTCTAATCCTAAATCCAAAACACAGTATCATATCAGCACCTATGAGGAAAATTAATTCTATCCTATCTGAAACCAGGACAGAATTATCTACATGAACATTCTATTTTGGAAAATCAGTCTAATGAATAATAAAAGGAATAAATACAACTTTTCATTGTCATGATCAGATTTTTATTTTTTTTTTTTTCAGTGATCTATATGCTGAAAATAGGATAGAAACAAATGGCATGTGTATTACAAGCTGCTTATGAAAGACCTGCATGTAATGTAATTTTGAAGAGGGCCAGAAAATGAGAGAAGTAAAAACCCCATAAATGAGAATAGACTACTGAGAGACACAAAGTAAAATTCCGGTGATATACTGAGCAGTTAGATACAGGTAATCTAAAGGGAAAGATTTAGATTTCAAAAGCAAAGGGCTTATACATATAATTTAAGAGCACTCATTTGTAGGTATCAATGTTGGTCAGAGTTTAAGAGTTTAATATTTTAAACCTGATAAACTTTATTCTCATTAATATACTAAAGCAAGAAATTCCAGAGACCAAATTGATTTTGCTGATAGTCTTCTTAATGAAAGACTGCCTCACATTTCTGAGCGATACTTGCAATATAAATCTCATCATTTGAATGTAGCCATCTAAAAGATAACTGTCTAGTCCAAGCTAATCAGCTGGGCTGTTCTTGCAGTCAGGACAGAGATTTTCCTTTGTAACACTGATTTATTCTATTTATACTATGCTCTTATTTTATGTTAAGTATATTGACTTCAGTAAGAGTCTCTTTATGTCAGAACCAACTGTACAGAGAACCCAGATGGCTGTCTATATATTTAACTTTTAGTTGATTAAAATACACTGGAACAAACCCCACCCAGAGCAACTGCCAGCTCTGACTTTCCATCTTTTACCTGCATCAGTCCACAAAATATTGCATATAATCAAACAGAAAATGCATTCTCAGGTCCAAAAATATTTTCAGTCTCCTATTTTTATCTTTCAACAATAAAGTTTTAATACTGGTAGTAGTAGCCTTTTCAAAACCCTGTTAAACAAAAGGCTGAATGCCAATTTATTGTTTCTCAAGGCAAACTCAGTTGATAGCTCAATACTAATGATGACATTTACTATTTTCTGAAACTTCTTTTATGAGTTGGATCTTTCCTGTGTTCAAAGTCACTTTTCATGTTCTGAGATTTGGGCCTCTGGGACATTTGTAGCCTGGAGGGTAGAAGAGGGATATGGAGGATTTGCCTTGCTTCACTTCTTCCCTCTCATTTATTTCAAAAAGACTTACAATTGGCTCTCTTCCCTGTTTGTTCATTGTAGTGTAGTGTTCTTGAAACATCTGCCAGAGCTACAAATTTTGGAGTTCCAGACTTTGATTGTGCCTATATAATGTATTAAACACTTTGTGCACTGGCCCTGTGTAGTCCTTTCTTCACCCTTGCCCTTCAACACATATCTGCTTTTCTCCTCTAGAGTGTTAAACTGTATGCTCATACAGCCTTTCAGATCTGGTCCTTGACCATCTTGTTTAGAGGGATATCGATGAACTATGAAAACATAAACTCATTTTCAAACATCACAATTAGAGGGAATAAGAATTATAAACTCTCCTCTTTAGAAAATGTGACTCGTAATATCTAGGAAGTAATAGAAAAAAAGCAGTGTTACAGGACTATATTGGCATTTGACAGTTTCATAGTCTTTTTCATTAATTCTTTTTGTACGATAATCTCTAAGTATTTAAATAATTTTTGTGATCAATTTTGACCAAAATAAATAAATAAATAAATGTGTGTGTGTGTGGGGGGAAGTGGTGGGGAGTTAAGTCTACCATTACTTATTCTACCATTACTTCATCCTGATTAGGAACACGTCCAGCTGATACACCATGAGAGAATGATGTGCCAAAAGAGTATAAAAATCAGATTGATATCCCAGTAATACACTCTGTGTCTTTTTAATTGAATTCTCTATGAGTTCTTACACCTGTGTTGTGGCAACATGATGCATCATCTACATTCAACAGCAGCTAAAAGACAGAAAGCTAAAGCCCCAACAGAAAAAGTAGTGCTTGGAAAGCAGCTGCTTTACAGTTCTCAGAATGGAAACTCTTAATTTAATTATTAAAAAAAGCATAGTATAAGTGCCAGCAATGAAAATTTGTATCAATGTCCTCTCATTTCACTCTTGAAAGGATAAAACATAAACTAAACTTTTTAGGCACTATATTTTAGCAATAAGAGATATAAGAACAGAAACCAGATAGGCCTTTCAGGCCACACAATTAATGTTAGTTTCCGTGACAAAACCAGAGTATTTATCTTATCATAAATGAGTGTAGAATCTTCAACAGAAGTGTAGAATGTTTCAACTTTAATAACAATGTTGCCAGAATAAAGAGACTTAATTTTGTACATCTGCCAGTGACATTTAAAATCTTCATAAATAGATTGATAAGGTTGTTTCAGCATCAAATGTAACATAGCCAACTTTAGCAGTATTTCAGGGTACTTTTTACTGTGTTAATCAGAATAGACATGCGTGTTTTTGAACAAAAAATTTTTTTAGAGAACGGAGGGAAGGGAAGGGAAGGGAAGGGAAGGGAAGGGAAGGGAAGGGAAGGGAGTATTGCTGATTTAAAAATTAAACTTTCCAAGAGACAGTTTATGAAATAATAATAATAATAATAATAATAATAATAAAGATAACACTAATTCATTCCTGCTCTTTTCCAATACAAGGAACTTATTTACACGGACAAAGTTATTTACACAGTATTGAATAAACTTGAAAACAAGACAGGCTAATCCAACTTTCATTTTCTGTGATTGCTTTTCCGTAACATCACCCAATAACCTAAAAATTGAAGAACAATACACTTTCTGTACTTTCAAGTGCCATCATGATCTTACTTTCATCTAGAGCTCACGTTTTCTAAATTAATTAGCATAGTTACAGTGACTTCTCTGTTCTATAAAAGACTTGGAAACATAACCGTTCTCTTTTTTTCTGACTAAAATACAGTTCAGATGGTTTTGAGTATACTCATAGGTTTTGTATGCACCATAATTTTTTGTTTTATTTTTATTTTTTGTTAACATCTATGAAGCTTCTCATATTGTTATGTCATGTGGTAATAGCCTAATATTATTCTGCTTTGCACCTATAAAAATTTGTCATTGGTAAAAACTGATCACCAAAGAGTAGTTTAAAAGCATGAAATTGGTGCATAAAATCCAGAAAGAATGAAAAGTCATGCTGAAGCAAGGTGTAAGAAAACCTTGGAGCTACTCGGTAAATATAAAGTTGATTTGAATAGTATCAGGCTCATACTTAAAATTGTTTGGTTTTGTTTCTGTATTAACTATGCATTTATTCATATTTATTATGATTTACTCATAAATTTATGATGGGTCATTTCCACTGGTGCTGTAACATAGACCTTATGTTTTAAGAGAATTCAGATAAGTTTTGCTACTTATACTACAAGAGGAGATGGCTTTAAACTAATTTAGTTAGAATTAGTTATTTTTTAAGTGTAAGGCTATGCAATTAATAAAATTGAAAGATCACTAGTTTTTTGAAAACAAGTTTTTCTCCTCTTTGACCTGTTATTCACTAAATGTGTTACTTATTTTATTCTATGATTTTTTGTTTAAATCATGCATACACATAGCAGATGATTTTGGATTTATATTTGCATAACAATAAAGTATTATACAGGTCTTTTTTGTCTCTCCTCACTAAATAATGTTCACTAAGAAAGCAAAAAATTCAAGTACTTCTCGCAGCTGGTGCCCTAACATATATAGACATTAAAAAGAGAATGACTTTAATAGCTTAATTCAATCCTTTTTCATTTAAATTCTGCTTATTATCACAATATACCTCAGGAATATATTTTACTGGAAATAAAATTCACTTTCAGGAACATCTTCTTGCTCTATGGATGGAAAATTAAATGTCATGGTCAATCTTGTTTTATTATGTTTTCTATGTTAAACATAATTTAGCATTACTATTAAATGCGGGAAGTTATTTTCAGTATTCAGTATTAGCTGAGATCCTACATATAACACCATTATTACCAAGGCTAATAGTACAAAAACTGTTATTTTTGTTTGCATTAAAGTACTGCTAAAAATCACAATTTATTCAGATATGGCATTAGGAAGTGTCAGTCCTCAAAGTGAAAGACAACTTACATCTCCAAGGTATTTTCAGTCTGAACAAATAAGGTTTGAAATATACTAAGTGAAATTCCAACAGTGCTCATGCCCTGAAGAATTTCACTCATTAATTTCTGTGAAAGAAGTAATGCAAATCAAGAGGCTTTGGGAAGAATGAGCATTAAACCCAGCTGAATACTGGACCTTAGAACAGTGTATGTCTTAGACTTTGTCCTGGTTTCAGTTAGGACAGGGTTAATTTTCCTCCTAGTAGCTGGTAGAGTGCTGTGTTTTGGATTAGGATGAGAAGAGTGCTGATAACATGCTGATGTTTTAATTGTTGCAGAGCAGTGCTTATACCAAGCCAAGGACTTTTCAGCTCCTCGCTCTGTCCTGCCAGCGGGCAGGCTGGGGGTGCAGCAAGAGCTGGGAGGGGACAGAGCCAGGACAGCTGACCCAAACTGGCCAAAGGAGTATTCCATACCATCTGACGTCATGCTAAACAATATATAGGGGTAGCTAGCCGGGATGGGGGGGGGCGGCTACCCTGGGATAGACTGGGCATCGGTCAGCGGGTGGTGAGCAATTGCATTGTGCATCACTTGTTTCATACATACTATTATTATTATTATTATTAATTATTATTATTATTATTATTGTTTTCTATCTTAATAAACTGTCTTTATCTCAACTCTTGCTTCACTTTTCCGTTTCTCTCCCCCATCCCAGAGAGGGAGGGGGGAGGGTGAGCGAATGGCTGTGTGGTGTTTAGCTGTCGGCCAGGTTAAACCACAACAGATGGATATAAGTCCTTTAAAAAATTAGGTATAAAATGGAAAACAAGAAATTGGGGTGAAAAAAATGAGCATGTTTATATGAAAAAAAAAAAAGAGAAAGAGAAAGAGAAAGAGAGAAAGAGAAAGAGAAAGAGAAAGAGAAAGAGAAAGAGAAAGAGA
>CM021766.1:86572498-86760064 GCA_011076525.1 Nettapus auritus | reverse complement strand
AGAAAAAGAAAAAGAAAAAGAAAAAGAAAAAGAAAAAGAAAAACATTGACAAAAACCTTTACACAATACTTTTGATTGTTTAGTTAAAACAAGGTAAAAAAACAGCATCTCTTCTGTGACTGCTATAATTTGGAAAAGACTGAAACTATGCCTGACTTACATAAGGCAGTTAATGTTGCTTATTAAAATAAGAAACTCTTGTTCTCTACCTTTGACAGTAATTATCTTCTGAAATTCTCTATCCAGATCAAGTTACAGTGTAAATTTTGTTATGACTGCTACATTTATAGCAGAAGATGATAATCAAGAGGAAGGAAAGGACAAAATAAAACCCACTGCACTGTCACTTTGATTACTGCTTTGGCAGATAATAAAACACTAGACTCAGACGTATCTTAAGAGCAGTCAATAAACAGATAATGAAACCAAACCAGCTAACTTTAAGCATGGAAAAATGGAAAGGGGGAATATCTTCTTTATCTTCAAGCTCTGAATTATTAAGGGTGTGAGGCCCAATCTAAAGCTTAACACGTGTTCTTGTCACTTATAACAGCATTCTGAGAAACCAACCCAGCTGAAATTCTTCTTCCAGGATCCATAAGCACTAAGAGTAATGTGAATTTCTTAGAGAAACTCCATGCATATTTATGGCAGCACTGAATTTGTCCAAGGTTCTTTATCAGAGAGAATAAGTATACATGCAGTCTCAATATTCCAAGCAAACATAATTGCTTCCCAGAATCAAAATTTATCCTATTAACCCACATCAGTTTAATAAGAGAAAATACACAAGTGTGTCATACTGCTCACTGGAAAGCTTCACTTACTGTTCCCAGGTTTAAATTTGATACTGCATAAAACTGCAGTTTTAAAAAGTATTGTATCCTAAGGGTCTGAAGATTCATACCTCTTCTTTAGGTGCGCAGTAACATTCTAAATACCATACAAATGAGTGATGCTAGCTTATAGCCATGGGCTATGAGTTTAGTTTAAAACTTAGGTGATGGAGTTTTATTTTCAGCTCACATTACTTCTTTCTCTACTATATTTTGGGGGTGGTAGTAATTAGCAGAGGGCCAGGTAACCTCTTAAGTGGCTTTATGTGATCCTATAAAGTTCATTTGTCAATCATTAAGCCTGGGTATGTAAAGACAACCATTAGTACAGTTATTTTGTACAGATGCATCTTTTGAAACACCTTCACCATAAATTTTCTGTCATTGTTCAAACAGAGATGAACAAATGAAATTTATTATGGCAGGGATTAGATCTAAAATGAGAACTAAAGTAAATCAGAATTTTTCAGATGGAACCCTTCTTTTCCCAGTGAGTGTTCTGGTCACCAGTCTGAGAGGTACTCTTGATATAATACTCTCAGCACCTTCTAGTGTGTTTTGGATGGCATGGCTAAATATTAACTGTTGAGAGTATGAAAATGTGTTTCACATTAGTAAAGGTGTTTTTGAGGAAGTGGAGCTTAATACTAAAACATATTAAGTAGAACTCAGCACATGGGTGTCTTGGTCACCGGGATATGTGGATGACTGTAGAAGAAATGAAGTCTAGTAAAAAAACTTCAATGTGGCTTATTTCTAAGTTAGCCTCACTCTGTTTCATGCATACAGAAGATACTTGTTTTAATATCAAAATCATAAACAGCAAAATATTTGATATGCTTGAATATTAGACTGTGAATTTTGAACTTAGGTAAACAAATTGGGAAATAACTTTTTAAATTTTGTCTAAATCCTTTTGTAGATCCAGCCTTTATATACAAGGAGATATGGAATATGAGAGCATCTGGTTCATTTAGTTATTTCACTAAGTATTATTCAGCATAAAAGAAATAACATAACAAGGAAAGTGATAAATTAAACAGAGACACATAAACATTAGGAATTGGGTGATAATGAAGACATTAACAAAAACTACAGCTTTTTTTTTTGGCACTCATTGAAGGATGATTAAAGGAAATTATAAGTCGTAGTCCTGAAGAGAGTAACCTTGGACACTGCAAGTTATAAAAAGGTTTATCATGAGTATTATGGGGTATTTGGGGGAGCTTGTAGGATTGTGTGGAACTTATTAGAGGATATCAGAAAGTGCTTGGGGGACAATGTAAAACTTACTATAGGATGTTTAGGGGAGGAGCCGATGAACACAAAAGGGAGTGTTCAGGCTGGACAGAGGAGAAACGAGCACAGGAAAACGAAAAGGAGTTTGTATAAAAAGGGCTGATCATATGTAAGCAGGCAGCTAGTCAGTAACCATCTGAATAAGCCATGTTCCTGATCATTGTAATGAATCCTATCTTCTTACTAAATTTTATATTTAATTATTTTTTCTGTGTAATCTCAATTTTGATCTTATGTATGTATGTTAGCCACCTGGTCTAAATGCCATGAACTGGTGAATCTGCTATGGGTCACAGCGTCCCTAGGTCTAGATGCCAAAAATGGGAGGGACCAAGGTGCATGACGGTATGTTTTTTGAAAGGTCTAAGCACCAGCACATGGAGAAGAGACCCCAGACCACAGATGACATAGGTCTAAGTTAACAGTGGGAGAAGGAGCTGTGGGTCACAAAGACTATAGGTCCAGTGCTGGGAGAGAGGATAGCATGTATATACAAGGTCTGAGTGCCAGCAACTTGAGAAACCTGGGTGTTTTTATTCCTCTAGTGAATTTAAGTCTATATAAGAATGTGCAGACTTGAAGGTGGACTAGCTTGCAGATCAGAGGAGACCTCCACCTGGAAATACTAAGGTCTGAGACAGTGGCCAGGTAAGAGGACTCAGGTCCAGGCATGGGTATTAGGCAGACATAGGGCCCACGCTAATAGTAAATGGATCTGTGAATTCAGATATGGTTGTGAACCTAGAGAGTGGGGTCATGTGCATTTTCATTAATAAATTTCAGTCCCATTCAGCAGGAGTGTAATAACAGGAATATGCTATTTGTAAGACCTACAGTAGAGCTTTACCTGTGTACTGCTAAAGGTATGGCTTCATCCATGGCAGTCAGTGTGGCTGGACATGTTGGTGTTCTCTGTGTGCATGTGTTTGTGTCCACCTAACTGCGATATGCATGCAACCTTGCAAAAGGCAAGAACCATCCTTAATAGCACCTCTGTGCTTAATGGGAATATCTGCATACAATTATGTCATATAAAAATGTATAGAGAATTAAAATTTTCTAAAAGCAAGATACAAATCAAGAGAGAAAAAAATAAATGATGGAATCACTTAAAACAAAGTTGCTTATTACAAGGCTTCTTAAACTAGCATTAAAGACATATATATGTGACAGATCACTCGGTGGTGGTAGCATTTTAGAAATGCTGAATATTTCCATATAATTTATTATTACACTGGTATTATCAGTTATAATATTATTATTACACTGGTATTATCAATTATTCTAATTTAGTTAGTCTTTAATATATCATTCAAGTAAGCAACATTCAGAAGTAGGCTGAAGAAAAAAACATTAATTTATTCTAGAAGTAAAAATGCTATTTAATTATTATTATTATTACTATTTTTTGGAACTATATGAATGTTTTGCCTTTGCAGTTAAGCAGACTTGGGTACTTAAGAAAAAAGTCTGTTTGTCTGTGATAAACGTTAAATTATTGGGCACTAACAATGTACTCAAGGATTCAGAACATTTTATTTATATCTTTAAGAGAATCAGCATTGTGTAGCTTGTTCTGCTGTGGTGTTCAATATTTAAAACTAGAACATAAAAGATTTAATCCTCAGCTACAGAGTACCATTTCATAAATTTCCAGGAAATGTATTTAAATTAAAGACATTTATCAAGAAGAGTAATTTCTAACTGATATTTTGAACACTCCATATATTAATTGCAAGGCACTAGTTCAGATATCAACTGACAATAGTTTGATTAACTTTTTGAGAAACAGTCATTTTTTACAGTATATTAAATCAATTGTTTCATTCTGATGAGGGACAAAATGTCATAATGAAACAATTACATTGTAAGTGAAGAAATAAATTAATCAAGAATATATTTGATCATAAAACCTCATCTTTCATACCACATTGAAGAAATATTGCAGGTAGCCTTACTAATTCACTACGGGCATGTATTAGTTTTGATTTAGGAAGGAGTGTGATGTATCATATTCTTAAAATTTTATATTTTTCTAGAAAAAAGACACAACTTGCATTTATTAATGTTGCCTTCAAATCGCACTTAGAGTAATATGATTTGTATTTATTTATTTATTTGTTTGTTTGTTTACTTTGGGGGGTGTTAATTTAATTAAACAAAGCAGCTTCTGTTTTACAAAAGAGGCTCGAGCTTAAGCCTCAGTAACATCAAAACTTAAATCAATCATTTCTGAAAGGACTCTAAATTATCACTCTCTGATTTCATGAGGCATGGATATCCAATGATATGCATAACTAACAAGTTATAACTAACAAGACTAACAACTCTGTATATAGGTTGGATTTGGGGATGTAAGGAAACCTCCTCAAGTTGCCCCAGGGGATGTTTAGATTAGATGTCAGGAAGAATTTGAGTGCTTAGGCATTGAGATAGTTTACCCAGGGAAGTGGTAGAATTGTCATCCCTGGAGGTACTTAAGGGACATGTGGTTTTGATGCTTAGGGACGTGCTTTAGTGTCAGACTTGGTAGTGTTATGTGATTGTTAGACTTAATGATCTTACGGATCTTTTCCAACCTAAGTGATTCTATGATTTCCATGATTCAGGCTGTGGCTTTTACAACTTTGTGAGAATATTGGAGCACTGGCTACAAAAGTCACCTTTTCCTCCAGACAGCAAGTCCTGGAGTCCTTCCTGAGAGGAGAGTCAATGTCAAATGCAAATCAGGTCAACATGTTGTATATGTGCCATGGCACATACTGATCATTAACGAATATGCTTGCCTTTCTTTTGTAGATTCTGTTTAGCCTAGCTAGCATAAAGGATATCTTTATTCCTGTCCAAGCCTATCTATGTAATATTTCAAAAGACAGAATCACAGAATCACAGAATCACAGAATCACAGAATGAATGGGGTTGGAAGGGACCTTAAAAGATCATTTCGTCCAACCCCCGTGCCAAGAAGGATCACCTAGAGCATATTGCACAAGATAGCTTCCAGGAAGGTTTTGAATATCTCTAGAGAAGGAGACTCCACAACCTCTTTGGGCAACCTGTTCCAGTGCTCTGTCACCCTCACTGTGAAGAAGTGCCTCCTCATATTCAGCTGGAACCTTCTGTGCTTCAGTTTGTGCCCATTGCCTCTTGTCTGGTCACTGGGCACAACTGAAAAGAGACCGACTCCATCCTCTCAACACCCTCCCAATTAGATATTTACATTTACATTAATGAGGTCTTCCCTTAGTGTTCTCTTTTCCAGGCTAAGCAGGCCCAGTTCTTTCTTTTCATCTTTGTCCTGTGCAGCTATTAGTTACATCATATTAATAAGTTATGCCAGTTATAACTACATTCGTCCTACTTACATTTAGTTTCTTGGCTTAAGTAGAATCAAAATAAAGTAATTTATATCCAGTAATCAGCAATATCATATAATTACTGCAGTGCCATTTTTGACTTGCAGTCTTAATCCAAATATCTCAAATGTCTTTATGAACACTGATATATTTAGATTCAGTTACCTTTATGTTTTCTAAGCTTAGATCTTCCAAGAAAATCAAAGACCTTAACCATTACTTGCCAAAATTCCTCCATCTGATTTGATACCTTCAGATTTGAACTGAACACTGCTGATTTCTAGAACTTAGAGCACAAGAATTCCTGTGGCTGAGGGAATCAAATTTTCCTGACCCTGAACCAATGGACTCATCAAATAGTAATGCGAAATGATGAGAAGTCTGAATACCATTACATTTCTTTTATATTCCAGAATAGGTATAATAGGGGGATTAGAGAACTATAAGAAATGGGACACAAAAATTTGGATTTTAATATAATATATAATATATATTATAATTATATATTATATAAATAAATTAAATAAATATATATATTATAATATATAATAAGCTGAACACAGTCCAAATGTGAATGTAGGGGCTATATTCAGTCATACTGGAGTATCAGTCAGTTGGCTGAGTTTGAACCTGCCTGGCTCCATGACAGGTCTTGAATGTTCAAAAGTAGGGAAACATGATTCCCAGATGTGCATGTATCTCTGTAACTTTCTTGTTACTGTTATCAGGCATTAATAGAGAAGATGACAAGAGAGAAACTAAAGTATCCCACTGAAGACACGTGCTCCCATGACTGTAGCAGAGGAACAGAAGACAGCAACTTATGGTGGTATTGTTTCATTTCTGAAAGACTCAGTAGCATGGAATTGGAAAAGTTATCAAGCCCCATACCATACTACTGACTGTAGATATGTTATACAATCATTTTCATAAACTGTCCAAGTTCCATCTTAAAAATGTTTTTGTTTGTTTGTTTGTTTGTTTGTTTTTTGTTTTGTTTTTTAATCAAAAATTCCTCCTGAAAAAGAGTCATTCTGTATGCTAAATTGTATGTAGAATCATAGATTCATAGAATATCCCAAGTTGGAAGAGACCCACAAGGATCATAGAGTCCAACTCCTAAATTTCTTAGTATTAATATTTTTCTCCTAACTACCATTACAGAGAGTCACATCAATTCACAATAATTCAATCACATACTATTCACAAGAAGTTCAATGAAGTTCATTGAATAAAACAGTATAAACAGTTCTTATTGGTGCATAGTTATACTGCATTTAATCTATAAGTGGAAGTACCTTTAATTTATTTCAACAATAGAAAGTTCTCATATTACAGCAAAGAAAAGCAGTCATTGGTCTTCGTTTCAATGCTAATGCAGATGCTTTACAGAGATATAAGGAAGGTAGTATAAAATCTTAAAAGGGAAATTAGCCAATTCATTTATTATAAAAGCCTCAATTAAGTGGAAAAGAAAAGGTTTTCTACATGCAAAGATCTTCTAAAGTCAGCCAGAATGGACCAAAGACTGAGAAGTGACAACCATTCATAAATATAGGAGCAGGTTCTCCCCTCACTTTGTGTGACACTAAGGAGGAATAGCTGCAGCTAACTGGTCAGAAAATGTGTCCATCCCTTGCTTGAATGACATCAAGGTCACCTCCCTCTCAGGGATACAGCTTAGCATCAGGATATCATTATGTACTAGGGGACCTGCAGCTGTCACAACAATCCTAGGAGGCCTTTGTCAGCTGAGCATAAGAAGAATAGTGCAAACAAAATTCTTTGGTATTTTAAATTTGCGGAGTTGTAGGAAGGCCTGGTTCTACTCCCTTAAACTGACACATGAACAACTGCGTTCTTCATCAAATACTATCACAATTTTGTAGACTTACAAATTACTTTTCCCAATCAGCTGCTGCTCCTCATTTGCTATTGTCCCAGATCTAGCATTTAGGACAATTAGGGCTGTTTGGCAGACCAATTCTGGTGACAATATGCTTCATTACCATGAAAGCAATGATGATGTCATGAGCATTGAATATGAACATTATTGAAAGAATCAGACAAAACAGAGAGATATTTAATCAGCAATGAGGAGCAAAGTAATTCAGAAAAAGATACAATGTCTTCAAATGAGCCTTAGAAATTTGTTTTATTTTCTAAAAAGTATACTGAGCAGAACTACCCATTAAATATAAACCAGGGGACACATCCCCTGCAGTTGATCTGCACAGGCAAGTAAAAACAGAACAGTCTAACAATGAATTTCTAATCAGTGACCTGAAAGTTTGTTTCTTACTTGTCACAGATATTTTGTGTAGCAGTTTCTGTATAATAAAGATCAGCTGTACCTGTGATTTTGAATATTTTAATATATATTAAAAAAAAAAAAAAAAAAAAAAAAAAAAAAAAAAAAAGTTTAGTCAACTGTACATAACACTGGAACTTCTAAAAAAAAAAATGGAAAGAAGCACAGCAGGAAACCAGAATGCATATCTATTGCCTTTCCAAAGGTCTTATCCTATAATACTGATTAAGAATTAAGCCCATACAAGACTCCAGAGCACATTATGGAAAAAGAATCACCCCAAAGTAATTAGGTAGCACTGTGATTCATCTGAGTTCATCCAGTACTGCTGCCTCAGTCTGAGGCAAATTGTCTTCTTTCAGATCCTAAAAAAAAGCCTGTGCCCAAAAGCTTCTCCATAGTTCTTTTCACACAATAGGGTAGTCTAAGAAAAAATACCATTTCTCCTTAAAAACCATACATCTTTTCAAGTTTTAGACCTCAATGGGTACAGTAATACCACCATTATTTCAGATTTCAAATGGAGAATTAGATTCTCAGGAATGACTTATTAATCAGATTTTTATTTCAGAGAATAAATGTGTACTTCAGGGTATGGTCCCATCTGCAAAAATCCAAACTAACCCTCAGAATACCTGAGGTCTATCTTCATTTTTCTAGAAAAGCTCCCTAAGCTTTTAGGTTTCTTCTGCTGGGATTAAACACAATAACCTTTTCATATTCATGCCTATTTGATACTTATATCCCATTAAATTACATGGACATATGTCCTATCTTGCAACACAAAATCCAGCAGGTATACTGAAGGTATTATGTTGTTCATGTTATGGACATGAAGTCCATGCTTTAACAGAAATGTAGCAAAATGAAGTTGATATGTGGAAGAAACAGTTAGGTGTAAGCATCTCTTCCAGCCTTATCTGATAGGTGAGAAGAAATTATTGAACAGATTATTAGGTAAACTTGAAAAGGGCCTAGTTTCTTTCTATTGGTGAAATTGTATCTCCTCCTTTTTTTGAATGTGCACTAAATGTCAGGATGATATTTTAGAGTATAATGAAATTATTAACGGCTATTTAGTCTGAAAATAATCTACTATATATCCAGTATATGCTCAAGTGATTCAGTGTGCTCAGGATTCCATCAACCACATTCTGAATGAAAGCTACAATAGTGTGTTTCAGTAGTATGGAGTTTTACATTTTTAAAGGTCTGTATTTCAGAACTGTGAATAGCTTCACATGAGAAAAGTGCCATGGTTGCCCCTCACTGTAAGCATTGCAGGAATGACCAAGGTACTTAAAAACACAAGATAAATTGTCACAAATTGTTGAGAAATATTATAAAGTAAGCTGAACTTCACATGCTATTGCAGTATCCCAATGAATTAATCTTGCTTTTGAATTGGATCCTTTATTCCACCTTGTAAGCTATCTGCTACTTTATTTTCAATATGTTTGTGGTGTTTGAAGCACATTTCCACCATCTGTGTTATTTATGTTAAACAGCTCCCCATGGTTCCTCAGCTAAGTGGAACAGAAAGTTCATGGCCTTCATGCTAAAGTCCATGCCCTTCAAGTCAGATCATATTCATACTCAATATTGCAAGCGTACTTCATGGAGTGAGAACTGCCTTTTTGTTCTTTCTATTTAGCCATTACAAGCCTTGACGATATGAATCTAGCTCAACTAAGAAGTCATAGCCCTGTTCAGAGAATTTTAGATGATTGCAATAATCAAGAGGATTAAAATACAACATATATAACAATCATACTGTATTTGGAACTGACACCAGCCAAAGAAAATGCTCTATTCTGGCCAGAGTTTCTCTGCCCTGTAACTGTTTGGTACATACTTGGAACAGAGCTTGAATTTGAAGTAATGGATATAATAGGAACAACTGGTTGACTAAAACAACCTAGCTATTGTACAGAAAGTACATAAATAGGACAAGAACAGTTTCTCAGATAAAATTAAGAAAATGGCATGATCTTTTGATGTGTAGTTTGTTTTTGTAAAAGTGAAAGGTATTACCCTTTGCAGGTTTTTATTTTTATGTTGTTTTACTTTTTTCATTAAATGTCTCTGTCACTTCCAATTGTGCCTTCACTTTCCGGTACAACTCTTATTCTGATGTTTTCTACCAAACTCAAATAGACTTGTAATCAAATTTTTAGAGTCCATACTTACTTAAAAGTGGTCGATTTAGTTCTATTTGCTAGTACTTTATTTAGAATGAAACTGATTTTAATGCCACATTTCCCAGTTTGGAACAATGTGGATATAGCATTCTAAAAGGGTAATCTTAAGCAGTTGTAATCACGTTATGGTCATTCCTGAGCCATCTTTATTACACTTAGATGCCTCAGAGGCAGCCTGTGGACAGTCTGCGTAAGCATGCTTGACAGCAGACTAACCTGCCAGGCATGTAGTGCCCTACATAGTCTGGAGGCAATGTTCTAGCAATGCTTGGGCTCTCTTGCAGTTTGTATTTGCAAAGTCAGCACATCTGCTCTTGAGGGGCACAGACAACTCAGCAGCATCCAAAACATAGCTGGTTTCATATGTCTTTGAGAAGTTATTATGGAGAAGAATTCTGCAAGTAAAGGACCAGACCTGATGTTAGGAAACAATATTTCTATGCATCAATTATTTGAAAGTCTTGTCAACTAATTTCTGCTATTTTTATTTTAAGTCAATTTGTATGTTTAAGACTTATAGACTTATTTAGGACCTCTTTCTATTACTGTATGTCATTCAAAAAAATTCTCATATCCAAACACACATTTTATGGCAATCTCAGTAAATTGATAGAAATATATTTCAATCTATAAATAAGAAGCTGCTACAGTCATTAAATAACTTGGTATATAAATACTATTATTTCCTGCCTATTTTCTTACATGTATAGAAAGATTCTACTACCCTTATCTGTAAGAAACATAACTTACTCCAATGGCAACTCCATTTGTTTTAAAAACAGCACATACAAATTAAGACATCACTTTATTGCAGTGCATATCAAATATCCACAAATAATATAGAAGCATCCAACGTATCCTAGCATGTATCAAAACATATACCAGCTTTTGAGGGCCAAACTTTATGACAATGTATAGGACTGGCAACATGACCATCAAGGACAGATACTCTTTCAAATTAAATTACTAGTTAAATAGGATGAAGCAGAGGCATTTTGAAGGTACTCAGCTCAGGTCCTTGATCTACCATGCAACAAGATTTCTTTAAGAACTATATCAAACTCCATCTTTAGAGGTGTTAAACAGTTATTTTTTTAAGGTTTTACCAGGATGTATATGCCCAGATAGTCTTTAAATCCAGATTAAATATATCTATATCCAGTTGCTCATCTCAGGTAAACTTCAGCCTTTCTTAAGTAAAAGCTTACAAAATAAGCTAAAACTTATTTATGGGGCATATTAAATCATAGATTATGCTGTGATAATTTTTTTGGCACCATATAAGTTTGATCAATACATCATAGGTTGTCACTGTGTGGTATATTAATATAATTGCTACTTTATATATTACTTTAAAGGGCTATGAAAACTTGTAAATTGAATAGAAATTAAAGAAATAAAAATATTAATTAAAATTAAATATTTTAAAGGAAATATATATATATATGAATAGGAAAACTCTAAGGGATTCAAGTCTAAAATAATTTTCTGTAAAAAACTCCAAGTATGTAATTTTGCTCTTATTTGGTATAAAATAAGTTCTGAAGTGTCAGATGGTAAATGTAATTATGAGTTTCAAGCAGTTCTGAAAGAAATAATACCTATTTTTTCTTTTTCCGGTAGAGAGAAGGTTAAGTTGTAGCGTAAGCACTGATGTGACTCAATGACCATTTCATCATGAGAAGGAGGAGCAGAGTTTTTGAGTGAGACAAAGCCCTAAAGGTCTTCAACCAAATTATTTTGTTAAATTAAATGTAGACTACACTGAAAAAGAATGGTGGATACTTTAGACTTAGTCAAAATAAATATAACAAAGGTCTATTTTTAAAAATGATTCAGGCAAAAAATACAAGAGATTTTTAGTATCTGTAAGTGTATCACACAGATACTGTAAGTGTATCACACTTACAGATGAGTAAATCAGAAGCTCAATGTTTAAAATAAATAGATAAATAAATAAAAAACATAACATTCCTAAATCTCACTGAAAACTGTCACTGAAATCTCCAAATGCCTTGGGTCAAAGGAAGAAATGATAAATGCAGTAGAATGGAAAAAGTAATAAACTTCTTTCCTACATATAGCCAAAGTAACACAACCAAATATTAAATAGAGGGAAACATACCTGTGAGATGGCAGAGGAAAAATAACAACAATATAAACCACAGCTCCTTCATACTAACCAGTGTGTCTGTACAGAACTATGATAAATAAAAGATTTTTCAAGATGAAGAAAAAGTTCTAATGAGTACTTTTGAAACAGAATTATTTAAACTGTGTGCTTTTTTAAAAAAAACACTTTTCTATGAGTGGCTGAGGTCACTTGGCCTGTTCAGCCTGGAGAAAGGGGGACCTCAGCCTGAAGGCTGAGGGGGGACCTCATCGCAGTCTACAGCTTCCTCGCGAGAGGGAGTGGAGGGGCAGGCGCTGACCTATTCTCCTTAATCACCAGTGATAGGAGACATGGGAATGGTGTCAAGCTGAGGCAAGGGAGATTTAGGCTAGTCATCAGGAAGAGGTTCTTCACTGAGAGGGTGGTCATACACTGGAACAGGCTCCCCAGTGAAGTAGTCGCTACACCAAGCCTGTCTGAATTTAAGAAGCTTTTGGACTGTGCACTTAGTCACACGGTCGAAAATTTTGGGTAGACTTGTGCGGTGCCAGGATTTGGACTCAACGATCATTATGGGTCCCTTCCAACTCGGGAGATTCTATGATTCTATGGTTACAAGACACTGTACTGGGTCTGGCTGGGATGTTAACTTTCCCTGCAGCAGCCCATACAGTGCCACGCTCTGCACTTGGAGCTAGAACAGCAGCATTATCACACCAATGTTCTGTCTGCTGCTGAGAAGTGCTGGCACAGCATCAGGACTTTCTCTAACCCTCCTGGGGGGTGGGCAAAAAGTGAGAAAGAAACATCACCAGGGCAGCTGACCTAAACCAACCAAAGAGATGTTCCATAACATATGATGTCACACTCAGCAATAAAAGGTGGAAGAAGGAGGAAGAGAGGAGGTGTGGGCTTTCGTTGCGAAAACGTCTGTCCTCCTCGCGAACCCCGGCTATGTGCGTTGAGGCCCTGCTTCAAGGACGTGGTCAGGCATCGCTCATTTTGTGGGAAGTAGAGAGTAATTTCTTTCCTCTGCACTTCCATATAACCTTTACTTGTTTTTTTTTGTTTGTTTGTTTTTGTTTTTGCTGTTCCCTTTCCCCCTCCCTTTCCCCTTTCCCTTTTTCCCTTTTTCCTTTTTTGCCTTTAGTTGAATTGTTAATTAATAATATTTCCTTAATATATATATATATATATATTTTCTCTTTAATTAAATTATCCTTATCTCAACCCATGAGTTGTTCTTTCCTTTACTTCTTCCCCTCCTCTGAGGAGGAGGGGGAGTGAGAGAGCAGTTGTGGTGTTCAGCTGCCTAGCACGGTAAAACCACCACAGACACTTAGTGTTATTTTTCACATAAAAAATACAGCTGTGTTTTTTATAATATTTCAGAAATCATTAATTTGAGCTTTGACAGCAAGTTATTGTGCAAAGAATCATACTAAAAATCTGGAACTGATTTCGTAATTAATAAGTTGTGAGTCCTGAATGTATTCTTGAATTTTGAATCTGTATTTTTTTGGTTGATTGTTTTTTGTTTTTAATATAATATTTAAAAAGAGATTTAGAAATGTACTTTTCAGTTGGAGAATATTATCAAGTTCATCCCCAAGGCCCTGATTAAACAGTGTTTATAAGCTGACACTGGGACCAGCTTAAAAATGTACATTCATAAATACCTTGTTGAAATAATATTTCAGTTACTACACTTCAGCAAACATTAGCAAATAAGCTGCTAGACTTCACTATAGTAGATCCCTTCCAGTGCTGGGGTGAAGTGATTTTTTGGACCTAGTTGTGGTGCTTCACTGTGCTAAGTTAGATTACTATCTAACTAAGTTTTGAGCAGGCAATGAAAAAGAGACATCTTTCATGGCATAACCACCTATTACCTCATTTAAGGGGAAGTGCTAGCCAGTCATATCCTTGATGTAGTCTGTGCTTTAGTTGAGAAACTTCTTCCTGCCTCTGCAGCTTTACAAGAAAGTAGTATCACTCTCTGTTGTCAGATATATGCCTGCCTTTCAGTGTGGTGAGCTTAAAGTAACCAGTGAACCCTGGCCTGCAGGCAACATCATTCCAGGAATGCACATCTCATGTCCTTCTGCCATTCATACTAAACACACAGAGTTGTGTTCCTGTCTGGGAAAAAAAAAAAAAAAAAAAAAAAAAAAAAAAGTGACTGGATAATTATGATGTTCTGAACATCAGTTAGCATTGTTAGCTCCTGCAGAGCAAACACAGACACCTAATCTGAGTTGAAGAATTAAGATCCTATCTATTAGTCTATTAGTCATTTAGCAGGCTACATCATAATGTTATCTATTACACTAAGCTCCTAACATTTTTGCTGATCATATCAATATTATTTTTTCATAAGTGAGTATTCAAAAATTTACTATTTTAAGCATCTGCATTTTCTCTACTCATAATTTCATATATTGAGCATATTGTATGTATTTTATAGTCCTTCAGGTGTCTAAAACCTAAGTAACATGGCAAACAAACAAACAAAAAATTAAACAAGTGGTAACTTATGACAGAAATGTAAGAAAAAAATAGTATATAAAAAGTATGTAAAACTAGAAATAATTAGAAAGTTATTCATTCTCCTTCTTTGAAACTACATGAATAATTATTTGGTGGAAATATTGCATCATATAAATGATGCTATTGTTCTGCTATGTATTCTCTTCTGATCCTCCAAAAGGTGTGAATAATATTTGCGATATGATATTTCTAGCGGTTTAAGGATTATTAAAAACATAACAAAGCAGAGTGAGGTTACACTTGTTAATGTATCTACCCGCAAGGTTTCCCTGACAGCAAAGAAAACATTCATGTTTGCATAGAGAATGTAACAAGATTTCTGTTATTTGAACTTATTGGGGAAAATAATGATAATAATAATAATAAAATGAATAATCATTTTGTAGTGATCTCTCACAGCAACAGAAAGGATGTTAAGAATATGATGTGGAAGAATAGGTTAAGAATAGGATGTGGAACTTGCAAATGTACACGTGACAGTGCTGTGGTTTTGCTTTCACTAAAGAAAAATTGTAGGCATTTCTGAAAATGTTGGGACTTTACTTGTGCATAATGTGACTGTTTAATCTTTGACACCGAGATGGATGTTCAATACTCATATATGAGTTATGGATAGGAAGGCAGAAAAATAAACATGTTTTAAAATTTCTTTTTATTTCAAGTCAAAATGATGAGCAGAAGAAAAGAGATGAGGCATAGGGATGTTTTATCATCACAGTGTGTATAATATGTAACCAAATCTCTAAATATACTTTCCTTGGACATGATTCAGACCAGATTCTATGATATTGAAGGACAGACAATTCATTTCAGTCAGCTTTATACACATTTATACGATGTCAGGCTATTTTAGCTTGAAATAAACCTAGAGTGATGCAAGGCTAATAGCCATCACTAGGCTATGTTTTTTTGTTACAGAACTGTCAGAAGCAAGCTGGAATTACTGATGTCTAAATAAGAGACAGAGGTGGGGATTCTGATGCTTGGAAAGAATGGGAGGCAGCTGGAGTCAGTGATAGATGTTTCTGCTAGAACAGTCACTAGTGCAATCAGAAGTGCCCCTGACATTTAGTTTGTCATTATTCACTTTTCGAACCAACAACTTAATAAAATCAATTTGTGTTATCTTTTATATTGAACCATCAGCAAATTAAGGAAAACACCTTTATACCTTCTTACCATCACAATCATGTTTTCAAAGTTGTTTTCATGGCCTTTTTCTTTTATGCAAATGTTTAGGTTTTACAACACTCAGTTCTTCTAGAACAAAACAACAACAACAACATTTTGTTTCTGAGCATAAGGAATAGATTTCCACTTTCCTTTTCCTTCACACATACTGATTTTAGTAATGGCAGTTATTTCGTTATTTATGTCCTTTGGCAATGTGTAACTTTACAGTAATTCTCCAAAAGAAAACTAGGAGAACACAAAAGTGGAAGTCTAGAAGAAAATCTTGTTTAAAGTATTTCCATCACCAAATCAATGTGGCCCATATTATTGATCAGTTGTAAAAGGAAAAAAGGAACATGAGCTCAACCACACAGGGATGGGTTTGACTTGGGATCTGTTTGTAGGTGCCATCACTGCTCTGGCTAAAACACCAGGAAAAAAAAATAGGCAGGACTTGAGGAAAAAGATCAGGTTTTGCAACTGGAAAAAAAAAAAAAAAAAAAAAAAAAAAAAAAAAAAGATTTTCCTTATGAGAGGGCAATGGTTACTCAGGGCTAGGCATATCAGACATCATCATAAAAACGGTAAAGAATGACCAAAAATGTCATCTGAACAAATGTCTGGGCATAGACTTCTATAATATCCTCTCCCAAGCTCAGATGCGACTTACTCTTCCTTCCTTCTCATGCCCAGCACTTAAAGTTACCAAAAGTTCCCACCTGCCTAGTTTTAGCTTGTTACAGAGTGATGTCTGCATGAAGTAACGCTAGTGAAGATAAAATGAGAAATACCTGCTGAGCTCAGTATGGAAAAACTAAAGAGATAAGATGAATAAAAGGAGCTTAGGAATCAGCTTTAATTCTACCATCTGGATCAACCTCATGCAGCTCAGTTTGGCTGCATGTCCTTCATTTCTGTGCCTGCTGAGATTTACTTATTGTTTCCTAAGTGGCAGTTGCACAAGCCTAAAGGGCAATTTGTTCTGCAAGAAATTGTGGTAGCTCTTCAGAATTGTGATTATAATTATCTTATATAATATAAAAATAAATAAGTAAATAAATAAATAAATAAAAGTCACAAAGTCACATGGTTTCATCCATGAAAAGATGGGCTTTCCTCAGGCAGATCAAACTCAGGCTATTCATGCTGACCTCTTTCCTTCTAGAATGTTAGGCCTTCTGAGGTGAGACTTTGACTCACCTCAGAAAATCCTTTATTCTTACCTTTGATGTTCTTCAGCCATATGAACAGCACTTTCAGTAGTCTTCCTTAGTTTATAATTGACTTTGGATCTCTTTGACCCTTATTCTTTTCTTGTTCAAGAAACTCATGCAACTGATTCCTAGTAGTCATTGAAATTTCTACAGCAACGAAAAAAAATAGGCTGCATCTAGACTTCAGCTATTTGCAGCAGTCTCATAACCTTGCCTTCACTGTTTGTATGTAAGTGGCAAATAAGAGCTTACATATTTCGTATATTATCAGTCCAGTCATGTCACTGAACAATTTGTATTCATGGTCCCTCCTCTTACAAGACTCAAAGATAGCAGCAGGAAACTCTCATGGCACTTTGTTATTTCTAATTTTCTTCTTCCATTAGATTTCTTCCCACCTTAAATTTCTTTCTTTTTCATTCCTTCCCATAGGTATATAATGATATCAGGGCATGTTCACAACACGCAGCAATAGCAGTAGCGCATTTGATGAAGTCCTAATTCCCCTAGCAATTATGCTGTAGACTTTATCTTTGCATTTGACTGAAAGCTATTTGAAACCAATAGAGAGCCCAACTGTCAATTTCTGTTGCATAACTATGTTCCAGATTATTTTTGCTTGGATGTATTATAAGGCATTTTTTAATAATGAGAATTTATTGTAGTTTCCTTTCTACACATCACTCAGAAGTGGTTGTACCTCATCAGAGAACTATAGATGTTCCAATTAATTCCCTCAATAATGTATAAAAGTCTGAATGAGTTCATGACAGCTCTAAAATATTACATGGAACAGGAGACACTCACAACCTATACATGACAAGGAATTAGAAAGGCAGAGAAGGAAATACACCAAATGAACTATTCTGTAACAATGACAGGGTTTCAAGATCCACTTACTGACAAAAAGAATATATATTTTTACATAAGTTTAAATTTGGGTATAACTCTACAAGCAAAAAAAGATCTATGTAATGAAACAATTAAAAAGGCAGAAATGTTGCCAGTATTTGTAGACTTCTGGGAAATTGAGAATGATCCTGACTGGCCACTGTAATCTGAAAAAGAGAATGCTTTCCACAGAATCACAGAATCACAGAATTTCTAGGTTGGAAAAGACCTCAAGATCATCGAGTCCAACCTCTGACCTAACACTAACAGTCCCCACTAAACCATATCCCTAAGCTCTACATCTAAACGACTTTTAAAGACCTCCAGGGATGGCGACTCCACCACTTCCCTGGGCAGCCCGTTCCAATGTCTAACAACCCTTTCGGTAAAGAAGTTCTTCCTAAGATCCAACCTAAAATTCCCCTGGCGCAACTTTAGCCCATTCCCCCTTGTCCTGTCACCAGGCACGTGGGAGAACAGACCAACCCCCACCTCGCTACAGCCTCCTTTGAGATACCTGTAGAGAGCGATAAGGTCACCCCTGAGCCTCCTCTTCTCCAGGCTGAACAATCCCAGCTCCCTCAGCCGCTCCTCACAGGACTTGTTCTCCAGGCCCCTCACCAGCTTCGTCGCCCTTCTCTGGACTCGCTCAAGCACCTCGATGTCCTTCTTGTAGTGAGGGGCCCAAAACTGAACACAGTATTCGAGGTGCGGCCTCACCAGAGCCGAGTACAGGGGGACGATCACCTAGCCCTGCTGGTCACACTTTCTTCTACAGGCCAGGATGCTGTTGGCCTTCTTGGCCGCCTGAGCACACTGCTGGCTCATAGTCAGCCGACTATCAACCATCACTCCCAGGTCCTTCTCTGACAGGCAGCTCTCCAACCACTCATCTCCCAGCCTGTAGCTCTGCTTGGGGTTATTGCGCCCCAGGTGGAGGACCTGGCACTTGGCCTTGTTGAACTTCATGCAGTTGACCTCAGCCCATCGGTGCAGCCTATCCAGATCCTCCTGCAGAGCCTTCCTACCCTCGAGCAGATCGACACACGCACCTAACTTGGTGTCGTCTGCAAACTTACTGAGGGTGCACTCAATGCCCTCGTCCAGATCATCGATGAAGATATTAAAGAGGACCGGCCCCAGCACCGAGCCCTGGGGAACGCCACTAGTGACCGGCCTCCAACTGGATTTGACTCCATTTACCACGACTCTTTGGGCCCGGCCATCCAGCCAGTTTCTAACCCAACGAAGCGTGTGCCAGTCCAAGCCATGAGCATCCAGTTTCCTGAGGAGAATGCTGTGGGAAACGGTGTCAAAAGCCTTGCTGAAGTCAAGGTAGACCACATCCACAGCCTTTCCCTCATCCACCCAGCGCGTCACTTTGTCATAGAAGGAGATCAGGTTCGTCAAGCAGGACCTGCCCTTCATAAACCCATGGTGACTGGGCCTGATCGCCTGCTTGCCCCGCAAGTGCTGCGTGATGACTCTCAAGATAATCTGCTCCATGAGCTTCCCTGGCACTGAGGTCAAACTGACAGGCCTGTAGTTTCCCGGGTCAGTCCTCCGGCCCTTCTTGTAGATGGGCGTCACGCTCGCTAGCCGCCAGTCAACTGGGATCTCCCCCGATAGCCAGGACTGCTGATAAATGATGGTAAGTGGCTTGGCCAGCTCCTCTGCCAGTTCTCTCAGTACCCTCGGGTGGATCCCGTCCGGCCCCATTGACTTGTGCACATCCAAGTGCCGTACCAGGTCACCAACCATTTCTTCGTGTACAGTGAGGGCCACATCCTGCTCCCCATCTCCTTCCACCAGTTCACGGAACTGGGTATCCAGAGAACAACCGCTATTGCCACTAAAGACTGAGGCAAAGAAGGCATTAAGCACCTCCGCCTTTTCCTCATCTCTTGTAACTAAGTTTCCCCCCGCAT
This sequence comes from Nettapus auritus, assembly GCA_011076525.1. NCBI lineage: Eukaryota > Metazoa > Chordata > Aves > Anseriformes > Anatidae > Nettapus > Nettapus auritus. Next base: position 86,740,192 of record CM021766.1, on the reverse strand, counting down.
CCAGTAAAGGATGGAGATTCTCCTTAGTCCTCCTTTTTGTGTTGATGTATTTATAAAAACATTTTCTGTTATCTTTAACGGCAGTAGCCAGATTGAGCTCCAGTTGAGCTTTGGCTTTTCTAATTTTGTCCCTGCACAGCTTCGCAACATCCTTATAGTCCTCCTTAGTGGCCTGCCCACTTTTCCAAAGATTATAAACCCTCCTTTTTCTCCTAAGCTCAAGCCACAATTCTCTGTTCAGCCAGGCTGGTCTTCTGCCCCGCCAGCTCATCTTTGGGCACGTGGGGACAGACCGTTCCTGCGCCATTAAGATTTCCCTCTTGAAGAGCACCCAGCCTTCCTGGACTCCTTTACCCTTCAGAACCGCCTCCCAAGGGACTCTACCAACCAGCGTCCTCAGCAGCACAAAGTCAGCCCTCCGGAAGTCCAATACAGTGGTTTTACTGGTCCCCTTCCTGGCCTCGCCAAGAATAGAGAACTCCACCATTTCGTGGTTACTCTGCCCAAGACAGCTCCCAACAATCACATCCTCCACCAGTCCTTCTCTGTTTGTGAACAGAAGGTCTAGCGGGGCGCCACCCCTGGTAGGCTCACTAACCAGCTGCGTCAGGAAGCTATCTTCCACGCTCTCCAGAAACCTCCTAGACTGCTTTCTCTGGGCTGTGTTGTGCTTCCAGGATATGTCAGGGAAGTTGAAGTCCCCCACGAGAACAAGGGCTGACGATTTCGCAACTTCTGTCAGCTGCCTGTAGAACTCCTCATCCGTCTCCTCATCCTGGTTCGGCGGTCTATAACAGACCCCGACCAGGACGCTAGCCTTGTTGGCCCTGCTGATCCTAACCCAGAGGGACTCGACCTTGTCATTCTCAGCCTCAAGTTCTACAACATCGAAAGACTCTCTAATATAGAGAGCCCCACCATCACCCCTTCTGTGCTGCCTGTCCCTTCTGAAGAGTTTATAGCCAGTCATTGCAGCACTCCAGTCATGAGAGTGGTCCCACCACGTCTCCGTGATGGCAACCAAGTCGTAGCCTGCCTGCTGCACGATGGCTTCCAGCTCCTCCTGTTTGTTACCCATGCTGCATGCATTGGTGTAGATGCACTTCAACTGGGCCGTTGCCTTATCCCCCGGCTTTGCTATTGTTCCCCCTGGCACAGCTCCAACAATCCTTGCTTCAGCCCCGTCCCCCTTCTTACCTAGTTTAAAGCCCTCTCAATGAGCCCTGCCAGCTCCTGGCCCAGGATCTGTTTTCCCCTAAAAGATAGGGACCCATCTGCGGCCATCAGGCCGGGTGTCGAGTAAAGTGCCCCATGGTCGAAAAACCCAAGATTTCTGTGTTGGCACCAGCCCCTGAGCCACATGTTTAACAGGTGGGCTTTCTGCGTCCACTTTGTACCCCTCCCTGCCACCGTAGGGATGGACGAAAACACCACCTGCACTCCCGCTCCATCCACTAACCGTCCCAGTCCCCTAAAGTCTCGTTTGATAGCCCTGAGGCTTCTCTCTTCAATGTCATCACTACCTGCCTGGACTATCAAAAGAGGATAATAGTCAGAGGGGCGAACCAGGTTGGGAAGCTTCCTGGCAACGTCCCTGACCCTGGCCCCAGGGAGGCAGCAGACTTCCCTACGGGTAGGGTCAGGCCGACAAATAGGGCCCTCTGTTCCCCTGAGGAGAGAGTCTCCCACAACAATAACCCTTCTGTCTTTCTTGGTGGAGGCGGTCCTGAGGCGTGGAATCGACCTCCTCGCCCTAGGCATCCTCCTGGGTACTCTTGCTACCTCTTCCTCACCCACCGGTCTCTCAAGCTCCAGGGCCTCAAACCTGTTATGTAAGGGCACCTGGGAAGGTGGGGCCAGAAGGGGAGGGCATCGCCTGCGATGTCAAGCAGGGACCTGTTTCCATTCCTCCTCAACTCCCAGATCCCCTCCCTCTGCCTGACGGCGACAGGGCAGGGGGTCCACCCCCGTTTGGGGTGTCTCACCCCAGTACCTCTCCTTGAGGCCCTGCAGGGAGTTGCTCCACCAGTCTATCTCCCGCTCAGACTCCCTGATATCCCTCAACCTCTCCACCTCCTCCTTGAGCTCTGCCACCATGCGGACCAGGTCATCCACCTGCTCACACCTCACGCACCCAGTTTCTCTGCCTCCCGCCGATGGCAGCAACAGGCTCAGACACTCCCTGCATCCGGTGACCTGAACTGCTGCATTTTTTAAGGGGTAGTCGGTCTGGGTGTGTACCGACTTCCTGGAGAGCGCACCGTGCCTGGTGGAGACCATTATCGCCTAGCTAACGGCTGTCCTTACAGAAGGTGTTACGTATGGGCGGGGGAGAGCGCCCTGCCCTTCCTGCTCACCCTGCCTGCGCGAACTGCCGCGCCACTCCCTTCTGATGCACCACGCCCTGTTCGTCGTGCTCCTGGTCGCTCGCGCTCCCTAGGGGCAGCTTTTGAACGGCTGGGGAGGGGGCGCTGCTGGCTCCGCCTATGCCTCGTCAGCCTCCCTCATGAGGGCTGCCGGGTCCTGGCGGCTCCCTCAAGTAGGCTCGATGCCGGAAAATTAGCCCTGCCTGGCCCGATCCCCTGCTCCGCTGCAGAACGCACATGACAGAGATAGAAGATACTGTAATTATCTGAACTGAGGATGATGATATTTCTTTAGTTTCTTACCACTCAAAAAACTAGGACACTGTTTGAAACTAGGAAAATGTTCTCAAAAACATTTGAGAACCTGCAATCTTCATTGATTTGGAGCTAAAAAATGTTCAGCTTGCAGATTTAAATATTATCAGTAAATGTTATTATTTTTTCGACATTTTGAATTGTGCTCTGATACCTTTTTAGTAAGGATTGTTTTGTTTTGTGTTTCCCTTTTATGTTCCTAGAAATCAGTTCTTATAATTGGAAAAAAAAAAAAAAAAATCTGATATCAGTTCAGTGTGCATGCTTGTAACAATAATTTATTAAATTATTTCTAAGTTGACAATTTTATTTCTTATCTCTTCTATACCACTCATAGAAGCAAGATTTGGCATCCCACTTTAATGGGATTCCAGGTTTAATCATTTTTAACGTTTCCCAAAACATTTACTACCTTCAGCAACTACCTTCAACATCTCCATATACCCAACTATTACTTATTTTACTTTTTTACACAGGTGACTATGACACACACACACTATCATAGCCTCATAGCATTTCAGACTATATGAATATATAGTAATATCCAGTTTGGGGGCTAAACAAGCATTACAAAAGTGAAGGTGGAAAGCAAGAATACAGATATATATATGCATAAATATCAGATATATACAGAAAATAAGATTACTGTGTGTATTGGGTTTACATGGAAAGGTTTTGTTAATGGGGGGATGTAGGGGTGTCCCGTATGAAAAGAGAATAGGAGCTGCCCCAGGCTGGACACAACCCATTGCATCCAGCTCCAAAAGGGACCTGCTGCTGGACAAATGTGAGTGTGATGGTTTTACTCGGGTGGACGGCCGAGTTCCACCACGACCGCTCTCTCACTCCCCCTCCTCAAATTGGAGCGAGGAGAAAATACGATGAAAGGGGCTCAAGGGTTGAGATAAGGACAAGGACATCACACAATAATTATTGTGACGGGCAAAACAGACTCAGCATAGAGAGAAAGTAAGATTTATTGCTTATTACTAACAAGCTAGAGAAGTGAGAAACAAAGGAAAGAAACCAAAAGCACCTTCCCCCCCCTCCCCCCCCCCCCCGTTTCCACCCTCTTCCACCTTCTCCCCCCAGGGAGCGCAGGGGAACAGGGGAATGGAGGTTATGGTCAGTCTATAGCACTTCTTCTCTGCCGCTCCTTCTCGGTCACTCTTGTCCCCTGTGCTGTGGGGTCCCTCCCACGGGATGCAGTCCTTGCCGAACTGATCCAGCGTGGGCTGTCCACAGGCAGCAGCTCTTCAAGAACTGCTCCAGATATGGGTCCGGACCACGGGGTCCATCCCCTGGGAGCAAACTGCTCCAACCTGGGTCCCCCACAGGCAGCAGCTCCTGCCGGGTCACCTGCTCCTGCGTGGTCTCCTCTCCACAGGCTACAGGTCCGGCCCAGAATCTGCTCCGGCAGGGGTCTTCCACAGGCTGCAGTCTCCGTCGGGGCAGGTCCACCTGCTCCACTGTGGTGTCCTCCATGGGCTGGATCCCTGCTCCACCGTGGTACTCCATGGGCTGCAGGGGGACAGCCTGCTTCACCATGGTCCTCACTACAGGCTGCAGGGGAATTCTGCTCCGGCGCCTGGAGCATTTCTCCCCCTCCTTCTTCACTGACCTTGGCACCTGCAAGGCTGTTTCTCACTCCTCTCACCCTCCCAGCTGCTGAGTGGCGCAGCGGTTTTTTCCCTGTCTTAAATATGCTCTCACAGAGGCGCAAATCAACATCACTTATTGGCTCAGCTCTGGTCAGCAGTGGGGCCCTTACCAAACATGGGGCAGCTTCTAGATCCTTCTCACAGAAGCCACCCCTATGGCCCCCCTGCTACCAAAACCTTGCCACATAAACCCACTACACTGAGCCCATCAGTGACACTAGTGGCATTTCTGTGATAAAAAGTTTAAGGAAGTGTAAAAAATAAATAAATAAATAAACAAACAAACAAATACATAAATAAATAAATAAATTTGAAGCAGGACAGTGAGAAAAAATGTGAAAGAAACAACCCTGCAGACCCTAAGGTCAGCGCAGAAGGTGGTCGGGACCTGTTCCAGGCACACAGCAGAAATTCCCCTGTGGCCTGTGGAGAGGCCCACAGTGGAGCAAGCAGTCTCCTGCAGCCTATGATGTTTTTTGTTGTTTGTTTTCTTTTAATTATTACTGTTTCTCATTGTCCTGCTCTCTTTTTAAATGGTAACAGGTTGAATTAATTTCCCCCAAGCTAAGTCTGTTTTGCCCATGATGGTAATACATGATAAAAATTCCCCGTCCTTATCTCAACCCATGAGCTTTTTCATCCAATTTTCTTTTCCTGCCCTGCTGAGGAGGGTGAGTGAGAGAGCAGCTGGGTTGGCACCTGGTGACCAGCCAAGGTCAACCCACCATATTATGTATAGTTCTTAACCAGATCTTTATTTATTCTTTAAATTTCTCAGTCTCAGGAGTGCTATGTTTTAAGTTATTTTCTCCATACACATCTTCCTTGTGAGATCTCATCTATTTCACCTTTATCTATTTCTCCAATGACAAAAAAGAAAAGCCAGTTCTTAGAGTGTTCCTATTAAATGAGAAAGCAAAGAATAATTTTTAGGCTCAAGATGTCTAGATAAATTTCATTTCACTTCTCCTACTTTGTTTCTTCATCAGATATTTTTTCTCCTACTTCAGATGTGCCTATACAAACAGTGATTCCTGTTTAGACCAAAATAGGCATTTTCACTCCTTTTTCAATTGCAACAGAAAATAAAATAAAACAAAAAGATCCCAGAGCTATTCCTTGCATGTTAAAATGTAGGCTTCGTGCCAAGAGCTTGTACAAAAGCTGCAAAGACAATAAGCAAAGAGTCAAGAGAATGGTGACAGCTTCTAAAGCTGTTCCTCCCATATAAATTGCTGCTTATATCATCTGCACTGCTTTTGGCAGGAACATACGACAGTTAAAAAGTGCTTATGATGTTGCAAATGACAAACACCCACTCTGAAAGCTGAAACAGGTAGTCATAAGACTATATTAATTTGGAAATGGCCAGAATAAAGCTCTTCATCTGACATTCCCCTATTTAAGTCACTTTTTAATTATTATTTTTTAAACATAAAATGTATTTTGTGAAGTATGTATCTTGTATTAGTTATTTTTTACTCAAAAGTGTATTGGAACTTTTAATAGAAGGCTACTTTATTCCCAGATGCTGATATGACACAAAAACTTTCATTGAGACTGTATTTTTGTGTGCTACTGTGTATTTACTTCTTTTGCCCCAAAAAATTCAGAGAACACAGATTTCATACAAAAATATACCCTTTAAAAATAAAAGATTGAAAAACAGTTTTGGGAAAACAAACAAACACACAAAAAACAACACACCCTTATCAGCAAGCACTAATATATTTGGAAGATAATTGTACTGTGTTGCTCCTGATTCTTTTTTTTCTCTGTCCCCAAAGCTGATAATATTTATGCACGTATTAATACCTACTTATTTGCCAACAGTCTGACTACTTACAAGATAAACTGAACATATTTGAAATATTAGGTGAAGTTAAAAATATTATGATATGCTTAAAGTATAAAATATTTCTGAGTTAACCTGAAGTAGTTTGAAGTATTCTGACAAAACCAACAGCAAAAATAGAAAGTAGCAGTACTTTTCATAAAAATATTCCTCTTGGAAAATGGCTTCTGACCAGGGCTTCACATATTCTTCTGCCTGATAAAGGTAAGTGTTTTAAAGTTATACAAAACTATGTTTGTTTGTTTGTTTGTTTGTTTACCATTTATTTTCTTTTGATTTATGGACAATCTATAAATTTCAGTTGATGATAGTGTTGAATGTCAAGATAAATTGGAGAATGTGAGCCCAATATCAAAATTAGGATCAAGAGAGCAGTTCAGATAGAAATCAGCTAGTTGGAAGAGTTTGGTTTTCTTGGATTAATTTAAACCTATAGAATTTGTACTGATCTCAATTAAAGTACTTTGTGTTTACATGTTTTAAAAATTTTTAGTGATCTGTCTCTCTTATTTCTACTTTCCAAAATGACTTGCTTTTCAAGTAGTTCACATCCTGGGCATTGCACTGAGGACCAAAAATAAGTAGTAATTCAGTAGGTGGCAGGCAGAACTTCAATAATCTTCCAGAGTTTTGGTATCTTTTCTAGACTCTGTGTAACTTTTGGAGGTTTTTTGAAATTAGTCTGAGAATGTTGCACTTCATGAGCTTTCTGTTGCATGGAATGTTATAATTTCTGTCAGTTTCAAGAGAAACTGGGAGTGTTCAGCAACCTCGAAAATCTCACCAACTACCTTGGGCTTTCCAAATGGAATTAGGAATTAGGATTTAGGATTTGAAGAGAACTGTAAACTTGAAAATGTTAATCTGGACACTGAATTAAATATAAAGATATTTTCTCTGATTAGAACTTTTGAATGAAAATTTGTGAAAACACAGTTTCTGTTTTCTGCACTGACATTGGTGACCTTAGGTATATCACAAACTATTTGTATTTAAGTTCCTACCCGTAATCCTTTAATATCAATGCTTTAATATCAATGCCTTCTTTTTCCAGTAGTTATCCTCTTCAGACAATAAATTCTTAAGGGTACAATTTAGCTGTAATATTAGTGTTGGATATATCCAATATATCCAATATGTTGGATTTATATAGGGCAAAACAATGTAAGCAGTATATTGAGTATTTTAATCATCATATTTTGGAACAATTGTATCATAGTTATCAGAATAGTTGTTACAATCTTCTCCCACAGAGTCCTCATTAGTCCCTCAAGCCACCCAGGTTTAAGCAACTCATTCCTTTTTTCTTCTCTTGACTTTGTGTTCATTTTGTATTTTTTTTCTTTTGCATAAACATAAAAACCAGAAGGAGGATCCAGGAAACTACAGGCCTGTCAAACTGACTTCAGTGCCAGGGAAACTCATGGAGCAGATTATCTTGAGTGCCATAGAGCAACACTTACAGGACAACCAGATCAGGCCCAGTCAGCATGGATTTACAAAAGGCAGGTCCTGCTTGACTAATCTGATCTCCTTCTATGACAAGGTGACACACAGTGAGTATGCAAAAGGATGCGGATGTTGTCTACCTAGATACTGTCTACCTAGAATGTAGCCTACTTACAGCTTTTTGACACTGTTTCCTAGAGCATCCTTCTGGAGAAACTGACTGTTCGTGGCTTGGATGGGAGTATGCTTTACTAGGTAAAAAAAAATGGCTGGGTGGCCATGCACAAAGAGTTCTAATGAATGTATTTAAATCCGTTTGAATGCCAGTCACAAGTGGTGTCCCCCAGGGTTCAGTATTAGGGCCAGTTCTCTTCAATATCTTTATCAATGATCTGGAGAAGGGGATTGAATGCACCCTCAGCAAGTTTGTAGATGACACCAAACTGGGGGCGAGTGTTGATCTGCTTGAGGGTAGGAAGGCTTTACAGAGGGATCTGGATAGGATGGATGGATAGGTTAAGGCCAACTGTATGAGGTTCAACAAGGCTAAGTGCCTGGTCCTGGACCTGGGGCAAAACAACCCCTTGCAATGCTACAGGCTGGGAGAAGAGTGACTGGAAAGCTGCCCCATGAAAAGGGACCTGGGGGTATTGGTTGATAGTCAGCTGATTATGAGCCAGCAGAGTGACCAGGTGGCCAAGAAGGCCAACAACGTCCTGGCTTGGATCAGAAACAGTGTGGCCAGTAGTACTAGGAAAGTGATTGTCCCTCTGTACTCTGCTCTGGTGAAGCTGCTTGAATACTGCGTTCAGTTTTGGGCCCTCACTACAAGAAGGACATTGAGGTGTTGAAGTGTGTCCAAAGGGCACTGAAGCCTGTGAAGTGTCTAGAGAACAAGTCTTATTAGGAACAGCTAAGGAAACTGGGGTTATTCAGCCCAGAGAAGAGGAAGCTTGGAGAAGACCTCAATGCTCACTGTAAATACTTCAAAGGAGGTTGTAGCAGGGTGGGAGTGAGTCTTTCTTTCCAATCAACAAGCAATAGGACAAGAAGAAATGGACTCAAGTTGCTCCAGGGGAAGTTTGTTTTGGATAACTTCCCTGGAAGGGTTGTTAGGCATTGGAACAGGCTGTCCAGGGAAGTAGTTGTGTCACCATCCCTGGAGGTATTCAAAAGACATGTAGAGGTGGTGCTTAGGGACCACACAGTCCTGGTTTAGTGGTAGACTTGGAAGTGCTAGGTTAATGGTTGGACTAGATCACCTTTCAGGTCTTTTCCAACCTATATGATTCTATGATAAAAGCATTCTCTCTAGTGCCACAAATATATATAGGCATAGCTATAGATCTAACTTTATCTGTTGCAAGAGAAAAATTGTCACATAATAGGTAATCATTCAGCAAACACTGTATCTTTAAAGACATGTAGAAGAGGCATCTTTCGTGGTGCTAAAAGTTCTACAGTGATGAATTATAAAATGTATATCTAAATGTAACAGAAATAACCACAATAAATTGATAGTACCTCATGTGCAATAAATGCAAATCATGCATGAGCAAAAAGCATCTTTTGTTATAAATAAGGTTGTGAAGAATGCCTCATCTGGCACTGGTTTATATATGAATATGGTTAAATTGCACAGTTTTTTATGTGATTCATGACACTGACCTGGACAGGTCTGGAATTTATAAAATTGCTGCCAATACATACCAGATGTCATTTTAAGGAAATCTGTGCCTCTCTTACTTTTTTTTTTTTTTTTTTTTTTTTTTTTTTCATATTCCCCTTCACTAATTCTTTACACAAAATTTTTCTAAAATCCATTATGTATATCATTGACACTTGGACACTTGGAATATTCTCCTGCTATACTCCTGAAGAGAGCTTATTTTATGTCATCCCTCTAACAAAACCTCTACAGCCTGAACACTTTTTACTGAAGCACTGTCTTACCTATCTGGTATCATTAGTAAATGGAGTCCTTGCATGGACAAACCTAGACCTCTGAGTTTAAGTGCATTTGCTATTGCCCTCCAAAATGATTTCAAGGGAAAATGGTATTCTCAGTATGATACATGTAGTACAGGCTTAAACAGTAACTTAAAATACCTGAAAATAGGGCAAAAAGTTTAGAGGGAAAAGAAGAATCAATAAAATACATATATATATTTTATATCACAACAAAACCCAATACTTGACATCTGAACAACTGAATTTTTCATAAAATTCTTTTCAGTTGCTAGAAGCTGTTAAATTTAAATTCTGTGTCATCTGAAATGCTTCACTGATCTGAAAACCTCACAGACTAAGAATGACTATTAAAGAGCAAAAGTATAAAACACTTGCAGTTATTTTTCTTTCCTTAAATATATGGAGAAGTAAGCTAAATTTTCCAGTGAATAAGATTCATATTTTCTTCAACAATGAGCATCTAAAAACTAAAGTTCAATCTTAACTGATAACATCTCTTGATGATGCTGTCAAGAGTGTGTCTTATGTAATGGTATGTATAAACTGCGGTATTAAAACAGCAATTAGTAAGGATATTCAAAAAATAGGATTCTAGATTTTCGTTGACACAATTACACAGATTGCATGAAGGTCTATCTGTTTTCCTTTTGTTTTCAACTGAATGTGTACATTTACATATGATTCTTTTTCCCCCAACATACATGGTGCATATACATATCCTAGAACTTCATACGCATCTCACTATCTGTAAATCTGGCTTTTACTGTTGCTTTGATGCTTATTCTTCCCATATTTCTCCAAATTTGTGTTGAAAAATTATTACATTAATATATAATTTATTATGTGCAAATCAAGAGGAATTACTCCTTGTAATACCTTTTAGAGCACATCTAAAATTATTAAAATTAATTATGCTATTTTAATAACGCAAAATTAGTATAACTGAGTAGATACAGCTTTAATGAAATTAAACCAGAACTACTTCTTCTTACTTGGAAGCCTGTTTTACGTAAAAATACATATGCAAACCACAGATATAAAATGCTCTACCCCATCAGTATTATATTGCATTCAAATTATTAGGTCCATAAAAATAGGAACTTACTATAAATTGGCTGACAGTTTAATCAACAACAACGAATTAGTGCTTCATCAGCAATCATAAAATCTTAATTTTTACTTTCCTTGGAATTGTTTTTTTATTTGTTTTTTTTTTTTGTTTGTTTTGTTTTTTTTTCATTGAATAACTGAATAGTTAGTCTGAATAGTTACCGATGGAACTGGAGTTATTTAAGAGTAATTAGTCTTTGAGCTCATTATTATGTAGAGCTACATTCTGTGAGGTATGGAAAGCAGTGGATACCACATGGGAAACAAGGTCTCCCATTCAGTGCCTGCCTCTATTTCCCAAGGGGCTGTGAGACCTCCTAACCATAATAGGGGAGAAATAGAGGCTCAAAGGGGCTACCTATGCAGGAATAACACAGTTTCTAGGCAGATATAATCTCTTTTATTAAGTCAGGTGGAACAATGGAAAAAGGGAACACCTTTTCAGGAATATAATTCCTACCCAAACTTGAGCTTATCCTAAAACCATGCATTTTACAAGTCTGTGAAGAACAGTATACTTCACTGCTGTCAGAGGGTGCAATGTGTATATTTTTTTGTACAACATCAGATCTGCAACATTTAAACTCTTTAACTCTTTAACTCTTTAAAGACCCTACGCCAAATAGGCAGAGTATTTATGATACTCCAGATGCTCTGTGTTTTGTGGAAGATATCTCTGTATTTCCCCCAGAGCGTTTACCACCTCCATCCCTCCGTAGGGTTGGTGGCCCTGTTTTCCTGTTTACTTCACAAATGTCATGTATATTGAATAGCCAGAATAAGAGCATCCTTAGATGTGCAGATTTCAGTAAATTAATAGTAATTTCCTCAGCTTTAGTTTTGTTTGGTTTGGGGAATTGATCAGTCTGTAAAATGTTCAGAATTATGTAACGCTGAGAGTAAAAGGTACAGATGGCAAGAGAATCCAGTTTTTACAAGGTTCTGGTTTTGATCTATTTAGTCAGTTACCTTGTAGCATTTTGTTTCTGTTTTTAAAATAAAATACATTTTTAAAATCCCATCTAAAAACAGACAAAAAAGTAAATGGTATGCAAACAATATACTTCTTCTATCCAATAAGTTCAAGGTTTTCCATGACTGAAAATGTTGTGTGTAAAAATCATGTTAATACCACCTTAAGTCCTTTAAGTTTATTGCAATGGGAGATCATTTCCAATATCAAAATATAACTGCTTTCTATTTGACAAAGGTGAGATTCTTCAATGTAGTTATTGATATAGGTTTTATTCACTGGAGATATCTTCTTGCTCCTGTGGAAACAAATGACAGGACCCATATTAAACTGCAACCCTGTGATAGAGAGGAGTAAACTGCTTCACCACAAGCTCCTACGTTGCTCTTAACTGCTCCAATTCTAGTCACCTCAGCAGGGATCAGCCATAATAAATCAGCGTTGTGCCCATTTCAGCAATGGTGAACAATAAATCACAATAATTCTCTTACTGTTCAGAGAGTTTTCAATTCTTAGGAGATTTTTAATCACAGTCGAGAGGCAAGAGTGTTAATGAGGTCCATAAATTACCTTAAAAGAGGGTAATTATGTCCAGTGTTGTAATAAAGGCTGAGACCGCTAATATCATTAAAGCAATTAAACACTTTTTAGATTGCAAAGATAAATTAGAATTAAAATATTACTGTAAACAAGGGGGCCATTTATTATGAAACAATTAATTAAATAGTGGACTCAGCTAATAATTGCACTGGCTTAAACAGGTTCTGTGAACTCCTTTCTGATTTTGTAAAGTAACAAAGCTACATATCATAAGTAGATGGTTATTACATTATCTTCACATGAATCAATGAACAGCATCTTTACTTGCACTCTTAATTAGATTCTGTTCGATGCAATTATTATAATTTCTTCTTAACTAGTTTCTGTTCATCTCTCTCTCTCTCTCTCTATATATATATTTCATAAAGGACTATCCTTACCTTTCAGCTTTCTTTTCTATGTTCTGCATTTCTAAAATAAAAATAACTTCACCATGAAAAAAAGAATGGAGGGGGGAGGGGCCTGAATGCTAAGTTACTTTCAGATTTCCATGGATACAATCATCACAAAAATATTATAATCAAGACAGCTTTTCATGACAAGCAGTCATAAAATCAGAATAGTACAATTAGTAAAGATTCTATTTAAGAATCTTTACTATTTAAGTATATTCTTTTATTTCTATTTAAATTATATTCAATAATCAGCTGAAATAAATGCTTCAGTATTGAGTACCAAACTGTCCCTGATTTTCTGTCCAAAACCAATTTTTTTTTTGTTTTGTTTTGTTTTGTTTGTTTGTTTTGTTTTTTTTTGTTTTGTTTTGTTTTGTTTTTTCCCCATGCTTTTTTTTCAGTAGTGTAATGCTCCTTTCTGTACAGTGGCAAATTTCATCAGGGAAAATGAGAAATATTAGTACACTTATTTAGCTTATATGTTTCTGGTTGTCCTGATTTTAAGAGGGAAAACAGTATTTGACCTTCATCAGCCCCAAAACAGCTAAAATCTAATTTTCTGGGTAGCTAATCTAGTAACCCTCATCTAATTATAAAGTGCCTGATTGTAGGAAACAGATACTTGGGAGACACAAGAGCCTAATAGCACAGGAGAGATGTCTTGACAAACATTCATGGGCTACTTAGGAAAAGAAATCAAGGTGGAGATTATGATAGTGTCACAATATTTTATGGGAGGCTTAAATATTAACAGGGTCAGAGGGTAAAGCAAACACAAGCACAGTTGACTAGCCTAAGAACTGAGACACTCACATAATAATAACAGACCAAAAATATATGTAATGGTTGTCTCTAGGAAGGCTGAAAGGCCAAACTTTTCCCTCCCTGAGGCAATGCCCATATTCAGTGCACAGCAGATTTGTGCTCATTTGGGCTCAATTAATATTTAGCAACTCTATACAAAGGAAAACACCTTAATTGAGCTATTTTGCAAGAATCCTTTAGGCTGGGCTGGAGATTCATAGTGTATTCTTGGATAAAATAGAGAGGAAAGCAACACCATAGGCAAAAAAAGGCAATGCTGTTTTGTTCTATACATCTATGTTATGAGAATGTTTGGTACATTAATTCTAAAGAGTGTTCATGACTATGAACACTAAGAGGTCCCTAAATGTGGACAAGAAGTTGGAATTTAATGCATAGCCCTGTTTTCAGTAATTCTTTTTGTTTATCATACCATGATTGCCTGCTGTGACTTCCTTTTTGAGGTCCCTACATTTCTATCTGAACTGTTTAGAGAGCATAGTAAAATACCTCCAGGTCTGATCCTACTGAAAGGACCAAGCATTCAAGTACACAACACAGAAGACATAATAACTGTGTAAGGATCTAGGGAGTCAAACAAGGATCCAGAAAATACCTGTGACCCCAGTTAATTCTGGACACCTACATTTGTCTTCTATTATTTGCTAACATTATATCCAGGCTCTGTCAACATACTCCAATATAAAAGTGTTTTAGATCTCAATTTTTTTTTATATGTCCAGTATGCTGGATTGGGGTTTACTTTCCTATCCTTTTTTTTTTTTTTTTTTTTTTTTTTTTTTTTTCCAAAAAACCTACATTTTACTTGTACTGTAAAAATAAATTCCCTTTTGAGATGAGATCTACTTTTCAGTCCACAACAGTATTTAAATCTCTTCTCCACCCTGTAAAAATAGGAATATATATAGATACATAATAAAATAACAAAACAAAACAAAATAAAACAAAACAAGATAAGATAAAATAAGATAAAATAAAATAAGATAAAATAGGATAAAATAAGATAAATAAAATAATAAAAATAAAATGAAATAAATAGGTGTATTCAAGCCAATTTATCCATGGGTATATGTATTTATCAACACAACTTTAATGATTTTTTTTTTACATAATTACCAGAGGGTGTAATCAAAGCTGAAGTGACAGGTGTATCTCAAAGATATGGTTTTAATAACCACAATCAAAGCAAAAGATGAATACAAAGGTCTAAATGTATCTAAATGCTTCTCACCTAATGTTAGCTATTTAATAAGGTGCCGAAGTGAGGAATCTTGTATCCCTCTTACACAATGTAAAGAAAGATACTTAAAAGCAGAGAAGTTTCTAAAATGTCAAACTACTTGCTCTGTTTATTGTCTACACAATTCAATAATGTAAATATGCTCAAAACTTAGAACTTTGTAACCAAATCAATCAGAATCTAATTTCAAGCCTGAAGTATCCTCTCAACAGCAAAGAAAAACAGATGAGAGGAAATTTTTGAGGAAATATACTTAAATTTGTATTAAAAATGTGCATACTTTATGTAAATTTCCAAAATGTCAATAAACAAAAGATGAAATTTATGAAGACTTTTTCTTCTTCTTCTTTTTTTTTTTTTTTTTCTGAAGTTACATTCCCTTCTCTGTCTAACAGAGGAATACTACTCTTTTGATT
Organism: Nettapus auritus; assembly: GCA_011076525.1. Lineage (NCBI taxonomy): Eukaryota > Metazoa > Chordata > Aves > Anseriformes > Anatidae > Nettapus > Nettapus auritus. The sequence continues at coordinate 86,725,016 of CM021766.1, read as the reverse complement.
TGATCTGATTAGCAGAGTAACAGCTGATAAATCTCTTGGATACACATAGATATCCTCACCATTTTGAGTATGATGCTGGTTTTCAGTTCCATTATATGTGCAAGTCAAAAGCTAGCAAGCACACCGACCCAAACCTTCCTGAATATTTTTTCTTTGTCACATAACAGACATTTAGGCTGTCTCCACTCCTGAATAAATTGCGTGAGGCTGCTAAGCCAATCTAAAAATATAGTAACTATTCCACATGTTTACTTTAGACTTCTTCAACCTCTTGGAAAGAGATTTCAACATCGGTTTCTGTACTTATTCAGGTGTTACCATACATCACACCTGTTTGAAAGCTGACAAAACCTCCTAATCCAGTATAACTTAAAAAACAGTTATTTTTTAAGTTATTAAGTTGGTTAAAGCAATATAACGTATAATATATACTGTACATATATTATATATATTACATAATAGATATAATGAGGACTATATAACTGGGAGAGGAGATGGACTGGTAGGTATAGTGGATTTACACCATGCTGCAAGGTAGTTTAAAACTAGCTCATATAACTCCACCCACATCACAGAGACTTGCAATAAACCCGTGTATTTGACTTTCAATTTACTGGTGTGAAAGCCAGAGGAAAGACCAATTTTTGAATTACATAGCAGGGAGACGGGTACATAACAGTGCTGGTGCAATACATGCAAATAATTGGAGGTGTTATTTTTATTCTCCTTCAGACTGAAACTTTAGAAGGCTGAGGGCTAAAGGAAAATATCTAATCAAGAAGGAAAGGACTGTAATGTCTTACAGCAGGGAATTGTGCTGTGTCTGAGTGCTGCTTGGTTAGCAATTTAAGAGTATAAATACTGTGTGAAGCAGAAGGTAATTACAGGACTTTTTCTGTTAGTATTTGCTAATTGCTAACAGTTATCAGACAACTGACTGTCTGAGTGTTATAATGACTATAACTCTAGGTGAACTCCCGTGTAACCCTACATGGTCCTCCTCTTATTGATGTGCATATTTATCTTGCTCAGATTTCAAGAGATATAAATAAAGGAGAACAAGAACACTTTTCTAATCAAAATGTTATAGTTATGAAGGAAATTATACACTGGTTGCCAGCAAACACATTGAGACTGAATTCAGTTACTGGGAATGTCCCACCAATTTCTGTGTTTTTAAGGCAAAATGTATTGGTATTTCTTGTCAGCTAAAGATTTATTTTATCAGGATCTGTACTTGAAAATGACACTGACTATTTCAGAGGAAGTAAGCTGGAACAGCTAAGTGGTGTCTTTCTTCCTAGTCACTAAGGTCAGAAAACAATTTAAGCTCTAAACCTTGAAAGTTCAGTTCCTTTACAGAGCTCCTTGTTTTTGAAAAACCTTTGATGACAAAATTATAAATATAACTGTTATTTTTTAATTATACTTTACACCCCTATATTCATGTGGCCATTATTTCCAGATGGCCATTTCCTGTTTTATAAGAATTATTTTAATTCATTATAATCTTGTACATATTTTCTCATTGTCCATACTAATACTTCTAATATTCATGTTATGAGGAGAAGGTGTAGGCTATTGGATAGCCTGCTTTATGCCACCAAGCACTCAGAAAACATTTTGTACAATATGGGATGAGAAGTAAGGAAAAGAGTCTTCCACTTATGAATTTCTAATATGTACTGGGTCTGGCTGGGATGTTAACTTTCCCTGCAGCAGCCCATACAGTGCCACGCTCTGCACTTGGAGCTAGAACAGCAGCGTTATCACACCAGTGTTGTGTCTGCTGCTGAGAAGTGCTGGCACAGTATCAGGACTTTCTCTAACCCTTCTGGGGGGTGGGCAAAAAGTGAGAAAGAAACATCACCAGGGCAGCTGACCTAAACCAACCAAAGAGATATTCCATAACATATGATGTCACGCTCAGCAATAAAAGGTGGAAGAAGGAGGAAGAGAGGAGGGGTGGGCTTTCGTTGCGAAAACGTCTGTCCTCCTCGCGAACCCCGGCTATGTGCGTTGAGGCCCTGCTTCAAGGACGTGGTCAGGCATCGCTCATTTGTGGGAAGTAGAAAATCATTTATTTCCTCTGCACTTCCATATAGCCTTTACTTGTTTTGTTTTGTTTTGCTGTTCCCTCTCCCCCTCCCTTTCCCCTTTCCTTTTTTCCCTTTTTGCCTTTAGTTGAATTGTTAATTAATAATATTTCCTTAATATATATATATATATATATTTTTTTTTTTTTCCTCTTTAATTAAATTATCCTTATCTCAACCTGTGAGTTGTTCTTTCCTTTACTTCTTCTCCTCCTCCTCTGAGGAGGGGGAGTGAGAGAGCGGTTGTGGTGTTCAGCTGCCTAGCACGGTAAAACCACCACATAATACTGAACAAATTCGTGTCAATTTTCATTTTAATTATGGAATTAGACATTTTCTTACAGACAGGCAAACTACAATATTTTAAGCTAACATCCTCTGGACCACATTCACACAGATTAAAATGATTATAGAAAGTAATATAAACTGTATACATTTAGTATTTAATACATTGAAGATATATATAATAGCATAATGCTATATATGTATTAGGGTGTAATTATTGAAGTACATCACACCTGTTTCAAAATCTTAATTCAGTGTTCTAAAACACTTTAAAGTTATTTAAATATAAACTATGATTTACAGTTTCTCAAAATGTAGACAGAGGTTTTTTTTATAAATAAATAAACTGGAAAGGAGAACATTTGCTGTTCAAGAAGACAAGGGACAGATTGCTATACAGGATTTTCCAAACTAAACATGGCAATTCATCCATCTTGATCTGTAACCTGCTTAAAGTAGTTACAGAATACACCTAGGGGAAGAAAAAGACAAAAAAATTCTGAGGATCCTATCTATTAGCAAATGATGTGCATTCAGTCATATCTAAGGTGATGTTTTGAAGCTTTCACTTGATTTTAAGGTGCTTCACATTTTCATTTTACCTAAGTTATGAAAACAAATTTAAGATCTTTTATAATCTGTAAAAATTAGGCTAATCAAACAATACAGTCTCTTTCTATTTCAGATAGATTTTCAATGACAGCCATGCTAAGAATTTATTTCAGTGGCTGCTTGCTATCAGTCATGGACCTAGTTTGGTGCTCACCTTGCCCAGCTTAATACTCAGCAACAGTTTGCTGGTCATTAATTAAAACTCCAGGTGCTTCATGCACCTCAACCCATTTGTATTCTGGCAGGCTGGTACACCTCATTCTCATATTCACACAGCACCAAAGCAATTACTGCTAAAAGCAGGTGTATTATTAATTGTACTGAGAAGTTCTTATTCTGGTAGAAAGGTAATGAGTACTTGAAAAGACTAATGTTTAATAATATTCTGTTAGCAGATCATCAGTTAGAAATGCTGATCAAAGGAAAGAGTGAATATGAGATCTGCACTTGGTATTCATTTGAAAAGCTCTACTGAAATCAATAACCCTACGTAAGAGTCTGAGAAGTTTGTATGAGTTTTCAGCTGTCTCTGAAAATACAATTGAATTTCCCCAAAATTATATATACATATATATTTTTAAAGCATTAGGTATGAAAATAAGTCTGAATTGCAGAGCTGAGACCTGTATACAGATATAAAACTTCTAGAATAACCACAGTTCTTTAGCTACCACATTTTGGAATGAGCAACTTTTAGAGAGAGGAGAAAATAGACGATGAAGATGTAGACAGTATCTCATCCTAGGTGAGACTTACTTTAAATTTCAGGTAAATATAGATCCACAGCCTTATTCCTGTCTACTCCTGTGTGTGTAAAGTAACACTGAAACCCTAGAGAGGTCAAAATCATACCACTTTAGATCATGTTTTAGTAAGATGCCCTGAGGTATGAGGACCTGACATTGCTCAGTATTAGTGCTTTGTCTTTCATTTGAATGCTATGTGGAGTATAAGTGTCAAAACTGCACTCAGGTTCAGGATCGTTATTATATTCCAAAGGATTTACTTTTGAATTATCAAAATAGATGTCATGTTGTTTATGAGAAGCATCCCTTTGATGACTGACAGACTAGATTCTCCTTCTGACCATGCAGAAGGATTTAAAAGGAAATTTTAGAAATAACAAAATTAGTAGGGAAGGGAAGGGAAGGGAAGGGAAGGGAAGGGAAAACATTACAGAAAACATTCTGTAAAAATAGCAGGAACAGTTACAAGCTGATAAAACAACTAAAAATGAAATAATACAGTGTGTTTTTTATTATTATTATTTCATAAAGCACTATGCTTATGTTCTTAGTGAGGTATATTCTCATCATTCTTTTTGACTAGAAAATTCTAAAGTGACTCTAGGTTAAAACAACAAAATGCTAGACAGATTCCTAAATTTTCTATATTAAGCTCTAAATTCTGAACATCTTAGAGAGGACTTGAAAACTATAGACTGCATGAATACTTCTTCAAGGAAAGGTATCATTCTTGCCATGTTTTAGATTAAGCTGAGGTGTAAATTATAAGTCCCATTAAGTACTGATATATTTATTTGCTTTTACCTGCCAGTTCTCACTGGTTTTTGTGATAGCTATCCAGTTACAATGTAGATAAGTAACAGTTTGTTTACTAGAGGTAACTTAAAGACATATACTTAGAAAAATGTGTTTCTGTGTATATGTAAGAAAGTGAAAAATACATTTTTCACCAATTTAAAACAGAAACATTTTAAAATTTGATTGCGTTCCTTCCTGCTCCAGTGAACATTCATACTCAAGGGGAAGTGCCTGTATTTTCCATTTTTCCTTCTTATTTCACTTACCAGAGGGAATTTAAGAGACATAAATCATTTTTATGTACCTTTATGCCGCTTACTGGTCAATGCCATGGGAGCTTAAGATGGTATAAATCATTTTGTGGGTATTTATGCTGTTTATTGTTGAGAGTCTCAAATTCTGTACAAGACCTACTAGTGACCTTCAAATGAAATAGATTTTCATGGCAGATTTCTGGGGAAATGCGAAGTTGATGACAGCGTTCCTTCATGCAAGAAATATAAACAAATACCCAATGAAGTCTTGGGGATGCAAATGTTTTATAACATTGAATGGAATTACTCAGGTGAGCAAAGTTATGTTATTCACAGGGTGATATGGTAATGATGGGAAGCTAATTTGTCAAGCCCTCACTTTTACAAGTACTGCCATTCTGCCAATATATTTATGTTATGGAGTACTTTCCAAATCTAACAGAGCTTGTGGAAGGAAAGTTCCCTGTCTTGTTCAATGGGAACGGGGCAAGTTCCAGAAGTAGTCATTTGGCATACTTGAAAGCCTATTGTTTTCAAGTAGAGACATGAAAAAAAATACTTTAAAAATCGGTTACACAGGAAAAAAAATATTTTTTATTTATTTATTTTTTTTTTTTTCAGAGTTGTACATTTGATTTTTCTACGGCAAAGCTTAACTTTTTATTTCATTCAAACATATCTAAAAGGTAATATGGCCTCTTCAGATAGAGAGAAACATAGAGAAAAAATGTGTCTAGGTGCATTTCTCCAAATTAGCATAAAGTTTGGATAAAATTTGTTGGAATTTTATCCAACAAATGGATAGGGGTTGGAAGGGGTTGGAATTGGCTGGTCTTTAAGGTCCCTTCCAACCCAAACTTTTCTATGATTCTATGAAAATACCTTGAAAGTTTTCTGAGGCAGGCAACCCCTCCAAAATATACCTCAGGCAATATCTGAGTTTGCATCCAAGCAAGAAATTAAGAAACAATTTAAATAATTGTTTTTGAACCAATGTGAACCCATTTTATACATTTCATCATTATTTTTCACACACATTTGTTAGTGGTTCATAAAACTTCATAAAATTTTTTGAAGAGTAATATCTGATTACATACTTGTCTGATGATTATCAGAGGTATATTATTCAATTAATATATATATGTATATATATTTCCATTAAAACATCATGAAATTCTCATTCAGATCATTCTGAATATCTAGAGACTTTTTGGGCTTGGAATCACATTATACTAATATTGGGTTCAGGCTGATGTCTAGAGTTCCTCAGCTCTGCATCACTGTACAGGCTGAAGTGTCTAGTCTGTCTCCAGAGCTTGCTTAATTTGTTGCCAGTCTGTGGGATGGTTATGGAAAACTATTGAAAACTATTGATTGTTATGGAAAACTATGGAAAATGCTAGAAGGGGCCTAGAGAACAAGTCCTACGAGGAGCGGCTGAGGGAGCTGGGATTGTTCAGCCTGGAGAAAAGGAGGCTCAGGGGTGACCTTATCGCTCTCTACAGGTACCTGAAAGGAGGCTGTAGCGAGGTGGGGGTTGGTCTGTTCTCCCACGTGCCTGGTGACAGGACGAGGGGGAATGGGCTTAAGTTGCGCCAGGGGAATTTTAGGTTGGATCTTAGGAAGAACTTCTTTACCGAAAGGGTTGTTAGACATTGGAACGGGCTGCCCAGGGAAGTGGTGGAGTCCCCATCCCTGGAGGTCTTTAAAAGACATTTAGATGTAGAGCTTAGGGATATGGTTTAGTGGGGACTGTTAGTGTTGGTCAGAGGTTGGACTCGATGATCTTGAGGTCTCTTCCAACCTAGAAATTCTGTGATTCTGTGATTCTGTGAAGTATGTTAAACACAGAGCTGTCAGAAAGTGATGGAGGAAGGAAGGAAGGAAGGAAGGAAGGAAGGAAGGAAGGAAGGAAGGAAGGAAGGAGAGACCTTTGCTTTTGGGAAAGGGAGCAAACATAAAAAATGGAGACTCTAAAAGAAAATGTAATGGAGAAAGGAGTAGAATAACAGGGAAACAAAGAGAAATCAAGCTAAACCATAGGAACAATTCTCCTTAATGTTTAAGCCAGATACACTGCTCTGTGAAACTTTGTCACAAGGTACCCCAAAGTGGGGATACCTCTGAGTCATGTGTTATAACAGTTTAATACTGCACTGAAAAAAAAAAAAAAAAAATCTAATCTTATATTAACTTAAGTTTGGCAATACCATGGTGTTTTACATTTTCTCAGTTCCCTCTTAATTCATTGCAACTCTGAAAGTTTAGCAAATGAGGTTATTAGTCTGCACACCAACAAGATACTGTGTACCTGACTGAATTACTGTGCTTATGGGTCTTGAAGGAGAGAGTTTGTTGTTGTTGTTTGTTTGTTTGTTTTCTTCACTTATATTCATTTGTTACATACAAATATTCAGATTTAAGACTGGCTGGCACTACTGACCTTTTGTTCTTTGCCAAACTTTGATGCTTTGATGATACTTTAGCAGCACCCTTGTGCAGCTATTTAAGAAGACTTCTTCTGCAGCCTACAGATAATTTCACCAAAGGCCTTATTTAGCTTTCCAGAAACTGACATCAGCCTTCATCCATGGAAAGTAGCAGATGGGAAGTAAAACAGCTGTACCAGTAGCCAGGGAGTGCTAAAGAGATATATAGCTCCTGAGTGTAATTTACTGAAGACAGCTCTCAATGGTTTACACTAAAATTCTTTGTTTAACCACAATTAATGCTGAAACCACAGCTTTCATGTGGCTGGGTTCTGCAGCAGCCATTAACATTATTATTCCAAAACATCAAGGGAGTAACACAGTGTTCTGTAAGGAAAGATGCATCTTTCTTATAGTCGTTAATTCTACCATTTCAAGATACTAGAAAACCCATTTAGGTACCTTAAAGGTGTGGGCAGATTTTCAACAAGTCTCAGAGGGAGTTGCAGGTTGCTGACAGAGCCACTGAAAATCCAAAAAACTTTGTGTAGGTATTCCACAGAAAATCAGATACTTTGAGAAACAGTCATCCAATTGCAATTCCAGCATCTCTCTAAAACCTTGGACTTAAATAAGCATAAACTTTGAGAATCCAAGTCCAAATACAGACACAGTGTTGCCTGTCCTGTGTCTGAGGTGGGTTGAGAGTGTCCAAGCTTGACCTTTTTCTGCTACAATTTTTACATTCTGTAAAGCTAGAGAGAAACACATACCAGCATCAGATATGACCGCTAGAAAATCCATGGAAAGAAATGTGCTGTGCACTTTTCTCCAGGTTGCACAGGAAAAATAAATGAAATAAATATAAGAATCTGGAACAGGAATCATAGAATCATAGATTCATAGAGTCACATAATCACAGAATCATACAATTATAGAATGGCTTGGGATGAAGAGTCTTTAAAGATCATCTAGTTCCAACCCCCCCACCATCAGCTGGGATACCATCCACTAGATCAGGTCAGTCAAGGTCCCATCCAGCCTGGTCTTGAACACTTCAAGGGGCATCCACAGCTTCTCTGGACAACCTGTTCCAGTGCCTCACTACCCTTACAGTGAAGAACTTCTTCCTAATATCTAATTTGAATTTATTATTTTTTAGTTTAAGTCCATTGCTGTCTTGTCCTGTCATCTTCTACACAAGTAAAGAGTCCCTCTCCATCTTTTTTATAAGACCACTAAGTACTAAAAGGCCATAATGGGGTCTCAAACATCTACCTATTAAAAAAAAATATATATAATAATAATAATAATAATAAACCGACTGTTCCTTTGTCTATATCTTTCTGTATCACCAGAGGCCATCTCTGACAAAGAACGGATGATTTAAAACACAAAGAGAAGGACATATACAGAAAAATAATGAATAATGCATAATTTGTTTTCATAAATAACCATATTCTACCAAAGCATTTAAAGGACTATTTGATTAATATCCATAACAATAACATCCCAGAGAATTAGACAAAGAAGTAACACCATAGTCATTACTTTTCAAATGCCAAATTTGCCCTGTGCCGCAGCTGGGAATTCTGTATCAGTACTGGAGGGAAAAAAAAATAAAAAATAATAAAAATAAATAAATTAAAAAAACATTCCCCCTTCACGCCTATCCCCCACCCGAACCCTCTGTCCTTCTATTCAGTTCATTATATGAAACAATGTTAAATTTTTGAGTTCTTAAACTTTGTAAGCCTCGTCTAGAACTACATGGTACCCTTGTAGTTCTAGACTGAACACTAGACTTTCCAGTTCTAGAAATGAAGTTTTACTTAAGAGCAAAGACCTTTTGTATAGACTTGTGAAGACTGCATTCTGCTCTTCGAGAGGGCTGTTCCATGCAGCAGCTGAGAAGATGGCCACATGGTGTAGCCTGACTAGCATCACTAAACACTATTAAAAAGGCTGCTAGTGCAAAAGTGCAGTGAGCAGTCCTGCCTACACTCCCCTTGTGTACCTATTTCTTTCAGACATCAGGAATTTATTTAGGATCTTCACCTCCCCTAGTTTTCCTTTTCACTCTCTTCTTTTTCAGCAAAGGGTTTCTATTATAACAGAAGATATCTCTGAAAGATAGATATCTATCTTTCATCTATCTTTCAAAGCTTTGTCTTCTCTAGTCCACATGGTGTATATCACATTACACCTTTGAGTACTGAAATCAAGCAACGATGGGTCACAGAAAGTTAATGAAATGCTCCATTGTCTGCTTTTCCTGAGACAGGTTGTGTGGTATATTCATTCAGAAGCAACATAAGCTTTAAATGTCAGCATTGACTATGGTGAGCAATAGGTTTCATTAGTTCTGTTATTATTATTATTATTTTAAACGCAGGAGGATTTCTTTCTCTCTCTCTCTCTTTTTTTTTTCTCCACCATTCCCTGCATGTTTATGGCATTGTTTCCTGTGTAATCATCACCTCTTTGCCTCTCTTCACAAACTGATAACACCTCACATTTGAAACAATTTAGAGATAGGTGAACCAAAGAGGATAAAATAACAAGGACTGTCAAGGTACCTAATTTTCCCACCTTTCATGATTTTATTATTTTTCATTTCTGAAATTATGATACGCATTCAGGGTCAGACCAGTAGAACTACTAAAAGAAAAAAGTGCATCCTGAAACAAATGTTATTTCTGATTCTATTTCCCAACTCTGATGCTATTTTCCATTTTACCTGGAAAGAACAAAGATTTCACAGAAATGCTGTGATACATCTAGTTCAATACTGGTGGCCCACGATACCCACAAAGCATAATATAAACATTATCTCTGGTAAAATATCTCTATTAAAATATATATATATATTTAATGAGCAGGAGCCAGCATGTATTGAGGTATATAGACAGAAGGAAAAGATAACAACAAAAGCCTGATAATATTAGTAACTAACAAAGAAATATATATATATATTTTTTCACATCACTAGTAGTCAGAAAAAAATATCCCTAAGCTTTCATGCAATGTCCAGTCAGGTTGTGATCACTAGAACTGAAAGGAACCCATTGAAAATTAAAGTTTAAAATTCATGATTCTAACATCTATAATGAAAACACACTGAAAAGAAAGAGTCAGCCTGTTTATATGCTGTTTCAGAGAACGGCAGGACATAGCACAGCAATGTCTGCACTAGCTTCAAATGAGCAGACTCAGTTGTTTTTCCTTTCCCTAACTATGGGGGAGAGACTATTTTCTTCAGCTTTGGATGCATTATGAACAGAACAATCTAACTCTCATAAAGCTTCTGTTTACAGGTCCTTCATTCTTAATGCCTTTAGATCATTAGATCTAGATCACACCTGTTTTTAGGGGAGTATTTCAAAAAGCACTTGAATGTACTCTAAAATCCTACTGCAGCTGTCCCCAAACTTAAATTATAAAGGAAAACTACAGACAAAGATAAACTAGTGAAATTTTAACATATATTTCTCTGCTTTCATTTCTTTCTAAACTCTTGAATCGCTTTAGATTAGGTTAAAGTCCACTACAGGAGAACAGCTGAATCAGATTAATTGGTACTTCAGTAAGAACCAATTAGCACCTCATCACAGCACAAAGATCACAGAGTAAAAGGTGTTTTGCTCCATATTTGAGGTTGTGAATGCATTTTGCTGCCAGCCTGTGCTCTGCTATCTAAACTCTGCTCTAAAAATGCCGAACCATTGTTACAATATACAGCTATGTCTAATATTCATTAGTCCTAACTCACCCTACCTCTATTCTTTGAAAAACAAAGAAAGAAAGAAAGAAAGAAAGAAAGAAAGAAAGAACAACAAAAACAGCTTTATCTCTACAAGCCTTCTGGATATACCAGCCAAAATATTTCCCTTTTTTCAGATGTATGCAGATCTGCATACATTAAAGGTATGTGTGACCCCTATATACTTAAATACTTACAGTTCCCATGAAAATATTTCTAAAGGTAAGACTCTAAAGAGAAACTCTGTAGTATTCCTCAAATTATGGTCATAAATGGGTTGTGAAAAGGCTGTAAGGAAGTAAAAAGTCCTTATGATAACCAAAGTCAGAGGCAAACAAGCATTTTAACCAGATCTTTTGGAAGAAGCATGCTGCTGTCAACAATTAAAGATTGTCAACAATTAAAGGTATTTAGTTGTTCACTGGCTCTCAACAACACTTGCATGCTGGAATTACAGACCTCACTTAATACTCAGGGGAAATAAAACGCAGTGGACTGTTTCCTGATACTGTAGATTACTGTAGGAGTGACAGGTCTAGTGACAGACCTTGAGAGAGGTTATGATTATAGTGAAAAGAAGACAGAAGAGAAAGAAGAAGAAAAAGAAATGTATTGGGTTTACATGGCCAAGTTTTGTTCATGGGCCAAGCAAAATGGATGGCCTCTGCAAAAAGAGTCCAGGAGCTGCCCCCGTGTCAGACACAGCCTGTATCAAAAGGGACTTGCCACTGGCCAAAACTGAGCCAATGAGCTCAAATAAATGTTATGCAGAAGAAGCAAGAGAGAGGAGTGATAAAAAAAAAAGTCAGGAAAACAAACAAACAAACAAAAAACTGCAAACACCAAAGCAAGAGAAAGAGAGGTAGGAGGTACTCCAGGCACCAGAGCAGAAGTTCCCCTGCAGCCCATGGGTCCCACATGAAGCAGATCTTCACACTGTAGCCTGTGGAGGAGCCCCATGTGGGTCAGGTGGATGTGGCCTGGAGGAGGCTGCGGCCCATGGAGAGCATCACAATTTGTTTTCTGCCCAAGTGAAAGTATGCTAATTACTGAGCTGCAACAGCATTCAATATTTTTCCCTTTCTTTAAGTCTTTAAATACAAGACAGTTTTGATAGGCTTCTTCACTGCATTATTTACAGATGAAGTTCCTGGGTCTTCAAGACCAGGTTAGATGAGGCCCCGAGCAGCCTGATCTAGTGGGTGGCATCCCTGCCTATGGCAGGGGGGTTAGAACTGGGTGATCTCTGAGGTCCCTTCCAGCCCAGGCCATTCTATGAGTCTATGACTCTGGGTCTCTTGATTTAAATTTGGAACTCTGCTACAACATGAATTTTTCTGCTTCATCTCACATTTTTAATAAATATAGTAAGGGTAATTTTTCTCACACTCAAGAATGATTTTTTCATTATTATTTTCACACTCAGGCAAATAATCATGAATCAGAAGGGGGAAAATGTATTGTAAGATTGAGTTAGAAACCCTGGGTCAAAACCAAATACAAACAAAGTGAAATCTTTGGTTTTTTTTTTTTTTTTTTTGAGATTTTTTATCATGCGGTTTTCTCTGTAACCACAAAGAACAGAACTAGATTAGGAAAACAAACAAACAAACAAAACAAAACAAAACAAAACCTAAATGTTCCATTTATCATATAAATTCTACAAATTTATGAGAATGACAGTGGGCTGTCTCTCTCCCAGTAGAGCTGGATTAGTCTATAATTTAATTTTAAAAGATGAATACACCATCACTGGGGAAAGAAATCAGAATTCCTGTTGTTTTAGTCAATCTTGTAAAAAATCTGATAGTTAGTTTCTTTTTTGCCTCATTAAAATCTCTCAATGTTTGATCATTTCTGTGCTAGCTGATTGCCTGTGCCAGATACTTAAGGCTGTCCTGACTCAAATATGCATAGATTATTAGTGAAAAAATCTTCATTATAAGCATTTCAATTGTTCAACAAATGCATCCTTGTCATTTAAGTTCTTTTTTCTATTTAAAGAAACTCACAGAGAGTACATTGTTCTATAGAGTATATGCAAACACAGACTGTTTGTAGACAGTGGGCTATGTTTGGTTTAGCAGTAATAAGATGGGAGGTTTTGCAAAAAGAACAATCATTTTCACCATACTCAAATCTCTCAAAGCCTGACTAGAAATCAGAAGTTTAAAACTAAATTGCACAACTTTTTAAAACCTTTATGCTGTGTTTGGATTCTGTTTGTTACACTATGCTACAAAAGGGTAGGATATGGTGGTCAGCTAATGCTGGGAACTGTATTTTCCATATGCTTTCATCCAAGATGGTTTGAAGACATTGTTGAGGTTCCCCTATAGGGTTCCTATCCATTATGCAATTCTCCGGCACAAATTAAAATAGATTTCTGTTGGATGGCTCACCTCTACATGATTTCTGAAGAAAAAAACAACCTAATGGGAGCTCCAGAAGCACTGAATTCCTCTGAAGATGTAAAAGGCAGATATAGAAAAAACAATTGCTGTTGCAGTTTTTATGTCTTTCTATGCATGCCAGAGGCAGCTCTATTTCTGAGACAGTATAAAGCTCAGAAGTTTAGTTTTAAAAATTCTGAGGAACATTTGTTTTTGTTGTTGTTGTTTTGTTTTGTTTTCTTAAAATATATATATATATATACAAGTGTTGTTCTTAAAAGGAAGGTCCCACGTTTTAGGTCCTAGGGATTAATCCCTATTTTCACCATTTGGATTTAGAGCTTCATGTGATGTCTGGGCCATGCGATGCAGCAGTGTGCTTGTGATTGCTCAGTCACCAGTACAAGCCACTGATATCTCAACATTTCGGGTGTTTTCTAGTTACAGAGAAAAAATGTACAGCTTTGTTTTCTTAAACTATTATTATTATTATTACTACTTCACGTCCTCATTAGAACAGGTTTGCTTGTGCTGGCATAGTAATTTGCATGAATTTTCAAGGCATTGGTTTTTGTGCCCTAGATTCTATCCGCCTGCAAGAACTGAGTGGTTAGCAATATGGATGTTTTTGCACAGTGATCCAGGTGGTTTTGCAGGACAAAACATTTCTTCCATGGACATGTCCTTTCAGGACAAAACATTCGTTATTTATACTTATGTTAGCACTGACAAGTTATATCTTATAATCTTAGAGGACCCCACAGCAACTAGGTATTAGACACTCTCTTTGACCTAAGATTTAAAGACAAAGAATCCTGCCAACATCTTAAATAATATTTGCCTTGAAATGTCCATGTATGTAAATGTTTAGCCGACAGTGTTGTGTTCCATTGGCAAAAATAAGAAGAAAATGTTCTTCCAACAGCCTAAACACTTCTGTTCCTTCCTAAAACAACTGCCCTATCCCCCCAGCAACTTTCAGAAAGAATCAGTTTTGCCTCCACAACAGCAAATAAATACATCAGAGAGTTGGTACTTGTTCTTAAAAGCCATGTTCATGTTGTACAGTGTAATGAGTGGGGTGATAACAGTTCAAAATAAATCATTTCCTATAAACTGGGGAAATCTGTAATGAATAGCATAATGACATGTAAAATTTCTAACTTGCAAGAAGGGAAAAAATATCCCTTGTGATGCCACAAAACTACTATGATGAGATCATCTGACATCTCAGAATATTTAAAAGTGTTTCATTCAGAATATTTAAGAATGTTTTATTTTTAAATCCATTAACAGTCAAAAATACTATTCAGTATTAATGACAAGAGCAACTTACACTTTTCCAAAAAAAAAGCAAGTTATTAAGCAAGACTTTATTGTCTCTCTGAAAATACAATGTCATGTTTTATTTGCTGAATAATAATTATCACTGTGATTTTATTACAGTCTTCCTTTAAGATAAATAGACCAAAAACATATGGGAGACTAAGGAAAAACCACACAGCTAGTACAACAGCACAGATTATGTTTTAATTCTCCTTATAAGGCAAAAGGAAAACTTCCCCCCAGAGTAAGTTATAACCAAAAGACAGGTAATTACTGAAAAATTAATCCATCTCTGATGAAGAAACTCAACTACAGCTGTGGAGGCAGAGAGTTTTAATAAAAATAAATAAATAAATAAAATAAAATCTGGATCACTTCCAATCTCCTATCTTGTTCTTTGTTTTTCTCTACACATATCTTTTGCTTCTCTACACAAAAGTTCTCGATTAAAAAAAAAAAATAAAATCATAATTTGATTCTTTAAGATGCCCAAATTTTACTTCAAAAAGCTATATGACTTAGGATAGTTTCAAGTTGGATTAAGTTTCTGCAAAATTAAAGGCTATTCTTTCACTAGCCTGATTAAAATCACCAGTAAACTCATGTTAAACTTTACAGTTACCTCCTTTGACATTGCCAGATCAATAAATTAAAAAAGAAATAGGAAAAACAAAAGAAAATAAAAAAGTGCAACAACAAAGTTGCAACATTGCAAAAACAAACAAACAAACAGACAGACAAAACACCTTACTGTTTTCAAAGTCCTTCTTTTCATTCAGTTCATAGAATCATAGAATTATAGAATGGCCTGGGTTGAAAAGGACCTTAAATATCACCCAGTTTCAACCCCCTTGCTCTGGGCAGGGTTGCCAACCATTAGAGCAGTTGGAAGTCCTTAGCCCATTTTATAAATGAAATATCACAAACTAGGACCACTTCCTTTAAGGTCTTTAAGTCAGCATGATATATCTGCAGAAATTAATAAGAAAGGATCTACCTATCTAACTTTTTTTTTTTTTTTTTTTTTTTTTTTTCATTATTCAAGTAGTTGCTTAGAATCCTTCATGATGATTGGAAATACCAGTGTTTAAAATAACTAGGCCACAGAATATCAGCTTCCTGTCTGTGGTGGTTTTACCCTACTGGGCAGCTGAACTCGCCCATAACTGCTCTCTCACTCTCCTGACTGAAAGGGGAAAGGAAAGAAAATACGATGGAAAGGGCTCAAGGGTTGAGATGAGGACAGGGAGATCACTCACCAGATACTGTCATGGGCAAAACAGAATCAGCATTGGGAAATTAATATAATGTATTGTCTATCATTAGCAGACTAGAGCAGTGAGAAACTAAAAGCCAACTAAAAACACTTTCCACCATCCACCCTCCCCCTGAGATGCACAGGGGAACGGGGGAATGGGGGCTGCCATCAGTCCCTTCGTCTCCACTGCTCCTTCATAGTCACTCTCTGCCCCTGCTCCTCGTGAGGTCCCTAACAAGGGATGCCGTCCTTAACAAATTTATCCTGCATGGGCTTCCCACAGGCAGCAGCTTTTCAAGAACTCCCACTCTACAGTACGCTCCTAAACTGTTCCTGCACGGGTCCCCCACGGGTGGCAGCTCCCCCTACACCCTCTGCTCCTGCAGGGGCTCTCCATGGGCTGCAGCCTCCTCCAGGCCACATCCACCTGCTCCACCGGAGGGCTCCTCCATGGACTACAGTGTGGAGATCTGCCCCATGTGGGACCCATGGGCTGCAGGGGGGCAGCCTGCTCCACCAGGGGCCTCTCCACAGGCCACAGGGGAACTTCTGCTGTGTGCCTGGAGCACCTCCTGCCCTCCTGCTGCACTGACCTTGGGGGTCTGCAGTTTCTAACCCCTCTATCCCAGCTGCTGTTATGCAGCAGTTTTTTCCCCTTCCTTGAATCTGCTCTCCCAGAAGCACATCTAGGATTGCTCCCTGGCTCAGCTCTGGCCAGCGGCAGGTCCCTTTTGAAGCCAGATGGAGCCGGCTCTGATCTGACATGGGGCAGCTACTTGGCTCAGCTCACAAAGGCCACACCTGCAGCCCTCCAATACCAGGCCTTTGTCACATAAACCCAGTACATTGTCTCCTTAACTTTTCCCCTCTTTTCCTTTACCCTTGCTTGCTTCTCTAAATCTTCTCCTAAAGCCCAATGCATTTTTTCCCTTTCATTTTTCCTGAGTCCCATTAAGTTAAAGATAAGCCACTAATGATTATGTTTTATCTTTTAAATTCCCCCTCTTCTTGTTCTTCTTTCTAAGAAGAAAGGGGAACAGCTTCAGCCCTCAGTTTTTTGAAAAATCATACAAAGCTCTTTTTAATGCAATGAATGATCCCTGAAAGTCTCTCTCCCATTAAATCGCATTGATTTTGTGACTTAAAGATTTTCAAGAATGAGCAGCAATAACCCACAAATGAAATGTTATGCAAATTATATTGAGTCTTTTGCGTATTTAAATAGTGCTAACTGAATTAAATTTGGGCAAATTTTGAAATTTTCTTTTCCTTTTGGCAAAACAACTGGGATCTACATGAAACAAGGTTCCAAGTGAAGATATGTGTAAATCAAGTAGTTTGTGGTCCTTTAAATCTGGTTCATGATTTTCTTTTAATTTTTATAGTTGTTTCTCATTAAAATGTTATGTTTCTTAATTTATACTTTACATTACAGCTGACAGGTTTTTCCAAGGAATCTCTGTAGTGACCTACTTCCACTAAGACGATCTAGAGTTCTGGGCAAGGAACACATTCTCTTATTCTGTGCAAAATAATTTGAAGATTTGTGATACAACCTCCAATACAACCTTTGAAATACATGTCAGTGATACCAACTCATCCTGTTGGTAATGTAGTATCACCCCACCACAATTCCATAGTGACAGCCTTCTTTCATTTTGTTACAACAACCAAATCCAGGGCAAGGGCTCAGTAACACAACTATTTTTTGTGCAATGCCTACAACCACGTTTTGAAATGTCCCAAACAAAATGACAAAATATCCCAGCTGCATCCAGACCTGTCTTTTAATACTTCCTCTACAGGACCCTTATTCTGTATTTCTTGACTCTCCGTACTTTTCCTCCGCCCACCCATCTTCATTTTTGAATGATAGAAGAAAGAAAAAGAATTTATATGGCTTGAGTGCCCTGAGGCAATTAATCTGCAAAATAAAATATAAATCCTTGCTTATCCTTCCAAATGAAATATTTATCAAATGTGACAATTAGGCCTGTTCACAGTATGAACAGCTTTAATTCCCATACCTTTTTTTTCTTTAATTTCAGATACTTTTGTCTCAAAAGACCACCACATTAGACACAGTCCCTTCCACTCCTATCCAAATATATTATGTATTTTCACCCCTAAAGCCACAAATGTATTATCTCCTACCAAAGTCTCCTGAGATTTTGGGTGAAATGCTTTTTATTATCTTTCCTATCTCTAGTTTTTTCAAGCTCAAACATTCTAACTACCTATGCATGAAGTAGTTCTAATAGTGTTGAGAGTTTCATAAAGCAAACATACTTCCTGTAAAATAAGGGAATAGACCACTGGTGAGGGTGGGCATGACTTTTTCCATCTTTAGTACATTTGGAGCTATAACATTCCTATTAAAGCATAACTATAGCATAACTAGCGAATCCTGGGCCTGTCATTAACGTAGATCCAGCTGTTCTGGGGTGCCATATATTACACATCTGTGAGTTATATGTCTCATTTCTCCATGACATGCTCACTTGCAGCCAGTGAAGTCTGCGTGTTGAGATGAGAATATGTTTTATGACACCAGCATCGCAAGCTTTAAATGTTTTCTGAATTGGAATGGGTAAAAAAATGTTTTTCTTTATAAATCAGAGTCTGACCCAATCCAATCAATGGCTATGTTGGCATACACTAGAAAACCAGTCTGAAAACAAACATGCTTTTTGTCATATATCATTTACAACATTATTATCATTCATATGTGCTATGTTTACAAAAAAGAAGAATGATAGGAACGAATGGGAGCCAGCATTTTCTTTAAAATTGCATGTATGTTCTTAATACAGCATCTAGCCCCTCCCCAAACTACTGATGCAATAAATTACTTGTCTGCCTTTGTACAGAGTTTACTCTG
Source organism: Nettapus auritus (assembly GCA_011076525.1). NCBI lineage: Eukaryota > Metazoa > Chordata > Aves > Anseriformes > Anatidae > Nettapus > Nettapus auritus. Next base: position 86,706,175 of record CM021766.1, on the reverse strand, counting down.
TACATGAAAGGAAATTAGTGTAATGAATTGTATGATTGTATTAATGTCACAATTACATTGATGGTATTGATATCACAAATTCTATATATTCTATTATTTTCACCAGATTTCTTGTCCATCAATGCAATTTCATATTTTTTCTCCAACTCAGACTGTAATTTTTTGTTCCCTGAATACTTTTTTTTTTAAATATATATATTTCATTATTTAATTTGTACACATTTTATATTTAAAACTTTTACACAGTAGTTCTAATAGCACACTTCAGCCTATGAGAGCTTGATCACAGAAACTTATCAATATGAAGTATTTTTGTGTAAATAGAGAGGTTTATGGCCTATTTGTACATTCTATTTTATGCAAATGCAAGAACAATTCTTAAATTATTGCACTATATTTGCCTTAGCAATATTTGTCTAATTTTTGGAGTTGCAATGCCTGCTTTTATCCTTTTTCTGTGTTACAGGGAGTCAATGTTCAAAAGGACAGAGTGATTATTTACTTAGCTTGTGCTTATAAAACAGTGTCAAAAATATTACAGAAGCACTTCCTAGTAGTTAGATCTTTATTCAGATGTTCAAAATAAATGGTGTTGTTTATAAGACTGAAAAATTTGCTAAGATTCAGACCAGAATATAGGTGTTTTATTTTGTTTTATTATTGTTTCATTATTTTTGTAAAATATTTCATAGAGATTGCTTTTTCCAGAAAAAAAATAATAATAATAATAATAATAAAATCAGCAAAACAAATATGATTTTCTCATTAAAGGTGTCTTTTGACAAAGGGTTTTTGAGCTTGTTCTCCCTCAAAGAAGTAAATAACTGAAATAAAGTATTTATTCAGCCAGAAATAGAAATATTGATGTTTAGAAATGAAGGTTTGACCAATATACCTTTGTGTGCTCTTTTTAGTCTTGTTAAACATAACTGCAAACTACTACCAGAAGGCATTATAAACTATGCAATGAAATAAATCATGACTGTAACAGTAGTTCCACAGCTTGAACATGGAAAATTATGTCATCCTGATAATGTAAATAGATTGAAAATAGTACCAGACTCAAGGAAGTTCCCAGCAGGACAGTAGTTATCATTTTAAAGGGCAGAGATGCATTATTTCTGCTGGAGGCAAGACCCTGAAAGTGATCTGTCAATACAAATGAACAAATAAGAAAGATTGTGATTTTTTCTCCACTGTCAAAAAGCTGGCTGAAACAATTGCTACTGAACAGGTAACAGATTGTCCTCCAGAGTGTGTAATCACTGGGGTTTGATATTTGGAACTCTGGCTCTAAAAATGTGAGATTTTAATTTTTGATGCAAAAAATTCTGTGGGCAAAAATTAAGTCCCCTTCTATGTTTTAATACAGAAGAATTCACTCTCACTGAAAGTGACTTATATTCTATAGAATATTTATGTAAGATAGGCAGAATGGAAAATGGGAAGGTGGTGAAGAAAATTATAATTGTTACAAAAGGTCAATATGTTTCTTTTGGGCATGAAATGAAGTTTATTTCAAGATAAACAAAAACATAAACATATTATAAACATATTATCCTTAGTAAGAAAAAGAGGTTTTAGGTCTCTTTCTGCAACCTACAGATATGTGTCATCTAAAAAAAAATTTAGAGCATTTTTCAAAAGATGCTAGATTTTCTAACTATTTACTAAGTATTGTTAATATTGTTCTTTTATATGTGGTTATCAGAGGCTTTCCCCAAGGTCCATTGATTTATTTATTTTTTCTCCTTTAATTCTGGCAGTCTTCTAGGATCTAACCTATCTGTCTAAAAGTGTTATTTTTCCCTGAAAACAGAGTAAAAATGTATGCAGTATATAAAAATAAATAAATAAGGGTGTGGGAAGGGCCTAGAAAAGATAACAGACAGAAAATGCAATTAGTATATTTAATATTTCTATGAACAAATGCAGTGCTCCTTCTAGCATAGCATGAAAATTATCTAACTGTGGAATTATTGTGTTTTTTAGAACCATGTTGGGGAATATTTATATATAGTGGGAGATCAATAAAATATAAAAAGAGAGATTACTGAAACTACTGGGTGATGTATGATAAAATATTCATACATTAATTAAGCATAATTAGCATTTAAAAAATAGGCATCATTTAGATGTTAATTAATTCTTGCTTCCCTTATCTTACAAGAGCATATGTGGCATGTCTAGCAGCAAAAGATGTTATACTGAAATGTCCTCTGGAAAGGAATATAAAAAATAAAATAAAATAAAATAAAATAAAATACACATAAGCTCAATATGCTCAGAAATGTTTCTAAATACCCTGTACATACTAAGAGCTCAAAAATGTAACATGTAATTGTTGCTTTATTTGGAACAATTATAAGTATATCATTATAAATTATAGAAAAGGACAGAAACTTCAGATTCTGAAGAATAAAAGGAAAACTTCTCTATTCTATCCCCAGATACTTGTTTCTAGTTGTATGCTGATATTGTTTTTGCCTTAATTCCTTTTTAAAAGCTATTTCTATTGCTGTCCTTTGTGCTGCTGGTCACAGTGGAATAATGGTCCCTTGAAAGTCAGGGCTCATGAAGCATTTATACTTTCACTGCACAAGTTGAAATAAACAACCTTCTATGAGAAGTATCTTTTGTTTTCTCAGACCAGGGTTTGGAAAGACATTTCAAAAATTAAATGAAACATCTGTGAGTAAAGTAAATAATTTTGAAGATTCTTAACTCCTCCATGTTTAATTTAAAACTACAAACTGAGGCCAATATATTCAATCATACCCTATTTCCTTCACTTAATAAATAAATAAATAAATAAATAAGGCTTTGTTTGTTTGTTCATTTGTTTGTTTTGGTCCTAAACTGCCTGAAATCATTTGGATCTTATTCTGATTCTTATAGCCAAGAATCCAGATTGCCAATTAGTAAATGAAAATAGTATTCTGAAAGATTATAATTTCAAATCTATGTATACACTAGAGATGGGTAGAAAAGAGTTGATGTACTTGTTTCATCTACTCCAAACTGTTAAGTTCCTGAAGAAAAGAAGTTCTGGAGTAAGTTGAAACTGTAAAAATCCATTATGAGTAGGTAAATTTTAATCATGCATCTTAGCTAAAACTCAAGGGCTCTGACTAACTCAAGGCAAGGGCTCTGACTACCTGACTACCCAGTGATCACATCCTTAGTTCAGACAATATTTTTTGAGCCCTTTACTTTTGTTTGATGTCAATGGGTTTACTATTACTCATAATTCTCATTATGTGTTTAAATACTTTTTTTTTTTTTTTTTTTTTTTTTTTTCTATAAGAATAAACATATTTCTTTCATGGAATTTTTTTATTTAAAATTTTTGAAACAGAATTGTGTGCAGGGCCTTGGGAGTAAAACACATAAACAAACTTTTAAAATGCTATAATTCAAGATATTGAATACAAATAAAAGTTGTAAGAGATAGGTGGTTAACCGAGAGCAACCTAGAATATAGTGGGCACCAATTGTATCAGAATCACATAAAAATAATTAAACTTTGGAGTTGGCAAAGCCATGGATATGTGCGGAAGTAGTGCAATGTATTTTATATTCAATGCAGATTTAAAACATGAAACATGGTCAAACTATATTTTTTAACCTTGAGGTCTAAAAAGATGATAATTCAACTTGTTTGCTATTTCTCTGCACACTAGGCAACAAGCCACATATTTCATATTAAATGAGGTCATTTTGTTCTTGTTTTGTTTTGTTTTTAATCTGAAACGTGAAAGGAAAGATTTGGAACGTGAAAAGAAACATACCTCTTTCCTGAAAGTATGACCCCTGCATCATTGTTAAAATGTACTTTGATCTTGTTATTGTTCTATCCTTTTGTTATGGTTTAACCCCGGCAGGCTGCTCATTACCACCCAGCTGCTTGCTCACTCTCCCCAGGTGGGATGAGGGAGAGGACTGGAAAAGTGAAAGTGTGACCGCTCATGGGTTGAGATAAAGACGGTTTACTAGGTAAAGAAAAAGCTGTGTGCACAAGCAAAACAAACCAAGGAATCCAGTTGCTACTTCCCATCAGTAGGCAACTGTTCAGCCGCTTCCAGGAAAGCAGGCCTCATCATGAATAATGGTTTCTTGAGAAGATACACATCATCACTCCCAACATACACACTTCCTCCTGCTTTACACCACCTTTTATTGTTCCACATGATGCCCTCTGGTATGGGGCATCCCTTTGGTCAGCCTGGATCACCTGTCCTGACTGTGTCCCCTCCCAGCTCCCCTGGTGCAATCCCAGCCTCCTCACTGGCAGGGTGTGAGAAGCTGAAAAGTCCTTGGTTCTGCATAAGCATTACTTTGCAACAACTAAACACATCAGTGTGTTATCACTGCTATTTTCATCAAAAATCTAAAACACAGCATTGTGTGAGCCTCTATGAAAAAAATTAACTGTATCCCAGCCAAAACCGTAACACTTTTGCAAAAGTATTTCCTTGTGCTTTGCTTTACTTTACTGATTTGGAATGTTATCAGCTTTATTTACTTTTTATGGGTGACCTAAGCTATTGAATACCCAAAAGTAGATTTTGAATACTATTGCCTCTTTATTGAAAAGAAAGGAGAGTCAACCCCTCTAAAAATATCTTGTACTTCTGATACAAATATCTCAGAAATTATTTAAAAATTCTTTCCTTATCCATCAAAATCATAACAATATGGTTTGTTCTATAATTACTTTTTCCTCCAATGCTGTTATTTGTGACTCTCAAGAGCAGTAGGTGGTTACATGTCCATCCCCTACCCAACTCAGTCTAATTCTTCACATGTAATTGATGATACTCATTTTCCTTTTCAAAATTCAAAGGTTTTCCTCAGTTTTATCCCTTTAGGTTGTAATATTTTTATTAGAAAAAGTTTAGAGACAAGGTAAAAAAAAAAAAAAAAAAAGGAAAACACACATTTAAAATTTAACTCTGGTTGTTATGTACAGCTGACTGTCATGGCCTTCCAGTTTGTCTTATTGCAGCTAATCTACAAGAATCTGCAGTTGTACCTTTATTGTTTCTAAATCTTGCTGCTTTTTCTTTCAGCTTAATCAATCAATTTATATGCTGCTCCCATCTCTTGCCAAAAATAAATAGCAATTGTTGCCATTTTGATATCCATCACTGTGTCCCTTCATTGCAGCTTTCTACATATTTGTGAAAAATGTATCATAATGTCTAAAAAGAATCACCTTGTAAAACAGCATTTCATAGATCATCATTTGATCCTAAGAGATAATGAACAGTGAAGAAGGAATAAAGAGGAACTGCTGTTTCTCCAGGTTTTCCATTAAGAAGCCCAGACAAACACCGTAATCAATAGGGTGTATGGATAATGTAAACTGAAAATATTTATGCCTTCCAGGGAAGAATTATGATACTATATTTAGTAATAGAATTACTATTAAGGATAAACACAGATATTAATAAACTTCCATGATTCAGTAACTCATTCTGCTATGGAACAATTTGACACAGCAATTTTGGTGATTAAAGCTGAAAGGACTATAACCTCAATTTCTGAAAGCCTAATTTAGGAGTACTTAAAGCCACCTGACTGTCACTGTGTGAAATGGTCACTTCCTAAAAGCCATGTCCAATAGAGGACACACAGATTGGCATCCTGCTGTTGCTGCACCCCAAAAATCATTCTTTGTGTGAAAGAATCTAAGTTTAGCCTTAGAAAGCTAAACCTGTGCGTAGTGCACACTCCGGTCTCTTCATATCAAACTGCATCACGATTATATTAAAGACTGACAAAAACAAAATGATGAAAAGAGAGATCTATGTAACTAGTTTTGTTCTGGAATCACTGGGGGTGTACCAGAAACTGGAAGTGGACAGGACCATGACAGCTGACCCAGAGGGTGAAAGAGATACCCCATACCATATAGTGTCATAGTCAGCAAGAAAAGCTGGGGCAAAGAAGGAGAAAGGGGGAACATTTGGAGTGAAAGTGTTTGTGTTCCCAGTGATGTGAGTATGCACATCACTGGAAGTGTTCAAGACCAGGTTGCCTTTGAGCAACCTGACCTAGTGGACGGTGTTCATCGCATGGCAGGAAGGTTGGAACCAGGTGACCTTTAAGATCTCTTCCAACCCTTCTATGATTCTATGACTCAATACAAGACAACATATATAGAAACTGCTAATAGGAAATTAGGCATTTGAATGAAATATTAATAGTGTTGTCTGGGATGAGAAAATTAATTTTGGAACCCTAGGTATGGACATTCTGACTGAAAGAAAATATTCCATGTACAGAACAAACACTGCACAAGTAATACCTAAAGAGACATGAATGAAGGTGTTAAAAAGCATTCTACAGATTATGCCTCACTCAGATTTCTCAAGAGCAGGGCAATATATTTTAGTTTAAACTTCTGTGGCTGGATTTGGTACAGTAAAAACTCAGATTTAGATCAGAGTCTTAAAGGCACAACTTAATTCTTTGTATGTTTTCCAGTGAAATTAACACACAACACCAAATACAGAGTCCACAGTATGGCTAGTGATAGATGTTTATCACTTAGTTCAAGAGCAATTCATTTTAGAATGAACATACACAACACCTGCCCAAGAGAACTATTTCCCCCCCCACCCAGAAGTAAATACAGTATTTGAGAAAATATGTCTTAGATAAGTACAAACTATAAACTTAGATTTTATACAAAATGAATATATGTACTTAGCACATATTACCTGATTTTACAGCAGTTTAGCACTGTATATGAGTGCAAGCTTGTGTTGTAAATTCATAGTAAATTTGTGAAAGATTTGTTTTACAGCTAGTAGCTAGAAGACAAACACTCCATTATAGAAAATGAGTTTGCAAAATCATGCTATTATACAGAAACAGTGCCTGGTAGAACACCCCAAGTTGGTTCATTTCCTCTTTAATTTCTTTATTCATTTAAGCATAAGAGGTAGAAAACCTTTCAGAAATTGCTGAAATTAAATACTTTATAATATTTTGCTTATAACCCTGTAAAAACAGCCCCTGAAGCACAACACAGGTTTTAACACAGCAGGACACTCTTGAAGACACTGAACATCCTGCCAGATTAAATCAGATGCAGTCCCTTAATATCTAACACTAATTTGGGTAAGTCCTTTCTGTCTGACAAAGCCACAGCTGTGTTTAACCATTAGCAACAATTGTACTGTGACCCACAGACCACAGATGACTTAAACCAGCCTTTCTCTTAAGTACAGCTGTAACAAGTCTCTCTGAGGTTGCTCTTAGAGTTCTCATTTTCTGATTGCCTATGTGATAGCTTCAGGGAAGCTATTGATGAGCAGTATTCCAGGTGCTGATATAAAAATATATACCTAGGGAGAATTTCAAAATAATCTAGCAAGACAATTAGATAAAATTCAGTCCAGTTCCATGTAGTTCTGCAGACCTATTCCAACACCTTTAGGTTCCTCTGAAGATCTGACTACAGATCCTTCTCTAAAATTATCTGTAAACAAATAAATGAGACTTATAAAATGGATTTTCACTTCTCAAGCCATTGTTTAATGGTTTTTCTTTCTACAAGCTACTTCTACATAGCTGTATTCTTGATTCTAATTAGATGTAAAAGCCAATGAGAAACTATTTAATGTCTAGAACTAGAGGAAAAATGGATTTTTATTTTTTTTTTTAACTTTTTTTTTTTTTTTCTATTTTTTTCTACAGGATTTATATTGTTTCAACATATTTTCAATTTTGATCATGAGCAGTAATGGAACTAAAAAAAAAAATAAAAAGGCCTTTATAAAGATGAACAAATTCTATTGAAGCAGTTTGACAGAAATTCCTACCCAATTTGGTTTAGTTTGTTTTTATGTTGCTTTTTTGCTTGTTTTCCTTTGTGCATAAGGAATGAGTTTACTAGAAGGGCTACTTGCAGACACAGCAAACTTTAAGTATATTGTAGAAAACAACCACAGATAATAATTTTGAATTTGCAGATATGAACATTTGGACTTTGCTCCTTCAGTCAAGGAAAAATACATACCATATGACTCTAAGGTCTAGCTAAAATTGTAACTATTGAAAACCAGCTGGGGGAAAAAATGTTCAGATCTTAGAGACAAAGAATTATTTGCAGAATTATTTAGGCAGAAATTGTTTGTGAACTCCTTCTTCACCAGTATGAAAAGATGTATGGGTACCAGGAGACTCACTGAGTTCAAATAGAGAGATACAGAGATAGAGAGTTATGCTGGTAATTACAGAATATTCAAGACATACTAAAAATTATTGAATTGTTTTTACAGACTACAGAAAGCTTTGGATAAGACCTTAATTGTTTAATTATTTGGTGAATTTAGCAAACACTCGAGCATTTTGTTTTCAAGAATGAGCTTAGGGAATTGTGCTATTAACAAACAAAAAGAGGTAGAATTTTTAGATAAGTTACCTGCTCTGAACTGCTTGCCAAAACTAGCAAAATCCCTAGATTTCTGTGGTTTCTCAGACATAATAACCACCTGCTAACTTTTATGTCTGTTTTATTTTCATCCCTCAAAAGTAAAGACCACATTTTTAACACCAGCTGCTGCCTACTATCGAATATATTGTTACATCTTCCAAATGACAATTTGTATGTGGCAAATGAGTTTAAAGAGCTTTAAGTGCTCAAATCTCCATTTGGTATCTATATCAAACTATATGCAGGACTGAGTAATCAATGTAAAGTAACAGATTCTGAAAGATTCTTCACCAAAATCCTTCATAAAGTAGCTCTCATTGCGGCTGTGATATCACCTGAACTGAAATGTATACCATAAGAATGTAGGGAAAAAAATAGTTCCTCACATCAGACACTTGATATAGTTTTCAACCTGCAAACTATTATGTATAGATCAATTTTCAACCTTTATGTGATTTGTGGGTTCTAAGCAAAAAAAATTAATGTATGAGAGTTCAATTTAAACAGTTCTCTTATGCAGACAACTGTATACCCTACATAAATTTATTTATCTTCGTTAACCTTGCAAGTCATTTAAAAGCATCGGTAACTCCCTGGAGTCCGTGGATCACAGGCTGAAAGACACAGATCCATAGGATAGACTGCAATGATGGTTGAGGTTTTCAGCTTTGCTTCCTGTCACATCTCCTGTGCAAGTGGCTTGACACTGTGTACTTCCACATGTCCCTCTAGCTGTGTGCTATGTACTGCTGCACAAATGTCCATTACCTCTTCATTGTACCATTATGAGCTGAATGATTTCTTTAAAGTACCAGGAAAACTGGCTATGTTCTAAAATGGGTGGTATTTTCCTCAGAATTGGAGGGGTAAATGTTATCACAAAGTAAATGGCAGAGTTGGCAAAAACACCTCTAGAGATTATGGGAAGGGAAGGGGAGGAAAGAGGAGGAGAGGTGAGGCAAGGAGAGGTGAGGTGAGGTGAGGCAAGGCAGAAAACGTGAGCCTACATAAGAGAAGTATGCAGATTTTTTTATTTACCAAAGATCAGCACTCAAGGTCCCAGCCTTGATGTATTGAATGGAATCATTAAACATTACAAGAAATATTCTTAAAATGATGGTGCACATTATCATAGATAAAATTAAACCATCACGAATTCAAAATATTAATAATATAGATGACTGGTGAACATGGCAACAACCTGTATTTTGATAACAAGACAAAATCAATCTAATTTTTTCTCATTAAAAAATATTAGAAAATCCAGGTCAAGCAAAGATTTTTCATTTTAGATTACTCAAAGGTCACAAAGACACCTATTTAGTAATGAGATAAGACCCCACTTAGTTTCAGTGAGAATAAATTAACTATGTTTCTCTGTTATCTATTATAGAAAGAGGATATGTCACCAGATCTGTTGATAATGATAGAAAAGTTCTAGAAAATACAGCTTTGATCTAATTACTTTTGAAATGGGTGAAAAAAGGTGAATAGTGAAATTTATTTTGCTGTAATATGGATCAGATAATCTGTTAAATAACTATATAGATAAGGTGGTGGTCTGCTACTCCTGCTTCATGGTACTTCATCAAACAGCAGATGATAGCTCAACCCAGGGATTGGAAAGAGCTCACCCCAGAGCCCAGCACATGCATCACAAGCTTGATTATCTTTGGAGTCAACAAAATATCTATGTGAACCAGACTACAGCAGAAAACCACAGATAATGGTATGTTTCACAGACTCGCTGCTTCTTATAAAGCTTGCTGAGAAAGCTATGAGACAAAAGACAGCACAAATGCATAAGAAAAGTACAGATCAATACTGTCCTTATGATGGATACAAAAGAACATGCAAAAAATCATTTGGAAATTATGTTCCTGAGCTATGTCTAAGGATATAATATTGTCTTTTTTTATTGTACTTTTTTCTGTCACGAACAGATAGACAGTGATTTCCAGCAATACAATAGTTTTCTACTTTCTAGTGAATTATGATGATTAAAGACTATAACTGTTCTTTCCACATCCACAATGGATGGCTTCAAAATGTCATTAAATGCATTCCTCAAAGCTATTCTGTTCCAGGAGGACGGTAATTATAACTATAAAACACAAACACACCATCCATACAACGACAAATGAATTTATCTATAATACATTGCTAAAAAATATCCTTCAATGTCCTCTGAGCTTCCTTAAAACCTATGTTGTGTTTGCATGATCAGAATAGTTCAGCTTTATTTAGGCCCTAACATTTTGAAATCTAGGTTCAAGTACATTTATTAGCAGTTCCTCTCGTGATAGAAGAGACTCTATTCCCCAGCCCAAGGACTGTTTGACAATTCTAATATTTTGAGATCCAAAATACTGCACTACTTGCAAATATAAGGTGAAGATCAGGCAGAATAAATTTAGAAAATGTGATGTTGCCACAGTGAACTGTTTCAGTTCTGGGCTCTTTATTTATTTATTTTTTTCCTCAGGATATTACCATAACATATAATAATATGGCATTATGTTACCATGATGTAACAAGTAATATAATGTTACCAATATATAGCATTACCATAAAAATAATATCTAATCTTTTATAAAATACTGAAATGAAAACAAATATGAGAGTTAGTATTCCAGGACAGGAAGTCCTGGTTCCTATTGCATCAAACCTGATTTGCCAATGGCTCTACAGTCCATTTAAATCATAAAGTGCTAAAAGTTATAATGTCTACAGACAAACAAGCAGATATCTCTATTGAGAAATAACTCAACCTGCCCCTCTTGATTTGTTCTCTCTTCCCCTTGTAACTTCTTCACCTCCCTGTCCATACCTACAGTCCTAAAAAGCTGATGCCATTAGCTCTGTCAGCAGTGTACATCTGATTTTAGACATTTACCTTCATTCTGCTTTTAAGAACAGGCCTTATCATTTCTTTTTACCTACAAATTGTTTTTCAAAGTTGCTTCAGGTGCATAGTTGGTAAGGTAAATTGAAATGAAAAAGCTATCCTATCAGGATATTATTTACCTATATTACTCATCAGTTTGCATTTATTCTGGTTCTGAAAGTTTGTGATGATATATAAATGTAAAACATCACCAATTCAGGAAGAATGGTTTATTATCTTTCCTATTTTTTTTTTTTTTTTTTTTTTTTTTCTTTTTTCTTTTTCTTTTTTGGCCTGCTCTTTATAAATCATGAAAAGATTTCTCTTTAGGCAAATTTTATCCTGTTATTGTCACAAATGGGATGGAAATGTCTGCTGTGGATAGAAGAAGGAATGAAAGTCGATCGAGAGCTTTACTCTGCTGGCATAATAATTTTAAAAGGTGAATCAGTAAGCAGGCAATCAGCCACACCTGCACAAATGAGTTTTCTGACTCATAGATTGAGGAGAAGTTCACAAGCATTTATTTATTTCCTTTGGAAAGAAATGCAAGCGAATAAGGACCTCTAGTCTCTCTAAGTGCCACCATAGCTCTTTACTTAAGAAGAGTGCCTAAAGCTGGTCAGTGTGACTACCATGTTTTCCTCTGCACATGGTGCAATATTATAACGTAGTGTCTTCCTCCACTGAGGAAGCACTGTATTAAACACTGCAAACAACTACCACTGAAGAAGTGAAATCAGACTGATAGGAAGGCACAAAAACAATCTTCACAATCTGAGTCATGCAGCTTACGAAGGACAAAATCTCATTTGGTTTCACTTCACAATCATTAGCAAAAGAAAGACATATGGTCTTGTAGAACTATGTTAGAGTCAAGATCAGATGCATGCTGCCTGTAATGCCTAACAGCCAGGACATAAGGGAATGGGTAGGTATTCTGATGGACAGAAAAACGTTTCTTCTGTTCCTATCAACACCTACAATTTTAAACATGTCCTTCATTAACAGAATGAAGGTGAATTTCATGGGGTGCTATATTCACTACTGCCATGAAGTGGACAAATTCTGTGAACTAGAGTGTGACACAAGTCGAGGCACAGAGTCATATTTTTTCAGGACTGTATATGAAATTTCATTAAAATACAGGAAATAAAACTACCTCTGAAGAATGCCTATCTCTATTCCTCTCTCTAAACAATGTATCTCACTCTGTCTAGTAACATTCTTCTCCCTGAATCTAAGGGAAGGAAGATTTAAAATCCACTGAAAGAATTTGTAGGATTTTTATTGGCTGAGAAGGCAACTTAATGGGAATACTTTCAAAACCACAGCCAGATCCTTTAGACAAAGAATGCCACCCATTTTTTTAAAGAGGATTTTTTCTCCTTTCAAGGATGCACTGCACATTTCTACTATCAGAAACGGTCACAGGTGCTGAAGAGCAGCCAGTTTGCACAGTCTTCAATGGCAACAGTCATTAGCAATAGCATACACAATACCTTCTTCTTGGCACATAAGTAACATTTCCCTAGGAGTTTTCTGACAGCTGATGCTGAACGTTATTACTCTGACATGTATGTAGTCACAGAGCAAAAAGCCAAAGCATTAGTTGGGGTAATCTGTACAATTAGCTTGTTTTTCTTTCCGTGCTCACTGGAGTGATTAGAAAGGAGCCAGAGGAATTACGTTTCCTCCTAGGACTTCCTCTGAGAACAAATTCTGATAAATTTCTGTAGAAATGCGTATTAATGTTCTGTGATAAAAATAATGACATATTGTGGATCCCTTCTCCATAAGCAATTTTTTGTCTGTCCATTTTAATAACTATTGTATATGTATGTTATATCTGAACCTGACTTTATGTTCTGGGAGAATGCAGTCAGGATGATTCCTGTGAATATTCAAATTTAAATAAAATCATTTCAATAAGGGCCTTATAACCTCCCTTATAAGCCTTTCACTGTAGTAAGCCTTTCACCAAACAAGCACTCTCTCTGAGGCTAGCAGAGCTATCTCCACCCCCCCCCCCCTTTTTTTTTTTTTCAAGCTTCCAGAATTTAGGGTGACATAAGTGTATGCAGCTGCGGGATCTGCCTGGGAATTTGTCAGTCACTGGGTTGGACTAAACACAAATCCTGGAGATATCTGATTGTCAATGACATTGACTAACAGTTAAATTAAAACTTGGTAGAAAAGGCAACATTCTCAGGGCCTCAGAAGTGCCTCAAACCACAGAGAGAACCCGCAGATTGCAAACAAAGTGCCCATAAGGTAGCTGAAGTATCAAAAAGATGCTTGGATATATCAGAACTATTTGCCAATTCTTTACAGGCACTTTGCAAAAGGAAAACAGAAATAAAGGAAAATAGGATGAAACCAAAATACAATTGAATAATGAATAAAATAATAAAAATCTACAGCTAGTTCAAAGCCATTTTTTCCTAAATGTGCTTGCTTTTACTTTCTTTCCATTTAAAGGATAATTCTTAAATCTGCCTGTTAGGCCAAGTACTTTATTAGTATTTTTAAGTCATCTTATCTTTCAAATGTATTCATATCACAGCTAACAACAATCTAGGAATTCGTCTCATGCATTTGTAGCATTTTTAGTATTAACTTTAATAGATAACCCATGCATCAGTTTTTATTTCCATTCTGTTGCTTGATCTCTCGGTTTTATCATGAAGTTATTATAAATGTTTATTTGGTTCATTCAAAAGCAGCATAATTTTTTCTTCACAAGCTATGCAAATCGTAATTTACTTCTTCACCTAGATCTGTTCCTTCCAAATAAATGAAAAAGAAAATCAATCAGTGTGAATGCAAGTAAGTATAAAGCAGTCCTGAAAATGTTGTAACTAGTATAATGCATAATGGCTGTAACAGCTATTTTTAGCAGCAGGTAACAATACTGATGAGATTAAATTAAATTAGCATGGAAAATTTTGTTGGTATCTAACCAGCTTTCAACACAAGGCCCACTGATAATGCTAAGTGAATTCAGGTGAATGCCAGGAGGTCAGATCAGTGTCAAATACCAGTTACTGAACTCAAAACCATTTTTGCTGATATTCCATAAAAATGGTTAAGTCTCTTGGAAAATTATTATGAATAACATTAAATTACTAAGTAGATTAGATAGACTTTCTATTTCATGAAATAAGTGGAGAAACCTGAAATGAAGTTTGATGCAAAGTGGAAAAAATAGCTCTGAAATTTTCTAATAGTAGAACATCTTAAAGCGTCTTTTATTTTATTTTTAATAAAAAGTAAGTGTAGGTTTTGGTCTTTTGTTTCAATTTCATTTTGTATCATACTACTTTAAAATATATAACTTAGAAGGCAAAAAAGAAAAGCCTCTGAATATTTGAAACAAGATGTGTTGGAACTTTTTTCTTGGATTCCATCCCCCCTCTTCCCGTCCCCCAAGAAATCTCCACTATATTTTATTAAGTAGTTCAGTTTTGGCTGACCCATATATTCCATAGTATGATAACAGTTAATTTTCTTATACCAATTCTTAAGTAGTTCTGAGCAATTCCATTTTGTTATATATTTTTTCCAGTGCAAGTAATCCTGATGTCCTGTAACGTTTACACTTACTATTTTATCCATAACAAAAATCTATTTTTTTAACTCATTTTCCAGCCATAAAACAAAACAAAACAAAAAAAGTAAAATGGTTCAAAATGTAAGCAAAGAGTATAGGAAGAGTATAGGACAGTCTATGATGCTAAGTCAGTTTTCAGAGATCTATACATCAAGTTCCTCAAGAACCTTTTGCTAATCTTCCCAGATATTGAACCTTAGTATGTATGTATGCATGTATGTATGTATGACTGACATTTTTGTCCATATACACTGGCACATACTTCTGTTGTAGCTCATTTATTTATTTATTGCAAGGAAATCTCCCAATGGTTATCTGTAAGAGAAACTAAAGCTAAAGCTAAATTGAGGGAGCTGACAAGAGGGAAAGATCTCCAAAAGCATGATAAAATGGAGATGCAGAGAAAGAGCAGGAATGTGGATGATGTTACCAAAAAAAAAAAAAAAAAAAAAAAAAAAAAAAAGCATGGTTAAAGTTAATTTTTTTTGTCCTTGTTTATTACGACTTGATGAGCAAAATCAGGTGTTCTATTTTTAGATAATATATAAGCAAAAAAAAAAGGTCCAAGAAAGATAGTTGGGAAACTTTTCTGACATGAATTGGCTGAGTGTTATTCTTGGTTCAAAAAAGTAGAAAACCAAAAAACTGTAGTGTTATCTTCTTGTATATCTTCTTCCTCATGTACATATATAAGAAAGCATAAGAATTTATCATGCCAGAAGTATACTTTCTAAGAATAATGAATTCCACTTTCTTTTCTTTTGCTGGGCACCTCTAATAGCCTGTATGAATTTCTGGAAGTGACAGATGACACAATATCTGTACCTTTGCCATACTTATTCGTGCTGCCTACAAATGTCATTCTACTTGCCCTTCCTAGATCAGAGTCAGGCAAGGTGCCTGACTGGAAAGCTCCAGTGTGTGAAAAGAATCTGGCATCCCATCCAACCAAACTACAAATACTAATAGCTACTCTTCAAAGTATAATAATTGCATACAAAATTACAGTGTTTTCAGTGAATGCATTTATCCTCACTTTTGGATATTCCACTGCTCCTGGAATTTCCACTTCACTACCTTTATCAACCAAAAAAAAAAATAATAAATAAATAAAAAAAATATCAATCTATGAGGCTGCATATGTTATTTCATTGGATATTTCTAATATACCATTGAAGGGAATGAATAGATTTAAAAGACTATTATTACAGTTGCAATAACATTTTTATATGACTTTTAAAAGCTATTTAGATAGTTTCCATGCACTACATAACCACATTAAATTTAAATAATGATTTTGGCTAACAAAGAATTGCCATGGTTCTTTTTTGCAATTTTAAAACTAGTTATGATTTTTTGAGATGCTTCAACTACTATAGAAACAACAGACATAGGGGAAAAACTCATTTAATCATTTATAAAGACTCAACAGCTTTACACACTGTTTAGAAAACAAAACAAAACAAAAAAAGAATCCCATGACTTTTGAAAATGATAAAATATGAAGACAGAATGGAAATGGCTTAAAATTCATAGGTTTAATTTGCCTAAAATTACATAGTTCAGTTTTTTCTTTGTAATCTTTTCACAGACAATTCATGATGCTCTTCAACCAAGTTTCCAAAAGAGAAAAACATTTTACTTAGAACAAAAGCAAGGAAACTAGACCCTACATTCTCAAAGGCACTTGTGTCATTCCTGTGCTGCCTAATCTTTCTGTCACTTGAATATGAAAATGAACCTTGCCTTGATTAATAATCTATTAATACTGACAAAGTACCTATGGCACTTTCACACTTACATTCTTGGCAAATTCCTGAGATATGCCTCATTAACTGGATTACTTATTTGATCTGTATGCTGTCATACCACCATGTTGACAGCTAGGGTGCCACATGCTAGGCTGTGCAGTGAGTGGTCTTTATTAATGACAGCCTCTTCATGTAATGTATTTCTGAACCCTCCTCTGATGTATGGAAGGTAGCCCAATGTTAAACTGTGAAAGTAAATGTTGGTGTCTTCTCTGAGTTATCACAAAATTAATTTGACTAATCTTTGATCTGCCTTTGAGATAAAATAAGCATCAAAAAGTCCATGTTTAATATATATATATTATTTTTTCCTCAAGGAGTAAAAAAATATTTTTATCTATGCTGACTTTTCTTGCTTGTAATTTCTGAAGCAACATATTGCTGCTTGGAGGTAGCATTCTGGCAGTCCCAAGACCAAAATTCTCAACTAGTTACAGGTCTGAAACAACATGGTCAATACCAATACAAGTTTTTCCTCACTGAGAGGAGCTCTTCCAAATGGAGACATATTTCACATCCCCTAAGGCTTCTTTTTGCAGCTTACCAAGAACTCAGTCAACCTTGAAGGTACAACAAGTTTTTTAACTGGCCTAGAGGACTGCTGAATCAAGATCCCACCAAAAGCCCTTTGAGCCTGCCTATGAACCTCCTTTAAATCTTAATTGCTTAATGAGATATAGTGTTTGATACTGCTGCATTTTTAAGAGAAGTGTGATTCTAGAAGAGGGTTAGAAATATATATATATTTTTTTCCTTTTCTCTAAAATAGAGGAAAAACTCATTATCCAGACCTCCCTCCATTATCTGTATGGAGGGAGGTCTGGATAGAACTGGAAGCAGTTCTAAATGTTGATATTTTCAGAGTATGAATGGTTTGGATGCATCCTTACCTGTAGGATTCTGGCAGGCTGAAATTTAGACATGACCTTTTCTATGATCTTTGGATCACTCATGGTGGTGAACTAAACCAATATAATTTGCTTCTGTACCTTTACAATGAGAAAGCACTTAAAATCTAATCTGAATACTTCTTTCTTCAGTTAAGTCCATTATATCCAGTGTTGTCTACTGTGAACAAAGAGAACAGATTACATCTTTACTCTTTTCTGCAATTTGTGTATCATATGTTTTAAACCATCTTTAAGTCACCTTTCAGAATAAAAAATAATAATAAAAAATAATAAAAAGGTGAAATTATATTTACTAATGTATAATTCTACATAACTTAGATGCATTGTTTAGGCTTTAATTGAATATTACTTCATCAATGTAAAAATAGTGAAAAATGCATTGAGAAAACTAGTATCCAAGTCTAGTAGTTCCAGCATTCATTGGCATGGTATATATAAATCAGTCTTCCTAATTTGAGGTCTATTTTTTTATAGCTGTTTTTCATTCAACATATTAAAATTTATATACTCTGCTGCTCTTATCCATACTTTTTTCTACTTTAACTTTCATTAAAAAATTGTTATTTTCTTCAGTAGGTAGAGTAAAACTGATTACAAACAAACAAACAAACAAACAAACAAAAAAACAGATCTGCTGACTTACACTTACTGAAGTTTGCAGAGGTCATATGGTATAAACCAGATTAGAAAGTGTTTGAAAGCCAAAGAAAGCAAACTGCACTGTTGCATTACACAAGTACCGCTGAAATCCTGACAATATTTCTGCTGCATCCATCATGAATTTGATCAAAGTTATAAGCAAATAAAGTAGCTACTTATCCTTCTAAGAAAAGTCCATTTTTTATTCCAACAATTGAAGACCTCCATCTGAATAAAATCTTTTCTGTAGTGAAGCCACACATGGAAAACTGTCCAGCAGTATGTAGTACACGGTTAGTCAACAGCTTGAAAAAAAGTCCCATTTGATAATGTAAAGCTTATGTGGCATAGTTCTGACAACATCTTAAAAATAATAATAATAATAAAGTACCTAAAATAAAAATGAACATGGTGATCCAAGGTATTAGAAACTACTATTTGAAGCTAGGACCAACAGAGCTTCTGGCTCTATTGAAGTCTATGGTAAAAGTCTTGGTGGTTTTGGTTAGGTCAGATTGGCCTGGTGTGGTTAAATATTATGATCTCAGTGTGAGATCTGATGGATCAGTAAGGCATGAAAGATGTCAAACACATATGCACTAAGAAAGATGATCCGTCAACAATTTGACTTTGATCCTAGCAAAGTATTTCTGACAGCATAAAAGGATTTATTCTTTATTAATAATTAGCTGGATACAGAGAAAGTTTCTCATTTCTACCACACAATATATAGGTTATCCAACCTTGCAATAGTCATAGACAGTTTCCTCTGCCAGAAAGAAAATTGGCTTGGCTGAGGATGATACCCACAGAGATCAGAAATGAGTTGAATATGACTTGCCTATAGTATCTCAGGCAGCAATGCTGATGGCTGAAATAGACTGAAAGATACAGCTTGTCTGAGATAAAAATGAGAGCAGATTAGGACTATAAAGAAGTTGATAAGCAAGCCCACCGGATGTTATTATTATTATTAGATGCAAATCAAAATCATTAGGCTGCAAATCAAAATTCTGAGCAATTGCTTGCATTGAGAAATACTGAATTCAGCAGAGACAAAAATGTGTGGTTTAGTGTATGCAAAAAGAAAATAATTACAGTAAAGCTACTCCAATTTCCATATTTCAGGTAAGATTTGTCCACATTGTTCTGATTAAATTAAATTAAATTAAAATAAAATAAAATAAAATAAATATTAAAGTAAAAATAAATGTAATAAAAATATAATCTGGCAACACAATTAAAATGTTAAAATTAACATAAATGTAAAAATTAACATAAAACAAATGGTTCTAGAGCAAATGCCAAAAGCAGAGAAAGTAAATTTTTCAAATTAAGGTTTACCACTCCCTGTGAAACTAATAAAAAATCTTAAACAAAAAACACTTCATGCAGAAATATTTATAGTCATAATATCAAGAATCTAAATGTGAAGTAGCATGTTTATGTAGTATCTGCTAATTCAAGCATGACAACCATTAAATATTATATGTTAGATATCTGACATTTGATAAATAGTAAAAAAAACTGCCATGATAAATTTTGCCTATTGTCATTGCACTTGGTTTAAATGCCTAACCTAGTAAAGACAATATGAGGGTTCAGTTTCTTCCCAGTTAGACTAGGATGTAAAGATATAATTTATCTCACTTGGTGTCAGATGGTGTCATTAATATTTTTTTAAAAATATCAGAGTTTTATTTTATAACTCAGAGTATTTTTTTTGTTGTTGTTTTTAAGAAAAAAAAAATATACTGAAAGTCAATTTTCCTGAAATTACTAGTGTTAACCTTGTTAACTTTTTTTTTTTTGTAACACATTTTGCTAATGTTACAGTGGCAAATAATTTATATTTCTGTGAATAAATGAAAAGTAATCTGAATATTTATGACATTATTTATTTGTTATACACAATACATTTTTAAAAAAATATTAATAATAATTTGTTTCTGCTGGTGTATGTCATTGAATATTAGGGAAATTCAATAGCAATCTGGATACTTCCATTATTTCTACTCCCAAGTCTCTTAAGGCTGAAAAAACAAATTTTTAGGTACTTGTTCCAACATTGTTGTTCTAACTTTTATATACTAACTGCATCTGTGACAGCTCATATTTATTGGAAGTGAAGAATTTGGTTGACTGCATGTATAGCTTGCAAATTCAGAGTCCAAATCTGTGTTGCTCTCTTGTAAACATTTACAATGCTGAAGACATCATCTTGGACCATGAGTTAGCAATGCTCTGGAAAGCATATTGTCTTCATCATTAGTCTTAATATATTCAAGGCTATCCCAGCATGTTCAAGATCATCTACAAAGGAGAGTAAGTTGACTATGGTATAAAAAATAATAATTCTGAAAAGCTAATTTTCGTGTACTGACTAATTAAAAACAGTTTTCTTTTTTTTTTTTTTGTCTTAAATTAAATATTAATTAAGCATATCCCTAAAAACATACATTGGCAAAGTGTAAGCACAAATTGAAACAACTTGAATCTCCAGCTAAAAGCAAAGACCTTTGATTCAGAACACAAGCAGAGGCTATAAAGCAGATGATTGCTCATTACAGAATTAATTTTTTCCCTGAACTTCTGAAAATAATTTCTCAATACAGGAAACATCCTCGGAACAGAACAATAGCTATCATAACAAAAGATATCAAAAGTAAATTTAAAGGCAAGGCATTGTGTTTCCTGTTTTATAGATGAAAAAAATCTTTCTATAAATATTGCAATTCTTAATTGTTGTTTTTCCTTTTTCAGGAAAGAAAGACTGTGAATGAATGAATGAAATGAATGAATGAAATGAATGAAATTTAAGCATGAATGAAATACATGCTTAAAATTCAATTTTTCTCTGCACTTTACAAAACACTCACTTTCCTTTATACAAGCTTCCTGAGATGGCTAAAATGGCTTAAACCTATATGAATAATGTATTAATCTGAGTACTACTGTAATACAGGGTTATTTTCTACATTTTCTCTTTATGCTTTCCTAGAATTTTAATAATTAAAGCATAAATAATAAAATTAATTCAATTTTAATTCTAAAAATGTCCATTAAAATACATAGTTTTTCATATTCATAAATTTTAGCTCACTGAACTTTCAGTTCAGTAATACTAATCATTCTAGGTGTGTGTACATGCAGAAAATATTAAGCATCAGTTGTAAAACATCTTGTCTGATTCTAGCTTCCTATTTTCTCATTGCAAGCTCTTTATTTTTTCTTTCTTCTTCATTTTTAGAGTAGAAGTTGTGGGCATCTGAAAGGTTGCTGATTTTTCTGAAGATGCAGCAGTTGATTCTGCCCTCTAATTTCATAGACTCACGTCATCTCTGCTGAATTGCTTTTCCTTTCTGCCAAAGACCTGTAAATGTCCTGAAATTCCCATGTAGCTGGACTGTGATCTTCTACCATACAATGTTCCTGAGACAAAAGTATTTCCTCTAAGATATCTGAATCTCTAAGATAGATTTTGTCATCTTATGTGTATACTTTAAAATTACTTCATGGAGTTCTTTCAAGTGTTGACTGATATTTTTTTCTTGATTTTTCTTTGAGTTTTGAATGTTTTAAAAAGTTTGTTTTTCAAAGTTTACTCCCCCACCAAAAAAAAAAAAAACCAAACAAAAAAAAAAAAAACAAAAAAACTTTCTTTGTCTTAATCTGATCTTAAGAAAAACACATTTTCTTACAAATTAGATCTAAGCTATCAAGAAAATTATTCTTTAGAACAGTATCTGTTGTAAATATTATAGCCTTTATATAATATTACTGTATCATCATATTCATTGTCTTCACCTTCTTCTTGAACCAAAGGGTATTTTTATACTTTATATGTCACCCTCAGGATAGGTCTTAAGGGATAGCTGCTTTTCAGATGTGCAATAATCTATAACATGGAACATTCAATGTAATCTTGGATGATTGTTTATACCCCATGAAACAGGAGATGTTCTAAGAACCAACTGTTATGTATGATATACTTAGTACATTCTTGTATTTTGTGAATATTGACCAAGACTTTATTTGTGGGGACAGAACATGATTTCAAATGCTGTGTGGAAATGGACTGTTCTCCCAAAGCCTCAGTTATCTGCTTTTCAAAAAGCAGATCTACATTTTTATCACTTCAGAAGTTCTTAGTGGCTCATTTTGCAAAGGGTGATCTACTTGGTGATCTACTATTTTGTTCAAAAAATTGAAAAAAATAAAAAATATCTTGATATACATACATGCACAAACAGGTTTGCATCCATATGATAAGAGTTTGGGTGTCTGCAGAGGAGCAATAAATACCACTAACTCAGAAGTTGTTCAAGTGTTTTTTTGTTGTTGCTGTTTTAATGCAATTTGGTTGAACCCCTATATGAGTGATAAGTTCACCCATTTAGCAGAGAGGATCCAGAATGGATTTTATGTACTTGCTTGTAAAAGCTCTGTGGTGCACTAGCTTGCACCAAGTTGCATTAATTCTGAGAAGGTATTCTACCTTCTACCACTATCAGCCCAGAATTATTCCCTTCTCTGGGTTGCCAAATTCAGAACAAACGTGCCTTCCCTTCCTCAGTTTTTGCAAATCAGTTACTATGTGCAGACCTCAACCTTAACATTTATCAATGGTCTTTCTCATTTTCTACAGAATGAGGTTTTCATTTAGAGTACTTTTTTTTTTGGTTTATTTGCCTCTTACTCCCAATTTACCTGTACACCAGACATTTTATTCTATTCCTCTGCAAAATATTCTGTTGGACAAAAGATTATAAAAAGTCTAGGGATCAGCCCATTCATCACTGTCACATACATTTCCAGAAGCTACTTCAAAAGTCCCAGATCCATGTACTCTCCTAGGAACTATTTTCATTTTTTTCTGCCAAAGTGTCAGGAAGAGAATCTATTCATATCATTTTAGATTAGGATTAAATTGAGGGTGCTGTAGAAATGAGGTCTGCATGGAAAGCAAGGTGGTTCCCCATTATCTACAGAAATGATTTTGAATTAAAGAGAATCTTTTTATCTTCTTTTAAAAAAATGTTTTTATAAAACACCACATCGTGATTTTCTATTTTTTCTCTGTGTATATCTGAAATTATAATGTCCTTGGAAAGATACAGAAAATCTAAGAATATACCATCTCTGCTCTGCCTTGCATCAGGTTAAAGCTTTCTGTTCCCTTCTCATAGGAGCAGGTTTTTAAGTAAAACAATAACATTTATTTGTTTGAAGTTCTGTAATTGACAGTTTCTGTAGTAAAATAGTGTCATCAAGAAAATCTGAGTTTTTCAGAAGATTCAGACTGATGCAGTGTAGAAATAGTTGCCATGCAAGTCACAAAATATCAGTAGGAAATTTATTTATTTCAGCACTGTTTCTTATCACTTCAGAATATCTCACGTTTCTTTAGAAATGCAGATGTATTTCTTTAGAAATACAGTCCTATTCAGATTTTCACTGAATTGCATTTTAAAAAATAACTGAATGCATCCTTTAATTTAGTTTGTGGTGCAGCTTTAGCTGTAATTAATGTTTAGGCACCACATTTTATTATTCTAAAAAATAAAAAATAAAAAATAAAATAAAAAGTTGAAAATAAAAATACTGTTAGAGTCCATATATTCAGTTTCACCTATCCATTTGCCTCAGCAATTTAAGACAGAGAAAAAACATACCCAATTGACTCTTAACAAATTGTTTTGAGCTCTTTCACTTTCTTGTAAGATTATTCATTACACTTTAAGATGACATCATGCTTTGCTGGATCAGATCGGCTCCGGGGCAGACGCGTTCTGCAGCGGAGCGGGGGATCGGGCCAGGCAGGGCTAATTTTCCGGCATGGAGCCTACTTGAGGGAGCCGCCACGACCCGGCAGCCCTCGTGAGGGACGCTGACGAGGCGTAGGCGGAGCCAGCAGCGCCCCCTCCCCAGCCGTTCAAAAGCTGCCCCTAGGGAGCGCGAGCGACCAGGAGCGCGGAGAACAGGACGGGCAAACAGGGCGTGGCGCGTCAGAAGGGAGTGGTGCGGCAGTTCGCGCAGGCAGGGCGAGCAGGAAGGGCAGGGCACTCTCCCCCGCCCATACGTAACACCTCCTGTAAGGACAGCCGTTAGCTAGGCGATAATGGTCTCCACCAGGCACGGTGCGCTCTCCAGGAAGTCGGTACACACCCAGACCGACTACCCCTTAAAAAATGCAGCAGTTCAGGTCGCCGGATGCAGGGAGTGTCTGAGCCTGTTGCTGCCATCGGCGGGAGGCAGAGAAACTGGGTGCGTGAGGTGTGAGCAGGTGGATGACCTGGTCCGCATGGTGGCGGAACTCAAGGAGGAGGTGGAGAGGTTGAGGGATATCAGGGAGTCTGAGCGGGAGATAGACTGGTGGAGCAACTCCCTGCAGGGCCTCAAGGAGAAGTACCGGGGTGAGACATCTCAAACGGGAGTGGACCCCCTGCCCTGTCGCCGTCAGGCAGAGGGAGGGGATCTGGGAGTTGAGGAGGAATGGAAACAGGTCCCTGCTTGACATCGCAGGCGATGCCCTCCCCTTCTGGCCCCACCTTCCCAGGTGCCCTTACATAACAGGTTTGAGGCCCTGGAGCTTGAGAGACCGGTGGGTGAGGAAGAGGTAGCAAGAGTACCCAGGAGGATGCCTAGGGCGAGGAGGTCGACTCCACGCCTCAGGACTGCCTCCACCAAGAAAGACAGAAGGGTTATTGTTGTGGGAGACTCTCTCCTCAGGGGAACCGAGGGCCCTATTTGTCGGCCTGACCCTACCCGTAGGGAAGTCTGCTGCCTCCCTGGGGCCAGGGTCAGGGACGTTGCCAAGAAGCTTCCCAACCTGGTTCGCCCCTCTGACTATTACCCTCTTTTGATAGTCCAGGCAGGTAGTGATGACATTGAAGAGAGAAGCCTCAGGGCTATCAAACGAGACTTTAGGGGACTGGGACGGTTAGTGGATGGAGCAGGAGTGCAGGTGGTGTTTTCGTCCATCCCTATGGTGGCAGGGAGGGGTACAAAGTGGACACGGAAAGCCCACCTGTTAAACATGTGGCTCAGGGGCTGGTGCCAACACAGAAATCTTGGGTTTTTCGACCATGGGGCACTTTACTCGACACTCGGCCTGATGGCTGCAGATGGGTCTCTATCTTTTAGGGGAAAACAGATCCTTGGCCAGGAGCTGGCAGGGCTCGTTGAGAGGGCTTTAAACTAGGTAAGAAGGGGGACGGGGCTGAAGCAAGGGTTGTTAGAGCTGTGCCAGGGGGAACAATAGCAAGGCCGGGGGATAAGGCAATGGCCCAGCTGAAGTGCATCTACACCAATGCACGCAGCATGGGTAACAATCAGGAGGAGCTGGAAGCCATCGTGCAACAGGCAGGCTACGACTTGGTTGCCATCACGGAGACGTGGTGGGACCACTCTCATGACTGGAGTGCTGCAATGACTGGCTATAAACTCTTCAGAAGGGACAGGCAGCACAGAAGGGGTGGTGGTGTGGCTCTCTATATTAGAGAGTCTCTCGATGTTGTAGAACTAGAGGCTGGGAATGACAAGGTCGAGTCCCTCTGGGTTAGGATCGGCAGGGCCAACAAGGCTAGCGTCCTGGTCGGGGTCTGTTATAGACCACCGAACCAGGATGAGGAGATGGATGAGGAGTTCTACAGGCAGCTGACAGAAGTTGCGAAATCGTCTGCCCTTGCTCTCGTGGGGGACTTCAACTTCCCTGACATATCCTGGGAGCACAACACAGCCCAGAGAAAGCAGTCTAGGAGGTTTCTGGAGAGCGTGGAAGATAGCTTCCTGACGCAGCTGGTTAGTGAGCCCACCAGGGGTGGCGCCCCGCTAGACCTTCTGTTCACAAACAGAGAAGGACTGGTGGAGGATGTGATTGTCGGGGGCTGTCTTGGGCAGAGTGACCACGAAATGGTGGAGTTCTCTATTCTTGGCGAGGCCAGGAAGGGGACCAGTAAAACCACTGTATTGGACTTCCGGAGGGCTGACTTTGAGCTGCTGAGGACACTGGTTGGCAGTGTCCCTTGGGAGGTGGTACTGAAGGGCAGAGGAGTCCAGGAAGGCTGGGCGCTCTTCAAGAGGGAAATCTTAATGGCGCAGGAACGGTCTGTCCCCACGTGCCCAAAGACGAGCAGGCGGGGCAGAAGACCAGCCTGGCTAAACAGAGAATTGTGGCTTGAGCTTAGGAGGAAAAGGAGGGTTTATAATCTTTGGAAAAGTGGGCAGGCCACTAAGGAGGACTATAAGGATGTTGCGAAGCTGTGCAGGGACAAAATTAGAAAAGCCAAAGCTCAACTGGAGCTCAATCTGGCTACTGCCGTTAAAGATAACAGAAAATGTTTTTATAAATACATCAACACAAAAAGGAGGACTAAGGAGAATCTCCATCCTTTACTGGATGCGGGGGGAAACTTAGTTACAAGAGATGAGGAAAAGGCGGAGGTGCTTAATGCCTTCTTTGCCTCAGTCTTTAGTGGCAATAGCGGTTGTTCTCTGGATACCCAATTCCCTGAACTGGTGGAAGGAGATGGGGAGCAGGATGTGGCCCTCACTATACATGAAGAAATGGTTGGTGACCTGGTACAGCACTTGGAAGTGCACAAGTCAATGGGGCCGGACGGGATCCACCCGAGGGTACTGAGAGAACTGGCAGAGGAGCTGGCCAAGCCACTTACCATCATTTATCAGCAGTCCTGGCTATCGGGGGAGATCCCAGTTGACTGGCGGCTAGCAAACGTGACGCCCATCTACAAGAAGGGCCGGAGGACTGACCCGGGAAACTACAGGCCTGTCAGTTTGACCTCAGTGCCAGGGAAGCTCATGGAGCAGATTATCTTGAGAGTCATCACGCAGCACTTGCGGGGCAAGCAGGCGATCAGGCCCAGTCACCATGGGTTTATGAAGGGCAGGTCCTGCTTGACGAACCTGATCTCCTTCTATGACAAAGTGACGCGCTGGGTGGATGAGGGAAAGGCTGTGGATGTGGTCTACCTTGACTTCAGCAAGGCTTTTGACACCGTTTCCCACAGCATTCTCCTCAGGAAACTGGCTGCTCTTGGCTTGGACTGGCGCACGCTTCGTTGGGTTAGAAACTGGCTGGATGGCCGGGCCCAAAGAGTTGTGGTAAATGGAGTCAAATCCAGTTGGAGGCCGGTCGCTAGTGGCGTTCCCCAGGGCTCGGTGCTGGGGCCAGTCCTCTTTAATATCTTCATCAATGATCTGGATGAGGGGATCGAGTGCACCCTCAGTAAGTTTGCAGATGACACCAAGTTAGGTGCGTGTGTCGATCTGCTCGAGGGTAGGAAGACTCTGCAGGAGGATCTGGATAGGCTGCACCGATGGACTGAGGTCAACGGTATGAAGTTCAACAAGGCCAAGTGCCGGGTCCTCCACCTGGGACGCAATAACCCCAAGCAGAGCTACAGGCTGGGAGATGAGTGGTTGGAGAGCTGCCTGTCAGAGAAGGACCTGGGAGTGATGGTTGATAGTCGGCTGAATATGAGCCAGCAGTGTGCTCAGGCAGACAAGAAGGTCAACAGCATCCTGGCCTGTATAAGAAGCAGTGTGACCAGCAGGGCTAGGGAGGTGATCGTCCCCCTGTACTCGGCTCTGGTGAGGCCGCACCTCGAATACTGTGTTCAGTTTGGGGCCCCTCGCTACAAGAAGGACATCAAGGTGCTTGAGTGAGTTCAGAGAAGGGCGACGAAGCTGGTGAGGGGCCTGGAGAACAAGTCCTGTGAGGAGCGGCTGAGGGAGCTGGGATTGTTCAGCCTGGAGAAAAGGAGGCTCAGGGGTGACCTTATCGCTCTCTACAGGTACCTGAAAGGAGGCTGTAGCGAGGTGGGGGTTGGTCTGTTCTCCCACGTGCCTGGTGACAGGACGAGGGGGAATGAGCTTAAGTTGCGCCAGGGGAATTTTAGGTTGGATCTTAGGAAGAACTTCTTTACCGAAAGGGTTGTTAGACATTGGAACGGGCTGCCCAGGGAAGTGGTTGAGTCGCCATCCCTGGAGGTCTTTAAAAGACGTTTAGATGTAGAGCTTAGGGATATGGTTTAGTGGGGACTGTTAGTGTTAGGTCAGAGGTTGGACTCGATGATCTTGAGGTCTCTTCCAACCTAGAAATTCTGTGATTCTGTGATTCTGTGATCAGCACACCCACTAACTTATGTCATCCTATAGCTAATTTGTTTTTCTGTTCTCTCAGTTTTTGCTAGGATTTTTAACAAATACATGTGTCCATGTGTACTGGTTATGCACTGAGTATTCTCCTCATTATTGGCTTATTAGATTTTAAATATAGGTTGTATAGTTCAGATGACCATAACTGTACATATTGATTTCCATGTGATATATTACAGTCACATGACATATTACAGTCACAAAGTCATGGTTCTGATTTTAATTTGTGCACCCTCAGACTTTCACAGCAAAATGAGCCCAATTTTCATAACTTCAAGGCATGCAACATTGTCTGTGTAAGTGATCTCTGAACTAAGAATTCCCATACTGGGAGTTACTTTCTCCAATAGTTTTTTAATGTTCTGGTTTAAAAATCATAGCTCATTTCTAGTAGTCACTTGTTTTTCTATCAAATATTTTTAGTGCAAAAGAGAAAAAGTTGCAACATCCTAGAGAGCAGACAAGAGTCTAAGTGCTGATCCATAAACAATCTTGATTTAATGTTTGTTCACATAATTATAATCTCTTTCCCAGTGGGCATAATGTTCATTTTCTTTAATAATTAATGGAAAAACTGACTTCAGGGAAAAATAAGAGATAAATAAAAAACAAAACAAAACAAAACAACAACAACAAAAAAGACCCTTCTAGGATCACTCAGGTGAGTCAATTCCTAGATTTACATGCTGAAAATGTTAATGTGTCAGTTTTTAATAAGTACAGATTTGTACGTAAATAGCAGCTAATAGTACCTTCACTTTTCCAGTTTAAAGTAGAACATAATATAAATTGTATAAGTGTGTATGCCTTAATCTGGTTATTTTCCTGCAGATTTGTATTCACTAAGCATTTTCTGTGGTAAATGAGATAGAGGAATGACATGATATTTATCTCATTTCTTATATCACTAAAATTCATCTGAAAACATTATTTATTATATATGCTGAAAGGAACAGACATCTTATGAAATGGTAGTATGAAAGCATGTAATTAAAACTGTATAATAAAACATTCAAATAAGAGGGGCAAGTGAAGGCTATCCAGGCCAACTCAGGCTCAGTTTTACTTTTAATCATATCTCCTCATTCTGTACATTTGATTTGGCAGCGTTAACCTCTTTCATGTAGCTTTTTTACATTATGTCCTAAGTCTAGCTCTTTTTCTTTTAAGGGGTGTAGAAGAACTGCCAGAATGGTGACTAATGATGGCTCAACAGGACTGTATAACAACAAACTTGACGGACCTGAGCACAGCATAGCAGATGATGTAAATAGGTTTCCAGCATTAGCTTATGCCAGCAGGATATTTTGCACACATTTCCTCTATCAGTTTCAGGGCTAGATTGATAACAACAGAAATGCATGGCAATGGCAGTACAGGGAGTGTCCCTGAGATCTGACTGAAACATGCTGACTGAAGACACACACAGAACCTAATTAGAGAACATAGCTGCTGAACTCTTTCAAAGTCTGTAGGGAAAATTTACAAAATAAGATTTTTCAAAGTCTTATAATCAAATTGAAATTAGGGCAAACTTTAATACTTCCAGTTGAAGGCATTTCACTAACCTGATTGCTCCAGTCCCTCTTCAACATATTTCAAATTCATATATAGGATGGGAGGTCATCAAGAGGGATATTTTCATTTAGGTATCTGAAAATATTAAGTTTTTCTTTTATGTTGGCA
The DNA here is from genome assembly GCA_011076525.1 of Nettapus auritus. Lineage (NCBI taxonomy): Eukaryota > Metazoa > Chordata > Aves > Anseriformes > Anatidae > Nettapus > Nettapus auritus. Next base: position 86,675,997 of record CM021766.1, on the reverse strand, counting down.
AGACACTTTCTTCAGAGCTTCTTGAGTGAAACAGTGGAATGATATTCACAGATATGTATATATGTTTTTTAATAAAAGAAAGAAGGAAAAAAAAAAAAAGATCTTATAACTGTAAATATCAGCCAATTCTTTGCCTTGCTAAAGCCTTGCTAAACCTCATTAATTGAGGTCCCTTATAATATTTTTCATTACAGAATTCTCTTCTGAACTGCTCTAAAAATACCATGGTTTTAAATACACAAATACATATCCAGTTGAGCAAGTCCCAGTGCTAATACTCTAGAGAAGAAAATCATCAGGTGTTGCTGCAAAGATAGGATTTCAAATTTCTTTAGAACTTCACACAGAAGACCTCAAAGAATTTTACAGTTCAAATAACTACACTACTAGAGTGGTCTGAGTGCATGCAAAGAGAAGAGATTTATTAAGATATTAATTATAGCAGCAGTTCACAGACTTTGGGGTTGTACCATTGCCAATAAGCCCACTATGGCTGCCAATCCTAATGTTGAACTGGACAATTGAACCAATTTATTTTTCTAGATAATGGCACAGTCCCTCTACCTATTCAAAAATTTCCTACAGTGCTTCACCATATAATAACCTTAAATTATAGTATCCCCAGAGAAAGCATAAAGATCCTTTTTATATTAGAATATGGGTGAAATTCTCTTCACCTTCTGTCTTTCAGCTGTTGAAGAAGTATTACCATTTGCTCATCTTTAATATAGCCTTATATAATACCTGTGTGATTCACACACAAATTGGCAGAAAAAAAGAATGGGAGGACGATTTCCTCAATTGTTTCCAAACAACCACAGTGTGCCCTCCAACATATCATAGAAGGCAGGCATATTCAGTTTGCCAATAGAAAAATCAGTGCAAATGGAAGACCTGAACCTGCTTCCAAAAAGTTAGATTTATATGAACTGAATCTTGTCTTAGCACATTGAATTTATGCACTGATCTTCAGCATGTAGGACCTAGTTTGTTGTATGTCTTTCAATCCATTTGTCCTCCTCCTGAATCTAGAAGAAAAATTAAGGTAAGAAAGGGTGAGGATGAATGAGTGCTTTAGGGGCAGGTGCCAGCTGTCCAGTTTAACCGGTATCAGACATCTGGAAAGGGGTGCTGAAAGAACAGAAATAACAGATGTGGAGTGTAGAGTGATGACATTTATAAACCCTTCTCATTGTCTTTCTGTTATGCCCAGCTTCAGGAAAAAAAAAAAAAAAAAAAAAAAAAAAAAAAAGAAGAAAGCACTCTTCCAGGAGAGGAGGAGAAGTGGTTTCCCTGTGGATTACACATGGAAAACTCAACATGTTCCAAAACTCTCCATAGGTTAAAAGTAAGATAAGAAAGTCCCTTAAAACTGTGGTTTGCCTAATAGTACCAAATGCTTGAAGCACACACCAAGTAAAGATCTTACCTCCCCCTGCACAACCTACTTCAAGATTCAGGATGGACTCTTCAGCCTAATGCCAAAGATCCTTAGACTCATATTTCTCTAAAGTTTTAAATAGTCTTTAAAGGATGGGAATCTAAGGAGATAAAATAAGTATACAGGAAGCCTATGTTTAGTGATATGTATGATGCACTTGCAAGAAAAAGAAAGCATACACAGATGCGGTTAAATTCTGTGGTATCTAATGTCTTTATAAATTCAGCTTGTCTTTTCTTCAATGCTTCTAAATAAATTAGGAGAAGGAAAAACACCCAGCTTGCAATAATTATAGCTGGAGAAAGCTTCTAAAATTCAATTTGTAGCACAATGAACACACTAAACTTGAAGTGCATAGAATGTTTTTGACATTTGCTGAAAGTAAAACAATGAATACATGAATAAAACATCTACACAATACATGATGCTCAAAATAAAATAAAGCACTGTTAAAACATTAAAAAAAAATCTAGGATCTGAGATTGTTGGGTTAAAAAACAAAACAAACAAACAAACAAAAAAAACTGAAACAGCAACAATCAAAGGAAAAAAAAAAGAAAAAAAATCACTGATTTCAAGGCTAGGAAAATTATCAACAGCTTAACAGTTTGCTTACTGGAGAATACTTTAGTTCAAAACTGACCATACAGACTACCAGAACAGGCTTCTTGGAATGAAAATAAAATGAAGAGTATCTAACTGACATGACCTATTTTGTTTGCATTCTTTTAGATATCAGGAAAAATAATGGAAAAAATCCCTATTGGAAACAATTAATATACATATTTATTTACATTTATTGTATTTTTTGTATTAAAAGAACACACCAAAAATTAAGAATCCAGATTCTGAAAGATAACTGTAGGTGGGATACATTAAAGAATCCTTGCCTCCCCCGGTACCAGGACCTTCAACACTCACAAGTTTGTCTAGTAAACTGATTTGATTAAAATTCTAGGACTTCTGCTTCTGAGTAGTTCCTTGTCAGTTTTCACATATCCTAGAGCTTCTGTCTCACAGATGCAGACCTCTTTCTTTCCTTTCTCCTCATCTTTGTGAAGCCTTCCAGATCCAGCACTGAGCCCCTGCCGTCACTCAGCCAACACACCTGAACATGTTGTGCCCTGGTCTTCAGCATACGGGTGGCCACATACTGCATCCTGATGGCAGCAGCCATTCCTGCTGAAGATCTCATACCTGGGAGGGACTGGGAAGGATGGCTTCACAATTTTATCCACTGTATATCAAGCTCTGAACAGAAAATCTCTTTGTTTCATCCAGTGTCTGGTCCTCCTGAGCAAGAAGCAGATGTCAAGTAGAGTGGCCTACCTTGGCCAGGTTAAGGAAGAAGTAAGTGTAGGCTGGGTCAGAAAAAAAATAATGATCATAATAAAATTAATTAATTAATTAATTAATTAATTAAGGGAGAATACATACTACACTACTAAGCTGTATTTTGGATAAATGTGGATTGAGGCATGTGTTTATTTAATCGCATTTAGTCTAGAAATTAACAAATATGATAGGAAATGGGCTTTTGTTTGCGTGTTTGTTTAGCTTGTAGCTTTTACCCAGCTTATCTGTACTGAACAAATGTAAATCTTCAAAAAGAACAGAAAAGTTCTTCTGAGTATTATCTGAAAAAAAAAAAAAAAAAAAAAAAAAGCCCTAGAAATTGCATCAGATTATAGACAGGTGTTTGCAAAATACTGTAAACACATTTTGTAGCACTGTGACAACATGGACTGTACAGGGACTTCAGTCTCTCCTCTGCAACAGGCATGATCTCTGACCTGCCAGGGACAGTCTCCTCCTTCCCATTTTATTTTAACAAAACACAAACATGAGAAGGGTAAGCAAAGAGGTAATTATACAATATTACAAGAGTTTTTTTTAAAAGAGTCACATATATAGTTCATGGATTAAAGATTTTACATTTTTTGCCATCAAATATAACTGAAACTTGCAAATATTACACAGAACATGAAAGAAAACACTGTTGAGTGAAAACACTAAGGCAGACATATCAGCACGAAGCTGTATAGAACATGATTTAACATTTTATACAGCAGAAGTAAATTATGTAAAGACTTTTCTTGCCTAAAATAATTTATGGTCTTTATTACTCCATTACTCTTGTATTTCAATAGGGGACAGATGTTAGTGTTAAACGCTAAACCCTTTTTTATCTCTTCCAATTTTTACACGTACAAAACCACACCTCATATTCCTGTTCAACCAGATGTGTTGGCTTTGAAGCATTTGTATTCTCTTTATAGAACCTCCTGGATGATTTCTGTATACATTTCCTTGGGTTAAGATCTAGGATTTGTAGGTATACCAAAGTTAGGAACTGTTTCACTGTTACTCTGCCAGGCATGTGAAAAGAAAATTGATAATCACTGGTTTTACAATAGACTAAACTTTGTCATCAATAGTGACTGAAGTAAATTAAATCCAGTTCACTTGTTTACAGTAGTGCCATGTTAAAAGAGCTAGGGAAACCAAATTATTTTCAGTTAGGAACCATGGTGAGTAAATCAGGATCTCCAGGTTCATAGGGACTGGGTAGATACCAATTCAGCTCATGTACCTGAAAATCTGCCAACTTGTTCCCTTTGTATTTTCTCCTGCAGGCCAGTCTTTGATCCTGTCTCATGGCTGGCCTGTTGCTACCTGATAATGACTGCTGAGAAATACCCATAATTGATCTTTGCCCAATTAGAACTCATTAGTATCCTAGCTTCACATCAAACTCTAAATATTATCTAGAATATAAAAATCCCTATTCCTGACAGTTGAGATAATCTCTGAATTACCGTAGAGATCTGAAATTTATACCACCATGTTTAGTAAAACCATGTTCAACTTTCATAAATGTTATCAGTCTCCCAGCTGAGCTTCCTGTATATCTTATTGATGACGTCGGTAGATACAAGATCCTTATATATTTTCTGATGTACAAGAAGAGGTTGTCTGAAGAGGTTTTTTTCCATTTCAAATAAAATAGATGTTCCAGATTATACACGCTCCAGATTACACAGACGCTGTGATCTGTCTCTATCTCAAAAGTGCTTCAACAAGTCCCTGTAACAGATTCCAACAGTGGGTTCTGCTGTACTGCTTCTACTCTACATACTAGTCCCTTGTAGTTCTGTGAGCAAGACAATGTCTCCCATGCCACTGGCATTCTCGGTAAGAAATGAAGAGGAGCCATGGGTGGTTTGGGGAAATTATTTTGTCTTAAAGATCTAAATGTGGAGCAAATAAACTTACAGATTCCAGTTGACTAAATCCAGTTTTCCAAATGAATCAGAAACAGCTGTCCCTCTTTTAAAGGATTTCACTAACTTCATGGCCAAATCCTCCAAAGTCCTTGACTATTATAAAAGTCAGTATTTCTGCTAGTTAGAGAATAATTTGTCTCCTCTGATCAGCCTCACACCCCCTCCTAGATAGAATATACAATTGCTATTGCTTGTATCTTGTAAACCACTCCTACATTTTCTTTTGGTAAATAAAATTTCTTCTCAGCTCACAGTGCTGTAGAGCCATTATCTGTAGGTGGCTGGGTTGCACAGGCAGGCAGACATTTTCACCAACCTCCATACAGCTCTGTCAGATCTACCTGTGTAAAAGCTGCATCTGGGATACTCTTATAAACACAGGCATCTGCAGAAATCATAGTGGAATAGTTGGAGACGGAGACTATGGTTTTTTGTTTGTTTTTTGTTTGTTTGTTTGTTTGTTTTGTGTGTGTGTGTGTTTTATCTACCTATTGTTGTTACTAATACTGTGTAAAGACAGAAGGTTTGTTTGTTTGTTTTTCCCTTTAAAAATAATCTTCACAATTACAGAAACCACTGACTTCAATGTTAATGTTATATATTCACTGTCTATTGGTGTAAAGCCTGAACAACACATTTCTTATTGGATATTTTTAAGTGTTAAATGAGCTCAATTTATTATGTAGCCCCTGCAGATTTATCTGTACAGACTTCCTGGAGATATGCAACTCATAGTCTCTCTGAGTCTTTGATAATTTAACATCTGCTGTTTTCTTGTAACACTCTAGATTGCCAGCCTATGTACCTAACAATATGTTTACAGTTTCATGTACTCCAGATTAACAAAATTGCCAGTTTTATTTCAGTCACATATAGACACAAAATAATTGTGAGCACTTCTGTATCAGTGATAGTTATTGATGTTTTTCCAATTAAAATATGTGGGTGGGGGGTAGTCATTTATTTCTATATTTAAAATCTTGAAAAACACTGAGGCCAAAAATCACATGAACTGACACTAAGCAAACACATCATACGCCATATATGGAGTAAGATGAGTATTTCTGCTTTTAGAAAAAGGCTATTACCAGGAAAAACTTAGGATGGTAAATTCTTTTTATTTTCTGCTAGTGACCTGGATAACAGATTTATAAAATAGCCACAGATGCACATTTCCAAGAGACCAGGATGCAAGAATCAATGTGCCAGCAAAAACCAGATGACTTTATATGAAGCTCGCAGGACTGCCCATTGCATCATACTGATCCACAGCAGGAAAAAGATCAGAGCTGGAACCTGACTGCTGCTGGTGTGTATGACTACCTCAGCCATCTGCAGGATAGCAGGGGCTCTGTGAGCGGCTGCCACGTCACATCGGGAAAGTCTCTGATCTGGAAACCTCTCTTTTTGACTCCCACTGCTATCTGATGTTGTGACCACAGGCCAAAGTAGGCATGTCTGCTGCTTCCTGCAACTGTTTTTTTCTGTCTAAGTGCAGTGTAATTCTCATACCCTACAAAATGGTAAGGAAATGTTTTTCATTGTTTTTACCAAAGAGAAATGTTTTCTTGTGCATGGATTGCTATTCTACTTCACTGTAAACAAGGTGATTTCAATGTAATTGTTCACTGGGATATTTGGAGATTTGGACATACTGTAACTGTAAGCTGATACGATTTACCATCATACAGCTATTATATCATCAGTTTGAGACCTCCGACTTATGTACATATAAATTTATTTAATATGTGGTAAGCCAACAGGGAACATCTGCTGTAGCCGGTGAACCCACTAATGTGATCCACCTGTCACTATCTAGGTCATTACATAGCTGCATTTGTTAATTGCCATAATATTGCTGGCACATAATACAAAGATCCATATTGAACTTTAACAAATTGAACTGGTGTCCAATATTAATATATCCTTTTTTAAAAAAATTCAACATGCATATTTACAATACTCATTAAGACCACCAGGAAAAGATCAAAGACATTTCTTTCAGCATGATCTTGCAGTATTCTTTTCATTTAGAGGCATTTTGAAAGAAATTTCACTATACTTGCCTCAAATAAGAAGACAAGTGTGGGAAGCAAGTTGTCACTATGTATTGGTTTAAAGATTGTTTTAGAGCACTAGTTTTCACATTATATCTTCCTATGTGTCTTTCTATTTGTTCTCTCTACATTCTTTGTACCAGTCAGCCAAAAAAAAAAAAAAAAAACTGCTAAAGAAAAATAGTTTTAGTTGCAATGTCAAGACTCAGAACTTAATCTGAATTTTCATATGAAATATTCAGATAGGATTCTGACTAAGGCTTCACTGCCTGTAGGAAAATATATAGTCATTAAAAATTTCATTAAGAAGAGACAATCCACCCTGAGTCTCTAAAAAAAGCATAATTTAGTTCATTTATATAAAATGCACCTGTGAATATGAAGGTCCTCACAGAAAAAAAAGGTTTTTAAAGGTGAAAGTCTTGATACATGACAGGTCACTTTTCAGTACTATGGGCACCATATTATCACCATATCGACATAAACCTATTAACATACTGGCCTGAGAACTGGGAGAGCTGCTTTTGTTGTTGTAGTTCCACATTTTTGATTAAAAGATACCATATATTATCAACAGCAGAATTTTTCCTGGTATAACCATTGCTTGTGATACTTAACCTAATAGAGAAACATATAAACATAAACCAGAGAAAAGTATTTGAAAGGTTTTCATGTAGGCTGCTCTAATTTATCTTTCAGAACTGTTTTAAATAACTTTCTTTCCTAGCTCCAAATGGTACACCCTGAATTCTTTATCTGTGTAAAATTTAAGGCAAGGCAGACACAGAGACACAACAGCTTCTTCTAGCTGTGAACTTTTCTTATTATTTCAGAAAAATAACTAACTCAGTAGCTCCCAGCTTTCTCCATCTTCCAGATTTCCAGCTGAGCAACTCTTCTCTTTTATCCATTGATTATAAAATATCTATGATCTCAGCAGAGAAGAAGTGAAAAATTATCAAAGTAGAAGATTTTGTTAGGAGACAAACTAAAAATGAATTGAGCTGCTCTAACTCAAATAAAATGAGAATTAAGCCATTCTATACTGTCAGATCCCTGGAGTTCAGTGGAAACAATATAAGCGATTATGTAGAAAACTGCAAAACATTAAAAAAGTGTAGTAGGGAGAACTTGGTTATTCTAATTGGACTCTAAGAAAACTCAACCTAATAATTTTCCTAAAACTTCAAGTTGGAGCAGGAGTTATTGAATGAAATAGTATGTGTCCATCTCCTGAATCTCAGTGGAAATGTTACAGAACAATGGGTTCCACTGCCAGGAAAGTGCCCCAGCTCCAAGCTATTGACTCTGTGGTGCCAAAGCTCTTTCTTCTTGTCATCCTTTTGGGCTACCAAAAGGAATATATAAATAAACCTTCAGAGGGTTGTTGGGCTAATCCCAATTTAAGGTAAGACTATTACTGAAAACAATAAATAAACCATAGACTCTTTCAAAAGTAAACTACTAATGCCATTCATACTGTGTGCATTACATTGTCTCTGCATTAATAAGCTGACATAAGAAGAGATGATTTGTACCAAAGAAGTTAAATGCTGAAGCTTATATATATACATTTCTATGTTGGGATATTTGTATTCATGGGTCTTGGTTGAAATATTCCCCAACACTGTCCAAAGGCTAAATTGGTTAAGACTCTTGCATCTCCTTTAGAAGTGTAGAACATTCAGAGCACATCTCTGAGATAGGCTTCTAGTTAAGTTTCTTCCAAAGGGAAACCAACTGGCATGAACCAAAATATTTCTGCAGACCAAAGCAACAAGATTCATTAAGTCAAGCTGATAGGGGGATTCTCACCAGAATTCCAGAACTTTTCAGAACCCCAATAATATGTTGACACCACCTAAGGGTGCACCTGCACTATGGGTTTAGTCTGGGTCAGGAGTGGAGTGTCTCCCAGCTATTCCCTCTTACTGAACTTCGATTTGCACATTGAAAAGATCTCAAGGCACCTGAATGAGATTGCATTAATATCAAACTAAACTAGAAGTCACCTCAGGCTGCAAATGGACTTTTAGTGCATACAACAAGATTAAAGCTGCCTTGTATCAAAAATAAAGCCCTGAATTATCTGTAGTGTGAACATTCTCAGCTTCTCAGCACCACTGCTCCATTCTACAGCTCTGTTTGTAAACTACTTTCTCAATATAACTATAGTTTCAAAGTGTTAAAATTTCACATGAATATTGTTCAGAGCTGGATCTCATAGCTTCAAAACAGATTTTCCTTTTTTTTTTTTTTTTTTTTTTTTTTTTTTCCCACTGTTATGATTTCTTTGTTATGAAAACTATTTGTGTACCTTAGCAATAATCAGACAGCTGGTGGGTATTTCTTATCACTCCAATGCCTTTTATTAGTGTTCACACAAATTCATTAGTTTTTAATCATTTCTAACTACAAGCTCTTTGTTAAGGTAAAACATTGACATATTCATGAGATAAGATATCTCATTTTAATTTAAAAGGAATTAATTATAGGTTTTGTTTTGTTTTTAAAGATAATATTAAACACAAGCTAAAGCTACATTTAATTAAAATATGTGAGTTGGTAGACTGCCTTATTTCTTCTTGTCATAGTATTTTAAATTTCTGAATTTTTCAGAAGAACAGCAGAAACAAAAAAGAAATTGTCCAATAGAAAATATCTATAGATGGAATATCACTAGATATCAATAGATAGAAGTGGCTAAGATGATTGTCACTAAGACAATGATGTATAACACACATTGGATGTTGAATTTGGTTCTGATGTTATTACTTTCATAAAAGAAAGACTTTGGTGTATATCAGAATTTGACGTTTGTATTAAAAAAAAAAGCAACACACAACATTCTTTTTTATGACATTTGTAAGGCCACTTTCACATTGAAAATCACTTTTCTGCATGGAACACCTACTAAATGTATAACTAAGGTGAGTTTATATAGCCTCCCCATTCTGCACATTGCTGAACCTACTGTGGTTGCATTAATTGATCTGTAGAAAGCTAGTCTACGTGATATGACAATTATACATCAGTACAACTTCATATGTCTGTATAAATTCAAAAGCAGTATTATGTACAAAACATTCTGAACACTTGCCTTTCTGCATAATCAAGGTCATCAATGGCAGTTTGTATTTGCTTTATTTATTCTGAGGACCAAGGTAGTCTTCTCCTCCCTTCCCTTCTTTTTTAGGTATATTAAAAAATATTGATCCTATTTTAAAATAATATTTCTAACTAACCAATATTTAAAAATTAACATAAATATCTCCAACAAAAAGTTATTATTATTACTAATCATTTTTACTTAGAATTTAAGCATAAAAATGCATCTTGCAAAAGTTTCAGTTATTTTTAATTTCTGTTATTTTTATTGATTTAATCTTCCCCATTTTTTTTTTATTTTTTTTTTTTTTTTTTAAATGTGACCATGGTCATGTATAAACACAAGTCTTAATTAAAAATATTTATTTTAAATTAAGTGTGTTAATTCTTCCCAGTGTGGCTATGTCATGAATACTTATTTTAACCACAGATTTTTTTTTGTCATTTATGGTCCTCTTATAGTACATTAGTGGACTTCTGCAGTGTGGCTAACTAGTGCTATAAGAGCATGCCTGTGATGGCCAAAATACATATCTTCAATATTTTTTCCTATATTTTTTAATAACAGTGATATTTTTAACATCAAACCACATGAAAACCTCCCACCTAACTATATGAAAATATGTCTGGAATAAACTTGAAGATATACCTTATCTATGCTTAAATTTTACCATTGAGCTATTCCTTGGATCTGGGCAAAATAATTTTGAATTTTTATATATATTTATATTTTATATGTAATATATGTATGCATATTTGTACATGGGTGAACATCTCTTGAGGTTCATAGTTCATATCTTGAATCATCTTGCTTCAGTAATCAGAGATGTACAAGTTTTAACATTGATTATCTATTTATTATTGCAGCATTATTGACACTGCAATGCAGTTTACAGGTTTTGAGTCACTCAAGCCTTTTTTTACTTGAAGTGTGGGCTCAGAGTCACACACCCTCATTTTCTTGAGCACTGAGCCTAATCACTGTGGTTGAGAGGGTGGCATTTTGCAAAGGTTTTAGACCTCTAATTTAATATCTTCTTTTTAAATGTCTCAGTAACAGTGGGAGGATCCTATGACCTGGCCTACCATTTTATTCTCTGTGTAAACAGGGTTTTGCAGGTCAGAGCACTGAAAGTGCTGTAAAGGGCTTCAGTTCTCTAGAATTGGGGTGGATTTCTAATTTCATGCAAAAATTTTCTAATTCTTGGAGCATAAATTTTATATGCTAGTGATTTTGGCCCTATATTTATTTTATTTACATTAAAATCATTCTGATTATATAATTTTATTCTGTAAATTATATACAATACACCATATATATATAATAAATATATAATTTCCCATTGGCCTGTCATGATGAATTTTTGCAATCCTGCCATTTTCTGGCAATCTTCCCGTTCCAACTATAAATTTTGGAAATATTTTATTTGACTTTTATTAACTGATCAAAGAAAATGGTGCTTTTCTGGTATCTCAGATCACAGGAGTCATCTTAAACACTGTCAAATTTTGCCAGAGTATTGACATTTTATGTCTTCTGCCTGGAACTTTCAAATAAGTAGGTGACGACTGTTTACCTTGTTACCCCATACTAGAAATGTTGTAATCTCATGGATGTCTAGGCACCTGACAGATATGAGATTGAAACTGGTGTATCAAGATAGAGAGGATTAAGTCCCAGAAGTATTGAAATTTTAAATACGTGTTAGTTGATCAATTATTTTTAATCAAAGTCACAAACATTCTCCTGAAATCTTTCCAACCTCTCCCACAAAGATTAAGTCATCTTCACTTGACTGAAGGACTGAAAATTAGGCATCAAGCATCTCTAAATTTTTATTCCACAGATAATTTATGAAGGGATCATGGACAAAATTATGTGAGTAGAAAGAGCAGCATTTCAATATTTAGGAATCTGAGTGGACTCACATAATTTTATTTTATATATATATATGATTTTTGTTGATGAATGCTCTAATGCATCATGCAATCATGCAATTTTTCTCCTTTGTTCTATTCCATGCAATGTAATCCAGCATGCTAAATATATCTAAAACTTCAAAAGGGATCACATCATTATTATAACTTTAACCATGTTAATATATCTTTTTCTTTCTGCTACTCTATTTTCTCTGTGTTTGTTACTTCCCCAGAGCACTACAAATTTTGTCTTCCTTTCTCAGTGAGCCACCATGTAGCAAAGTGTATATGAACCACTTAAATTACCTGTCTTATATGAAGGTATATCAGACTTCCTATTTAATTGCTCCAGGATATTTCAGTCTATGGTCCTGACTGACAATCAGTGTGATAATTGTCCAATATATTCTGGAAATAATGTTCTTTCAACACAAGGATAGAGAAAAAGACCCTACCCATCTAAAAACTTGCATGGTCTGTGTTAATAGCAACTCCATTGCAATTAATAAATTTATATAATACATAATATCAGCTTATTTCTGAGATATATTATGTTTCTCTGCATATAGCCTCAGTTATTGTTTTGTCTTAATTCTGATCTCTAGGCACTGGACTGAGATTCCACTGCATTTAGTGTAGGCCTTTTGGTCATTCTTTCCTAGAGCCTCAAAATAAAAATCTGCAAAGAGAACATCTTGGGCAGAAATCAGCTGTTTTTATTTGTCTGATTTCTGATAAATTTTATTTTATATACTATCTGGATACCTTAGATATATACTAATTAATAAAAATAATCATAACTGGATTTATCATAATTGCTGTCATCAAAATATCTCTTGCTTTAGGGGGAGTTTATTAAGCCTAAGAGCATTATTTGGGAGTGTACAGAAATGTTTGTGTACAGACAAGAAGTCTGAATGACATTATTTGAGCTTTGTCTAAGCAAAAATGGTAGATTCCTGATCTGAAGTCTCCTATTAAAAATTTCGAATTTTTGAAGCTCACTCATTGGCTTTATTTTTATTATAGTTCTATAAAAATGATTGATGTCATGTTCCTTAATGAAAATTACCCAATTTATATCAATTATATATTACCCATTAAATCAATTATATAAATTAAATATTGAAATATTTGATCACATTCTTTAACAATTACAGGCATTTCCAAAACAGTTTTCTACTTTGATCCAGCTTTATAGTGTCAAATAAGAGAAAAGTATAATTACAAATTTTTAAAACCAAAATCCAGCCTGAAATTTAGTGATATACATTCTGCCCTTTGTTTAAGAAATTTTCCTTTTTGCTAACTGATATAGATGAAGTCCTCTGACTAGCAGATGAGACTAGATTATGATGCAGGATTGATGATTTGCATTGACTCCACATATTAGATATTACCACAGAATATTACCACAGAATATTTAGTTAAATGGGATTTCTGGGTGGTGGTTTAATTATTTTGATAGGGCAATGATAAATGCACACTTTTAAACAACTTTCAAAGCATATTGTGCTGTACAGTGAGACAGGCTGGTGTACTGCAGGCGTTTTCCATACAATGGGAAGTTTTTTGTAAGCAAATGCTGCAGTGAATATAAACACTGTCATTCAACTGAATACAGTCAGATGGTTCCATAAGAGTAGATGGAATCAATACTTCTGATATTAGGAATCTAAAACATGCATTGAAGCTGAACAATCTGTATATAAATATATAATGCTTCTAAATATAATTATTATTATTTTTATCACCTTTATCTTTCTGAGCTGTGGTGCTTGCAGCACATCCATAGATTTCAATTGGCATCTGAGCACCTCCACTTAATAGCTCAATATATTTAACAGTCTATGAGCTAAGGCTGTGTTGTAGTGTAAACAATAGGGAACACTGCTAACATTGACTTCTTAGGAGCATGGGAAAAGCTCTAAGAATAAAAAGTACTTTTGCAGGTGCAGAGGACTCCCATGAAGTTTGAGGGGGCATTTGGCTGGGGGGAAAAATAGGGTGGGAAAGGGGAACCCATTGACTTGAGAGTCTGAGAAGAAAAATATAATCCTTCTTCATCTGAAGAAGATGCATAGCATGCAGCTTCTCTAGTGGGTACCCATCTACAGTCAAATGGTAATATATTTCTTTCCTCTCAATAATATTATTTGGACTTCATTTGGATAACAAAGTTGAAACTTAATAATGCCTGGAGAAAGCTGTTTGCCATTTTATGTTGTAATCATTCTCAGTTGTAAACACAAAAACAGAGGCAGTCTTGAGAACTTATTTGTGCACATCATGTTAAATATAAGGAGAAATATGTACCCTTCTTTCACGATAGAAAAAAATAACCTCTTTCTCTGAGTTTTTGTTATTAACTGTTTTCATGCAACCGGGCATGAACAGTAAAAACAGCATAAACAGTACCTTTGATTAGCAAGTACATTTAACCTATCATGTAAGGACAGAGGTGGATAAAAAAATGTAGATCAGTGTGATATAGGATACTGATTCCCATAAAAAATAATAATAATAATAATAAATAAAATAAAATAAAATAAATTAGTCATAAAAAATAGAAGTAATTTAAAAATATTATTTATTTTGCAAAGTAGTTTGGCAATACTTTAATTCCTTAATTTATATATGATGATATATATATATTAACTCATGAAATTAAAAAATGGAAAATAAGGAAAAATAACAATACAATATATTGAAGCCATGCAATAAGTGATTGTAGAAAGACTTATGTAGTACACAACTTTAGAATGTTAAAGCTATTTGACCTGGAGCTTTTTAGTCTTCCAGATAAATAGATGTGTTTTAAAAATTCTGTCTTATCTAACAAAACCATAATTAACTGAGAAATCTGTACATCACACCGTAAGTAAAAATACTTTAAAGTCTTTCTAGCTTCAGAAATATATAACATATTTTCCATCAAAAATATTATATAGATGTGGCTTTAAAATATATGACAACACAAGCTTTTTGATTATGGTGTTTCACATCACTGCACAAGACTTTTGATCATAGCACAAAGGAACTTTTATTTAAGAAATGATCTGAAGATGTACTTTCAGTATTATCTGAAACCAAAGTTTTTTAATTTTTTCTATACAATGCTCCTCTGATATTTCAAGAGTCTTGATAAAGGAGGTAATGACCAGAAAATGAAGAAAAAGACAGTGAACTTTCTTTTCAATAAGGAAGTTTCAGGAAGATGCTTTTACTCTAATTCAAAGCTACCTTACAGAAAAATCATATCTACCAGCTCTGAATTTTAATAAAGAATAGCTATGCCAGAGGCTACTTTCATCAGTCCCTTTTGTTCCTGGCTACTTTACATAGTTCTGAGTTCTTCAGTACATCAAAGTGTGTATGAAATCTTGAAATACAGTGGATAATCTCAGTGTCACTGCTTAGTTTTAGTAATAGAAATACTTTAAGTGGTCATTTCTATTGAATAAAGATATGAACAAAAGGGAAAAAAAAAAAAAAAAAAAAAGGATATGTTGAAAGATATTGTTTCAATGGTTAAAATACTACAGAAATGCATCACGATTCCTTACCGTTTTGGCAAAAATTTATTTTATATCAGGCATCAGTAAATATCTCAGCTGCAGTTTTTTTTCTCATAATCCTGTGTTTGGATTACAACAAAGAAACAAAACATAGTTTGAAACAATCAACCTTAACAAACAAAAAAACCAATAACTTCTGACTATTCAAATCATCTGCTGTTATCTCCCACGCAATCACTGCATCAGATTTGAGATTCAGGTTCACCAGAGAATTTTATGTTCTTCTTTAAAGACATTGATCAGATCTTCAAGCAAAGTGGAAAAAATAATGAAAGAAAACTAGCTTATTGAAAGAGAACTAGTTCATGAATTTGCCAGTGAACTCTGAGTAGACAAGGTCCAGAGCTTTAAGCTCTTACTAGAGCAACTGACTAAAGTTGTTATCCTGAATAATGAGTCTGGAGGTTTACGCAAAACCTTCCTGTGATAACAGTGCCCATGGATTTCTTCCATCATAAGAGAGGAATATTATCATGCCTTCTTAGCGTAAGACTCTAGAAATGAGCAAACTACAGTCCTCTCTCATTCCGTGTTTCTGTACAGTTCTTTTGCAGTTTATATTTCCAAAATATATTGTTGAGGCTGGTAACTGGTCAGGGATTGCTAACATTAATGGTAAACCTATGACAGGCTGTAGCAGCAGCAAATTATCTTTCATGTTGAAACTTCCCTAAGCAATATGCCAAATAAAAAATAAAAATAAAAATCATTTAAAGAATCGTATAAAGCTAACATATGACCATATGATTAGGAATACCTGAAGAGGTATGTTTAAGAGTTTTTAAGAGTTTTAAATAATAAAGCATGCGATCATCTTGCTGCACAGAAATGAACATGCCCTGGATGGTCACAAAAATACAAACTTTATAAACTTTATAATTCTCATTAACTTCTTTACCGAAAGGGTTAGACATTGGAACGGGCTGCCCAGGGAAGTGGTGGAGTCACCATCCCTGGAGGTCTTTAAAAGACGTTTAGATGTAGAGCTTAGGGATATGGTTTAGTGGGGACTGTTAGTGTTAGGTCAGAGGTTGGACTCGATGATCTTGAGGTCTCTTCCAACCTAGAAATTCTGTGATTCTGTGATATATCTGAATCCAATATATCTGAATCCAGAAGACCATCCCAGGGAGTTCTGAAGTGTCCCTTGATAAAGCAGAAACCAACTCTGTGCTAGTTCATGGGGGTAGGGGGCGGGGTAATATATGGTGCTCTTGCAATATTAATTACTAATGAAAGCAAAGGAAAAATCAAAAGAACAAAGTGTACTTGGAGAAAACAGAATTGTTTTAAATTGAACTGTTTAAAAAACTAATAGATTTGGGAAGCCATACCACCACCACTTTTAAAGATATTAAAGTAATATCATTTAACTTAATATTTTTTGATGCCTGGGTAAAATTCCATGACAATGTATTGCATCTAAGTCAGAAGTACCCAAACTCCCTGCCCTAAGTGCTCCACTCATTCAACTTCTGCTTGGGGACTGATATTACAGGGTAAATAAACTTTCACCCTACACTGTTTCAGTGACTGTCATTAAGGTAATTTCTCTGTACAGATAGTAGAGAGTAGAAAAATGTTGGCCCTTCTCCCAGTCATCTTCTTTTTGATCTCTCCACCAGTCTCCATGGAGAAACTGCACTTCTTCAAAGCAACAGTTGAATCCCTCACTGAGGTAACTATTGCATTTTCCAGCCACCTGTAATTACCATAAGGACACTGTACCATGTTAGCATTCATCACCACACTCACTATTGGCAGATCAGAGAAGTTGGCACAACATTTATCAAAGTCAAGCACAGAAGCAAAAGTAAAGGATTGGGGCAGCAGTATGTCCTGTTTTTCTTTTACACTTTGCTTTTCAGAAAACACTAGAAAAGCCCAGTTTGAGCCCCCCAGTTGTAAATGCTTCTTCATGAAAGGGTCTCCCAAGAGCAAAGAGTTGGAAACTTGATCTCGTCTTCTGGACTTCTCTGCCCAGAAAGTCTGTCAGGGATTTCCAGACACCTACAGCAACTGTACTGCTCCCAGAGGTTTCATATCATTTAAAATCTAGCAGCAACGAGAAAAACAAAAGAATGGGTAATTGCTAACTGTGGACTTTCAGACATATTTCCTTTTCTCTAGATGCAGTAATGGCATAAGTGCAGGAGAAGCTTTGTTTTGTCAATGTCTGCTCTGAGCTCAGTTGGATTGTCAGGTTTGATAATATTATCCTGTAGTTACTAAAAGCCAGAAGCAGCTGAGACAAGGAAGATTAGTCAGTGTTATCCCGGTTTGCATCGGTGACTTCTTGTGGTTATAAGACAAGTGAGAGGAGCATCTGTGGAGGTCAAACTTCCTATCCTCTAGCTATACTGGTGCAACTTAAAAATGAGAAGAAATAATATCTGAAATTAATTTAGTTCACACTAATTCACCACAATTAAATTTATTTTCTCCTGAATTCAGTGCCCATTTAAGAACATGAAATTTAGTGTCCCTAGCCTTCTAAGACCTCAGACTACTACTTGGACACTATTGAAAATACTGAATGTGAATTAATAAACTGCAGGAGTAACCTCTAATCCTAAACCCTATAACAATGTTCAGATGATATTGGAATAAATAAAGAAAATGGAAAAACTCAGAAAGGCTCTACATTCTTTAAGTATATTTGAATTTATGTAACTGATTTTGTAGAAGTGAAGGTCAAAAAAACAAACAAACAAACAACAACAAAAAACTCATTGTTCAGGTTTACATCTTCCTGATACTAAAAAAAAAAAAATTAAAAAAAAAAAAAAATGTTTGAAATCTGATGGCTGTGGGTTTGTTGATGTAAAAGCTCAGGATAAATCCTATTATAGTTTTGCTGTCATGGAAGCATGGTGGGATGAATCACACAAGTGGAACTTTGGACTAGAGAGCTACAAGCTTTTCAGAAGATATCAGAAGATAAGGAGGGGCAGAGGTGTTGCCCTCTGTATTAGAGAATGGATTGATTGTGAAGAAATGCCTCTGAGATACAGGTTGAGAGATTCTGCATAAAAGTTCAGGACTGGAAAAATAAAGGACACCTTTGTGGCTGGGACCTACTACAGGCTGCCTGGTAAAGGGAGCCTGTTGATGTGACCTTCTTGCTTCAGCTACAAGAAGTGTCACACTAGCATGCTCTCACCCTGATGTGGGATTTCAACCCACAACTTCTGGAACATCGTCCTTCGGGACAATGGAAATGAACAGAGCTAGCAACTCTTTAAGGGTGCTTTTCTTAGAGCACAGAAGTTCTCCATCCCCATTTGTAATAAAGCAAGCAGGGAGGACAGGAAACCAACATGGCTGAGCAAGGACCTGCTCGTCAAACCGAGGTGCAAAAAGAAATGCACAGGCAGTGGAAGCAGGGACATGTGGCCTGGGAAGAGTACAGCAATGCTGTCTGGATGTGCAGGGATGGGATCAGGAAAGCCAAGGCACAGATGGAACTGAGCTTGGCAAGGGATGCAAAAAAAAATAACAAGAAGGGATTCTACAGTCACATTGGTCAGAAAAGCCAAGGAGAGGAGAGTGTACCCTCTCCAGTAAATGAGAAGGGAGAACTGGTAATGACAGATATGGAGAAGGCTGAGATACTCAACAACTTCTTTGCCTCGGTCTTCACTGACAATCCCACATCTCTTATATCTGTGAACCTAAAGATCAGGGCTCAGGTAGCAAAGTCCATCACACTGTAAGAGAAAAGCAGGTTTGAGACCACCTGATGGAACTGAACAAGTACAAGTCTATGGGGCCTGATGACATGTATCCTAGGTTCCTGAGGGAATAGGCTGATGGAGTTGCCAAGCCTCTCTCAATCATATTTGAAAAGTCCTGGCAGTCAGGTGAAGTCCCTGCTGACGAGAAAAAGGGAAACCTCACTCCCATTTTTAAAAAGGTTAGAAAGGAGGACACAGGGAACTACAGACCAGTGAGCCTCACCTCTGTGCCTGGGAACATCATGGAACAGATTCTCCTGGAAACAATGTTAAGGCACATGCAAGAGAAGGAGGTGATCTGAGACAGCCATCATGGCTTCACCAAGGGCAAATCATGCCTGATCAATCTGGTGGCCTTCTATGATGGAGTGACTGCATCACTCAACATGGGCAGACTGACAAATGTCATCTACCTGGAGTTCTGTAAGGCCTTCAACATGGCCCCACCTGACGTCCTGATCTCCAAATTGGAGAGATATGGATTTGAAGGGTGGACTGTTCATGAATTGGCTTGAAGGCCACACCCAGAGAGTAGTGGTCAATGGTCCATGTAGAGGCTGGTAAAATGGTGTTCCTCAGGGGTCTGTCCTCAGACCAGTACTGTTTAATATCTTTATCAATGACATAGTGGGATCAAGTGCACCTTCAGCAAGTTTGCAGATGACACCAAACTGAGTGGCACAGTTGATACAAGAGAAGGAAGGGATGTCATTCAAAGGCACTTGGACAATCTTGAGAAGTGGGCACATGTGAAGCTAATGAGGTTCAGCAAAGTTAAGTGCAAGGTGCTGCACCTATTTCAGGGAAATCTCAGACATGAGTACAGACTGGGAGAAGTACTCATTGAGAGCAGCCCTGCAGAGGGGGACTTGGGGGTCGCTAAGTAGTGTACACTTGCAGCCCAGAAGGCCATCTGCATCCTCGGCTGCATCAACAGAGGGGTGGCCAGGAGGCTGGGGGAGGTAATTGTCCCCCTTTGCTTTGCCCTTGTGAGGCCCCTCCTGGAGTATTCTGTACAGGCTTCGGGCCCGCAACACAAGTATGCACACCTGTTAGAGTAGGTCCAGAGGAGGGCCACAAGGATGATTAAAGGGCTGGAGAACCTCTCTTGTGAAGAAAGGCTGAGAGAGCTGGGGAGGTTCAGCCTGCAGAAGAGAAGGTTCCAGGAAGACCTCATTGCAGCCTTTTAACATTTAAAGGTCATTTATAAGACACACGGAAAGCAACATTTTTCTCAGGCAGATAATGATAGGACAAGAGAGAATGGTTTTTAAACTAAAAGAGGGGAGATTTAGATTAGAGATTAGTGTGATGGTTTTACTCAGGTGGGCGGCCGAGTTCCACCACAACCACTCTCTCACTCCCCACCTCCTCAAAGAGGAGCGAGGAGAAAATACGATGAAAGGGGCTCAAGGGCTGAGATAAGGACAAGGAGATCACGCAATAATTATCGTGACAGACAAAACAGACTCAGCATAGAGAGAAAGTAAGATTTATTACCTATTACTAACAAGCTAGAGAAGTGAGAAACAAAGGAAAGAAACTGAAAGCACCTTCCCCCCCCCCCCCCCCCTTTCCACCCTCTTCCACCTCCTCCCCCCAGGCAGTGCAGGGGAACGGGGCAATGGGGGTTATGGTCAGTCTATAGTGCTTCTTCTCTGCCGCTCCTTCTCGGTTACTCATCCCCTGTGCTGTGGGGTCCCCTCCATGGGATGTAGTCCTTGCCGAACTGATCCGGCGTGGGCTGTCCACTGGCAGCAGCTCTTCAAGAACTGCTCCAGATATGGGTCCGGACCACGGGGTCCATCCCTTTGGAGCAAACTGCTCCAACCTGGATTCCCCACAGGCAGCAGCTCCTGCCAGGTCACCTGTTCCTGTGTGGTCTCCTCTCCACGGCCTACAGGTCCGGCCCAGAATCTGCTCCGGCAGGGGTCTTCCACAGGCCCAGCCTCTGTCAGTGCAGGTCCACCTGCTCCACCGTGGTCTCCTCCACAGGCTGCAGCATGGAACCCTGCTCCACCGTGGTACTCCATGGGCTGCAGGGGGACATCCTGCTTCACCATGGTCCTCACCACAGGCCGCAGGGGACTTCTCCTCCGACGCCTGGAGTACCTCTCCCCCTCCTTCTTCACTGACCTTGGCACCTGCAAGGCTGTTTCTCACTTCTCTCACCCTCCCAGGTGCTGAGTGGTGCAGCGTTTTTTTTTTTTTTTTTTCCTGGTCTTAAATATGCTCTCCCAGAGGCTCAGAACAACATCACTTAATGGCTCAGCTCTGGTCAGCAGTGGGGCCCTTACCAAAAATGGGGCACCTTCTAGATCCTTCTCACAGAAGCCACCCCTATGGCCCCCTGCTACCAAAACCTTGCCACGTAAACCCACTACAATTAGAGAGAAATTCTTCACTCGGAGGGTGGTAAGGCACTGACACAGGTTGCCCAGAAAAGCTGTGGATGCCCCATACATGGAAGTGTTAAAGGCCAGGTTGGATGGAGTCCTGGGCAACGTGGTTTCGTGGAAGTTGTCCCTGCTCTTGTCACAGGAGTTGAAACTAGATGATCTTTGAGGTCCCTTCCAACCAAAATCATTCTGTGATTTGTATGCTGACCTGTGTCCACCTTATATCACTATGGCACTTTCAGAATTATATTTTACTTATGTACAAGGCTTTGACTCAGTATAAAATAGTCAAACAAAAGTGATTCACTAGTTAAGATGGAGAAAGAAGAATGGAACGACTATCCTAATCTGCTTTTGGGATTGTTAAAGGCTTCATATATACTTAAAGAATCCAGACTGAAGATGAACACAGATATGCTTAATGTCTTTGTGTGTTTTGGTAGCATAGTTCCCATAATAATACAGCATCTGTTTGGTGACAAAGACACTTTTGGTGGGACGGAACAGACCAAGTAAAAAAACCCTTATCTTTTAGTTGCACAAAACACTCAAGCAACTGCAGCGTGCTTACACAGCCAACTTGCCGGAAGTAAAAAATGTCATTTAAAGACTGCCTGGAACAACTACTATCCTGAAATATTATTATGGTCCGGCAACCATATATTAGATGACAGGGAACTGCCTGGCAACTGCAACTGAACAAAGTTGTACAAACATTGGAGGAGGTGGGGGGAGGGGGGGGGGAGGGAGGGGAGGGGGAGGAGAAAAAGAAAAGCAAAAAATATAAGAAAAAAAAAACACTTCGGCAACTTTGTAAGCAATAAATTAAGCCCTCACAACCTACAGCAGAATTAAATAGCACTGCACAATGTTAGAAAATACTACACAGTTTGAAAATGGTTTGAAATTTTCTGAGGTAATTTTGAATGCTTATCAAATTCTAGAAAAATCTAGCAGGCTGAGGATGGAGAGTGGAGAGAGAGGATAGAGCCATAGTAGTGAACAAATATTTTCAGTGTATATTCTAGAAGTGATAGCACCCGTGATTTCAAAATGCATGATGATTGCACAGATGCCTTTTTGAATCCTGCAAAAGTACCATTTCATAAAAAATTATCTCTAGCATTTGCAGCAACTGTGCTTTTGTGTATGATTGAGTGTTCAGTAACCATATAACTAACTGTATAAGTGTTATAATTTTAATTTCCTTTCATTCCATTTATAAAGTTATTTTAAAGTTTGGCTATGTTCATTGCTTTGTCAGGAAAAGTATCTCTACTTCAGCATTTTAACTATAATTAATGATGACATTCACCTTGATTGCTGCCAAGTCTATATTCCCTAAGAGATGGAACAAAACACACAACGTGTGAATTATTTATACTTCCATATGGAAGCTTATTGCTAATACTTTCTCGGTAATTCTTAAGTGCTGGACCTTAATGAGCAAATGTAGATCATTGGTACGTTTAGCTCAAAATACAAACAGAAGCATGCATCCAAAGAGATGAAAATGCTACTGTAGTTCAAAAATGAACAATAAAGAAACCTTTCTTCCTGTCAAAACTGTAGTGACAGCTTTCAGAATGCATCTATACATGAACCCAGATACTGTTCTCTGTTGTATAATCTTTCTTTGAGCAATGACACACCGCCAATATTTTAACAAGAAGCTTCAATAAGTTTTTAAAAAATAGCAATAATAATCTCCATTAGCTCGTAGTATCCCTTAAATGCCAAGCAATCTATGGTCTATGGCAGGGTGAAGGAATGACAGAATTTATACCTTTGCTTTCTAATTTAAATAGTTTTTGCATTAAGAGGGGAAGAAGAGTAGCATTTTATATAAAAGCTTTAATATATATGTTGGGTGGAATTCGTGCTTTATTTCAAAAGTAGTATCTCAACTGGAGTTAGCAGAAATTCAAGTGTGCTTTGAATATTCTGCTAGGTATCAGTTGAAAATAATAGTTGTCTTTGTTTCTTAGATCAAAACGCTAACGTTTGCTCTTCCTCGTTCTTCAAACGTTCTGATCAAACTTGATCAGAAAAAAGGAAAAATTATTCTACTTTATATTCTTCAAATATAGTAGTATATAGACATATATATTAATACTTATATAATTGTCATATAATTGTCATATAATACTTATATATTGTCATATATATATATATATATACATTCTGTCCCAAATATATAACATGTAGCATTCGCCTTGTTCATCCACAGTTGGCAAAAGGAACTGACTAAAAGGAAACAATCATTTTTAGCTATAATTTTCATTGGGTTTTCATTTCTATTGTTCATAGATATTTGGGACCCAGAATAAAAGAGCACATAACTTGTGTAAACAAACAATATAGTACGTGAAGAGAACTGTAAAGTCTACCTGAAGTCTCTTCAGAAGAAGAAAGCCTTTAGAGAAGAACTGTCATTCACAGCACAAGCCCGTGTGAAAATCATAGACAAACACTATGTATAACATAGATTTGTTATATATCTTATTTTTTGCAAAAGATGTCTCCATAGACCATCTGATCATGTTGAGAAAGCAAAGCAATGTATATGGATTTGCCATATATTTTCTGCCATCAGGTAGGGCAAACTAGAGGATTTACACACTCTGTCCTTTGCAAATCCTGTTTTTGCCCCAGACATTGGAAAGATATGAGAACCACACAATTTAAGCTAACTCAACATCTCACTCCCATTGGGTACTATTTAAGGACAATGGACTGCATGCTGTTTCATCTCAGTGGTTTCAGCCACTCTGTCACAGACCTATATTCAATATTATTCTAGCTCACATAGGAAAGTTCATAATAGTTTGTAGAAGCAGCAGAGAAGCTCTGAGGAGTGGTTTCCACCCTTCTTTGTTCCCCTTTTTCTCAAAAAACATGCTTAAACTGAACAAGCAAGATGCAAAGTTTTCTGCAGATCTCAAAATTCTGTTTGATTCTACAGTTTCAATGTACTTCTTTTATGCTCACTATATGTGATAAAATACAGGAACTGATACCAAGAAGTATATTAGCAAGAGTGAAACATTCCTTTTTCAACTGTAGTAAAAATGTACTTCTCTACTAAGTATGTCCCGGAGCTGTGTTTTAAAATTGATTTAGTTTTAAAATTGACTTAGTCTCATTGTTTTAAATTTCCATTGTCACTTTAATAGAATAATTTTATAGAAAAATAATATATATGTATAATTAATAATTGAATATAAATATTTTATATAGTATTAATTTATATATTGTTAATTTAGTTATCTTAGACTGGTAATCATTTACTAGTTGTAATGCCCTTCACAATTCAAGATGACTTTAAGAAATGTTTCAGATAAAAGTAGGAGCATTGAGAAGATGGAATCTTGCATCCCTGATGAATGTTCTAGATAGTCAGAGAGAAAAACTGTTACCCACCTTTAAAATAATTTTCCAGTCTTTATGGAATTAAAGAAATTTGCAAACACATTCTAGTCATCAGAGCGACACTATTAATTCAACTCAGAAACTTGTACATTTCCCAATCAGAAAATCTAATGAAAAATGGCATAAGATTTTTCTTGATCAAAGTTCACTTTTTTATATACATTTATAAAAGGAGCTTTTTTTTTTTTTTTTTTTTTTTTTTTTTTTTTTTTTTCTGGGATCTCTAACTTATTGCTGATGTCTAACTATCTTGGCTGTTCTATACTAAATACATTTAAAACATGGTCAACCTTCTAAAACTTTCACTTCAACACAGGATATACCACAACAAATAAAGCAGAAAGCATCAGGAAAATTATGCTACAGACTGTTGCTGCTGCAATTGGCCATTAAGACAATTGGCCATTGAGACAAACATATTGTTAAGAATGTGAGGGTTTCTAAGATCACATCAAAATTCAGAACTAGAATTTAGATTTTAATTTTATAGTTCACAAAGTAACATATCCTCTTTGCTTCTCTCTTCACCTATGTTGGTCTCCTTCAAGTTTTGATTTTCCTTAAAAGCTTTTTCTTTCTGTCCCAGGTATGTGGCTGGGTCTCATACAGTAAGATGATGAATAAAAGTTTGCATTGTTATTTAGACTAAAAACAAAACCAACCAACCAAAAAACCACACACACAACAACAACAACAACAACAACAACAAAAGTAAAGGCTTAAAGGTATCTACTTGGGCTCCTGACACAGCAAACATCAGTTAGGATTTTAGTTCACATCCTAAGTGTGCTTTATATGTGAATCCTCATTTATAATGCCTTTGTTTACATGGTACAGAGACCTTGGAGTATAAACTGGATTTCTTACAGGTGAAATTACACTAGAATAAACAACTCCAGATCATATGTAGTGCTCCAACCACTAATGGACATTCAGTACAAAGGGAAAGGTTAGAATTAGCCTGAATTAAATGTGTGAGTTTGGATTTTAGCTTAATAAGTTTCCAGACCTTTCTAACCCTGGTTACTCAAAACAGTCCTTTAAATTTTAACATCATATTTTACTTGTGCTTTTTATTTAAATTCTTGACATTTTGTTAAATTGAAGAAGCATTACTGTTATGAGCTAAGCGATACTAAGTAAGAGAAATGGTAAATTGAGTAGAGTACATCCTCCCTATACGTCTAATGTATTATTTAATCACAAAAATAAAATAAAATAAAATAAAAAGACCAATTAAGTCAATTTTCTTGGCATTTCTGTTTTGGCACTTTACTAGTACTTTGTCTACCTTTAAAAGTCAAGAGATGAGAGACTACCACTACTTTCTGTAGCAGACATTTTTATCTGCCTTTCCTACTCTTTGTTCTTTTTTCTTAGTTTTCTTTTGTTCCTTTTGTATATCTTTCGTACCTTGGCTAATTCTTCTCAACACTAAGTGAAGATCCTCTTTTGATATTTGTAGATAGTTTCCTACTCTTTCTTCTTGTTAATACTCTGTCATAAATCAAGCTCTGTAATCTATATTTGTGGTAGGCGAACTCACAGCTGTGAATGCAGTTTGTGAGATCCCATCCATTGCACTAAGAACTATAGAGCAGTGATTTATTGGAATAGGGAAGCCAAGTAAATTCCCTGTCTAGACTAATGTAATTGTTCCCTTGTTCTAAATGTTCACTGATTTCACGGTTAGTCATTCCATCTCTTTTTCGTACAAATGCATGCAGATACCTGCAAAACAATCAGCCTTACACAACATACATCTAACTTAATGGAAAAATTTGCTTGACTCAGTCTGTCCAAACCTTTAATCCCTGATTTGGTAAAGAAATACACATATTCTACATATGAATGCCTTTTCTTCTGTATACCTAAGAGAGCAAATGCCTAAATATGAGATAAAACAACCATAATCTATAGGAATGTAAAACTTATTCAAATCTTGCATTAACACAATTTCAGTAAATCAGCATGCAAACAACAAAGCATGCCATACTGACAACAGGCTGCTGTGTTATTCCTGTCTCTGAAGGTTAGGAGATAAATGCCATGCACGCCAAGACCAAACTGTCTAAAAGAAAACAGTGTGCATTACACATCCCCTTTTGTGTGTAGAGTTGTACAACTTCTACCTTCACATACAGTAAGCATTTGTGAAAGTTACGATGCACAATATGTTAGTCAAATTTCATAATGAACAAGAAAATGCATTATTTTCTTAAAATAATTGTGCTATATTCTATTACACCATAATTACACCCAGAAATCACCAAACTTTCTAACAATATAATTAATACAGACCAGTAGCATAGATTAGTGTCTGTGTATACATATGTTACCTAACTTTAGACATTATTTTGTCTGTAACTTTTCTGGAAGTGGCTTCTTATGAACCATGATGATTTTCATACTAATATAATTTTTGTATTAGAGATATTCTGCAGAGTATTTTTTTCTGCAGAAATATTTCACATTCACATAATAAAAAAATTCAAATACATATATGTATATATATATATGATTTTCCATGCCATCTAATGTTCTGGTCATATACTAAACAGCGTAACAGTAGTGTGTAACAGTATTACACAGTGGAAGACTGCAACTGCTTAGCTTTATGAATTTCATGCATTTCCATCTTTAAGAGCATGGCAGTTTATATGTGAGTTTATATGTGTAAAGTTAGTAAGAGTGGTCTGCCAGGCAAAGATCCAGGGAAACTAGAGAGTAAGCGATGAGTGACTTGAAAATTGCTTCTTACCATTCTCAGTTTTCTTTTTGCAAATATATGTCTGTTGGATAAGAGGAAGCATCCTAAATATGCACAGAAGGAAGGCAGAAACTACCCTTATGTAGTCAAATTCTGCTGCATACTGGTCTGTTCTGAGAGTGTGTAACTCCCTAAAATAAATTCATAATGTAAATCCTTGGATGATTACTACTACAGTTTAATCAGACCATTATAATTTTGACTATTACTGCTTTCATCAGATAAATGTATTTTTGAAAGATACATCAACTTCGGTCTACAATCTCTATTTAACTTCAGTTTATGTACTCCATGACAGCAGTTCGGGCTGACTAATGACTCTTTCCCATAACTATATATCGAACTTGGTCTATCGATATAAGTGTCAAGGAGGCAACTCTTCAGTTATCTGGCAATATGTTAGCCTTTTAATACCAAATGGTAAGTAACCAGAATGCATTACAGGTATTTAACAAATAAGCTAAATAAGAAGGCAACATCCAGCACCCTTTCAGTCTCACAGAGGATTCAAATTTATTAATATGAAAACACATAGCAAAGGAGCTGCCAGCATCTTCAAAGCTGGACAAGGCTTAGTGGTCCCACTGTGACTGCTGTAGAGTAGCATTCAGAGCACAACAGGTATAGTGTAATTAATTCAGTTGAAAAGAAATGTTGAATTTTTGAATGCATTTTATTTTCCTCTTTTTTATGCTTCAGCCTACCAGAAAATTGAAATCTCTATCTCTGGCAGTCCTGTGGCAGACTTCCAGCTTTATCTTAATGAAGAAAGAATTATTTTTGACAGAGCTCTGGTTTCCAAGTAACCTGAAATCCTCTAATTCATTTACATGAGGTAGAGGGGAAAAGTAAGGATGGAAGGAAGAACAGTGAATCATACAAATATAACCTTAAAAGGATATGGGAAAGTGTTCTGTGAAATGCAAGACATGAGTATTTTATAGTAGAAAAGTACTTCCATCACATTTCCTTAAATGCAATGATTAAAAAATCATAATTCTATTTTTTTAAACACTATCACAGGAATAATAAATGAATGTCACCAATTTTGAAACTCAAGTGAGACTGAGAGGAAGCTAGAACTATAAATACTTTCAAAGGATACTTAAGAATAAGACTTTAAGAACTGTTATTGCATCCTGTCATAAAGGTATCCCCACTCTATCTCCTGCCCTTCACCCCTCAAAAATAATCAAAACAAATAAGGAAAAAAAAAACAAAAAAAACTGAAATTTAGGCATACTGATTTAAACAGTTTACTTAAACTGAAATGTTTTGTGGGTTTCAAGCAGGTCATTACATGACCTTTCCACGATATTTACCAATGATTTCTGTAGTGCTATGTGTCTGTGACAGATACTGGAAAAAAATTATAATGACATCTCCATTCAGAGAACACTGTAATTCTCACTGCATCAAAAAATAAAATAAAATACAGATATCTGAGGATCAAGAAGACAGGACAACTGTTATAGCACTTTATTTTTTATGATCTAAGGGTTCAGTATTCTACAAGCGATGTAGTCAAATATCAATTATATATGGTTGTACTTAACTCCAGAATTGAATCTTATTGAATTGCTGTTTCAGTTGAGAATATGTTTATTTCATAAAGCTACAATTAGCAAGACCTATTAATAAAGTGCCAGTAGAGAAAGCTAATGTTAAAAGCTTAGCATGGTTGGTTAGCCTAGGCCAACAGCCAAACTCCCATCCAGCCGCTTGCTCACTCCCCTTCCTCATTGTGATGGGGAAAATTCAAGGAATGGAACAAAAATTCTTGCAGGTCAAGCCACAGATTGCTTGCAAAATATCATCAAGTGCAAAACAGAATCAAGTTGGGGAAAATTCACTTAGTTTATTGCCAATTAAAATAAATATTTTCCTACAGTGAAAAAAAAAAACAAAAAGACAAACATTGGAGCATCACATTTTCTTGCCTTGATTCCCAGTCTCAGCTTCATTCCTTCACTCCCAACTCCTTTGCCTGCTTTCTCCAAGTTCTTCTTGGGGCATGGGTGCAAAGGGGTTTTGGTCAGTACGTAGAAAATTCTTTCTGCTACTCTTTCCTCCGCATACTTTTCCTCTGCTCCAGCAGGGGCATATCCATCTGTTCCAGCGTGTGGTCCTCCCCAGGCTGCAAAGTGGGTATCTGCTCCAGCGTGGTGCTCTCCATGGGCTGCAGGGGAATATCTTCTCTGCCATGGAGCACCTCCTCCTCCTTCTCTGACTCTGGTGTTCCCTCTGCTGTCTGCCAGTGATTTTTTTTTCCCTTCTCCTCTACCTGTGTGGTATTTTCTGAACTTTTTTACATATATTTTTGCAGAGTTGCTGCACATGTCTCTGATGGGCCTCTGATGGACTCAGCTCTGTCTTGCAATGGATCTATTGCAAAGACCTTGACCATGCCTTGACCTGCTGGTCAGGGGGAAGCCCCTGACTTCTTTTCACAGTAGCCAGTCCTGCAGGACTCAGCAGCCAAAACCTACAACCAAAACACTTGATAAAAGACAAAATATTTTTAATGGAGTTCTTAATACAGATATTTTTAAATCTTGAAATTAGCAGATTTTATCTCATAGGAACACAATTTGTTCATCTATAATAGCATAATACTACATAGATACCAAAAAAAAAAAAAAAAAAAAGACCAGAATGAAATAAAATCTCATGGAAATTATCCCTGGATTTTGAGCTCCTCTTATTATCATTAATGGTTTTGATTACATGCAGACTCAGTAAAGACGTAATATATCCAGTCATCTAAGCTTCGACTTTGACAACAATCTCTTCAATGTCAAGGAAACAGTGGCACAAGCCCAAACTTCTCTTGCAGGATTTCTGGAGTTTTCAGTGGATGAGACTGTCTACCTGGAAAATAAGATCTGGTTGTTCCCAGATTTTTAGGACATGTTTATACAGCTCGTTTCAAAATTAGCTGTCACCAGAAACACTCCTACATATGTATGATGTAGTTAAAATTTCCCTTCATCAGGAAAAAAAAGAAAAAAAGAAAAGAAAAGAAAGAAAAAAAAAAAAAGAAAAAAGAAAAAAAAAAAAAGCACAACAGTGCTTCTCTTCTCCAAGGGAGACTGTTCCATCTGAATAGTATCAAAAATCACTTTAAACAGGACATCATTAAAATAAGGAATTTAACTACAGGTATTTTCTAATACTCTTTTTTCTAACACTAGCTTTCTTTGCTCTTCTCCAAGTTTATACAGAAAGCTGTAAGACACACAGAGTTATTCTATAAGGAGAAAGAGGTTTGAAGAAACCGAATTTTAGCTTTGTATGCATGGACTTTGGAATTCTTCATGATTCCTCAGTTCTGTTCTGATGAATTATCAGTTTCCCTATGGGGCATTTTATAATTTTGTTATGGTATAGATCCAAGAATTTTTTGTATGACAATAGTAAATGGTAATTAAGCATCAAGAAACTAATTTATCTCCTCTAATGTCAAATGAAAAATTTCCAGTGATTTCAGTAATAGTAGAAAGCCCAAATCTCTTTTAATCAGGCTCAACTAATCAATTATCTTTCATACAATCAATTTTAGATTCAGAATCGTGCATGTATTTTGATACTGTATAGTCCTGTTTCTGTTATTAACTATTAACAGAAAAAATACTATGATTGCATTTTCATGAACCTCACTTCTATGTTCACTGAACAGAACAGAAAGATGTCCTATCCTGAAGCACTATAATGAACAATTTCTGAGTTTGCATCATGATATATGATTACTCTAATCACAGATTCATTTTTATTATATTTGGTATGGTAAAAGGAAAAGAAAGTCTGGTTAAAAATTAAGATTCAAGGATTTTTTCCTTGATTTTCACTATTCACCATTCTCCTATTAAAACAGATCTGTACTCAATAGTTCAAAATGTATAGAATGAAATACAGAGATTTTAATATTTCTCAAAATACCCCCATACAATTATCTACACGCATATCTACGAATAGGAAACTAAACAGAAAGAATATTATATGATTTGCCTTCTGTAGGCTTAGCAAGAATCCGTCAGGATATCTGAAGTTCTTTGTAGGTATTTGCAATTTTATAAGGTTGGAAAATATGAAATTTTAATTTTCAAAATAATCACTGTGTATGTATTTTACTTTCTGAAAGTGTCTTCTTTTGATTAAATTTAGACAATAGAAACATTAAAACATTGTGAGTACAACATGCAAATCTGCCCATACTGCAAAATGAGTAAGAGCAATACAGTAAGAGACGTATTAGCATAAATAGCAATTATGAAACTGATTGTCATCATTTTTGACTCTTTAAAAATTACTTGAGAGATTGTCATGGAAAAGAATGTATGCAACAGTATACATTTAATGCAAATTGTTTTTTTTTTAAGACTGAAATTAGACTGAATCCACTACTCAATACTTTTACTGAAAAGCAAAGGGTGTACATTTCACTTAAACATCTTTGAATTAATCATGGTAAAAACAAAATAATCTTATTTCTAAAACTGCATTGATGATAAGGTGTTCCTGACTCATACAAACTGAGCAATTATCTAGCAAAGCATTATGTAGACTGTGAGAGTTCACTTTGGATGTGATCACGGACGTATTTTGATTTAAGATCAGGAACTGTTCAGAATGCATAAAAATGAAGTAGTTAATGAGGGGAAATTGGAGAAGGATGTTATGCTGTACTTCTTGACTGCATTTTTTTAAGTCTTCTGATTGCTTGTAAATTTTTATTTAAAGTGCTTTACGTAATCATGTAAATACTCAGCAGGCTTTACCCAAGCCAAGTTACTTTTACAGCTGCCTTGCAGATTTAGACAGGAAGACACATCAGGCTGCATTTGAGATATGACCATCAGCTTTTTTGCAATTAGAAAGTTTGTTCATTAACAACTTTTTTTTTTTTCTCTGAAATTCTGAAGAAAAAAGTACTAAATTATTGTTTTATAAACTTTATATTTGCAGTCATAGTGAAATAAGGACAAATATATCCATTGGTCCAGTGAGCAACATCTACAGAGGCTGTAGATGTTATGAACTTAAGTCTGATTTCACTATTAAACAGAAACTTGCTTTCTCTACTACAGGTTTAGATATTTAACAGTTTCATAGAGACTAATATTCTCTGAACATCTAAAGCAATAAAAAATTGGGTAGTCCTCAGTAAAACTGAGCATGTTACATGTAGTAAGGAAATGTGGTAAAGAGTGAGAAGAAATGAGATATGCAAAGATATCCACCATCTTTGTGTACTTACATCAAGATAATCCACAAAGAGAATATATTCATGCCTCCACAGAACTGTTGAGGTTTCTTCATTCTTTGTCCCTTTATGTCATCATCAAGAAAAGATGATGCTACTCACCTTTAACCACCCTTGTGGAATAGGCCAGGCCTCCATTTGGAGCTAGTCAGGAGCTAGATTTTGAACCATTTAAAGGATGAGCCTAATGGTTCCTTTCTACCACTGCACACAAGAATTACCTCGTCTGTCTCACGAGAGACATATAACAGGTCGGGATATTTAATTGTGGTGAAAACTATCATATTTCAAGTGAATTGTTTAATTCTAAATTGCACTAACTAAAAATAGTAAGGATGGTAATAGATAATCAAGGGAGTTCCTTTTACTATATGAAACAGATGTAACAGAAAAATTTGAAGTGAACATTAGCTTATAAGTCATATATATAAAAATAATTTGTGGAAGAACTATGTTTGGATTCCATATTAAATTTAATTTCTAACTTTTGCTTCTTACAGAAAAAGAACATCTCAAGAGCACAGTCAATTAGCTTTTATTTTGAGTTCTCTGTCACCACTTATTATTCATTATGGCATACTTAGAAGTCTCAGCTATATTCTGAATCCTAATTTCTCAGTATCAATAGGCTGAATATCAGAAAGTTTTAAATGAATTCAATTTAATAATCCCAGAATATGGCACAGGCCTGTAATTCCTTCAAGCCCCAAATACTAAAATTGTCAGTAATCCGTACACAGGAGAAATAATAAGAAAAATAAGATAAAAATGTATAAATAAAACCTAACTGAAACTTTCCTGAAACCTCTCAGTAAGGTTTTATAAGTAGTAGGTAAAAACAAACAAACAACAAAACAACAAAACAAAACAAAACAAATGTATTTAGGAACCAAGAAAAGGAAAGGAAAGGAAGGTAAGAAGCAAATGAGACAGGGTGTAGAAGGATATGAAAACACGTAATAATAATGAGGAATAAAATAGAATAAAATTTAAATAGGAATAAAAAGAATTGGAAGAAAAGAGTGGGATCAGGAAAAAAATAAAAATAAAAAAATAAAGTTGGATATATAAAGCTCTGTATAGAGATTAAAGCTAAACTTAATATGGTTCCAAAATCAAATTAATATTTAAAGTTTTCACAATGAGGCAGATGATGACCAAGGGACAAAGAGAAGAAGAACTTCAGGACAGCAGGATTGTAGGAAAATATAATACACCACAATAAAGATGGAAGAGAAACTCAAACAGCTTAGTAAACCCAAACTGATTGGGACCAATCACATTCCCCCACAGTTTGCTCCATATCTGACACACAAAATAATTGTATGCATTCATAGTAAGATTTTGTTTTGTTTTTGGATTAGTAACTAGTGAATTGGAATTGCAGTACAAATTAAAAACAATTTAAGGAAAAAAAAAAATCAGTGGTGAGTGACTTGATTCAAATTTTCAGAATTGTTGATATAAGCTCAATAATTTGCAAAATATTATAAAAAAACTTTATGTGATGAGCAACAGTAGTTACAGAAATTAAAGAAAATGGGATTAGACAAGAAAACTCTTAGTACAAATAACCTGGCAAATACATTTCCTACACGAGAGACATACAAGAACTCTAATCTAATTGAACTTCAGTGTGTCATGGGTCACATGGAAAACAGTAATAGAAATGAAAAAGATAGAAAGTAACACAGATGGACAAGAAGATGCTAAAAGAGTGGTAACAATCACTAACCTTCAGAGGGAAAATACCATGACTGAGATTTTCAGTAAAGATATCATTTTAAATAATGGGACTGAACAGTTATACTATTTTCATCATTTGAACATTTTTTAAAAACAAAGTTTGAACGGCTTCTGTTTTAGAAGGGACTCGGATATCAGAGAGGAAAAAAAATCGGGTTACCTCAATGATCAGAATACCAACAATAACAATAATAGTAATGACGGTGTAAAATGCAAGACAAAAAGATATCAGAGAGGCTTATAAGGCTCATCAGAGGAAATGGAAGCCATATCTTGCAAGAAAAGGCTAAACGAAAAAATTTGACCCAGTAAAAGAAAATTGCAAAGGGTTATTAGAACTGTCCATAAAACGGTGATGGTGGAGAATATAAATGCCAAACAGTGCCAGAGTGAGAGCAAATTTAGAAGCATCATTAAATTTAAGAAAGATCTTTTTTTCTTTTTTCTTTTTTCTTTTTTCTTTTTTTTTCTGATTGTGAGATTTCAGAGAAGCAAAAACAACACACACAACTTCTCTGAAATGGAGATTCCCGCGTAAGATTGCGGTAAAAAGAGATGATGAGAGGTTTTGGTTACCAAAATATTATATAGTGTATGAATGTACATTGAAATCCTGCCTTTAAACTAAGACTTCAATTATTTACCCAAGCTCAGGCAGCCAGGGAAACTGGAGAGATGTGGAAGTGGCTTTTTAGTTCTTTTAGTTTAATTTTCCTAGATTAGCATTCTACCTTTTCTTTGATCTATGCTCTCTAGAAAAGCTAGAGCTCTTTGCTGGGGATGTCTTAGCTACTCAGCCAGCTCAGGAAGACATATAATTTTGAAGCGCCCAGAGAGTTTCACATTCTCCTGATTGTGCTATTTTTTTTTTTAATTTTTTTTTTTCCTCTGCTTATTCTTTTCTAGAGCTAATCTGTTCTTCTCTACTAGTTTGTCAAGCGTAATTGTTGTCTTTTGTCACAGGCAGGTTTCTGACTTGTCCTTTCTCCTCTACTGCTATTGTCATAAATTGGACAAACTGGAGCTGCAAGTCTCACAGAGCTGCAGTGAAACAGCTCCCCCAGATGGTATAGTGTGGTACAAAATTTAGCACGGAAATCCCTATGAAAATAATTTAAACTCATTGTTAAGAACAGCAGGGATTCTGAATTGTTCTGGAAAAGCTAACCTTCATAATATCTTGCAGTACATTTTTATTGCAATACTCTTTTATTAGCTTTTTTTTTTTTTTTTTTTTTTTTTTAACTGAAAACCCTTTCACTGAAAACCCTGCTGAACAGCTATTGCAGTCTTTTGGATGGCCAGAGGTCTACAGGTCTACATAGCAACAATCTGCAACAATCTGTTGCTATGTGGTATTTATCACGGCTCAGAATTTTTCAGCACTTTAAAGGAATTTAGAGACTTTTGGCACCTTGGAGGGCAGACACATTACCTCCTACAAGAACTTTTGTGGTGAAGAACATGTCATTCTTTTGTCAATATAGCAGCAATCAACCACGTACCAGAGGAAACAGTAAATTGAATTGAAAAGGATAACAGAAAAGAAGGGGGTCTGTAGTACCTCGATACTGTGGTCTTCCAATAGTGCAGACAACACAGCAGAAAGAAATAGTTATCTTGACCCGTCCATGGAATACACTGCTTCAACAATTATTTTGACATCGACACAGAAGTCAATTGCTTTTTCTTCATAAGATTGATAAAGATTCTTCATTTTTCCTTTCTGGCTCATCAATAAGCTCCCATTATTTTTGGTGCTTATTTGTTAAGGACCTAAGTAGTTCAAGAAGAATTGACACAGAATTTCTATAGAAAATATAAAAGAAAAGGATTATCACATGTGATTCCTAAGGTGTTTGCCATAGATTTTCAGCTCAAAACACTGAAGCCACATCTCCAAAACTTTTAAATGTTATTTAAAAAAATGTGGCTTTATCAGTTTTTATATTTGTATAACTTTATATTGTATAACTTTATATGTTTTAGATATTTTATTTATTTTTATTTATTTATTTTTTTTTAGCCTATAGGCATCTCCTTTTCCAGCTTTTCTCGACCAAATTAATATTTCTATTATTATTCCTTTGAATAATAAAACTACTCTTTTTCTAACCATATACCTCCACGGACCAATATTTAAATAACACTACCAAATTACCTATGACTTATGATAAAATTCTGATATAATTATGCCTTGGTTCTTTCTTTTTTTCCAGCAGAGCCACACTTAAGAGTAACTCACTGTGAAGACATAAAATACTTCTTCAGAAGAGAGGCATTATTTAAAATTACCTGCTTGGAGATATCTACAGCTATTTTTTGTAGCAAGTGGGCAATTAATGAAATATAATAATGTTTGAAGCATACTGAGTGGATATTGAAGGTCATATGCCCATTTTAATTAATAATATTAGAGGAACCTATAGTACTGAATGGCCTCACAAAATCACAACCAGCTTTATTCCTATGTAGTATCATAGGATTTTGAAATTATTCCATGCAGACACCTCACATAATTAGGTCATGGATTCATCAAACTTCTGAATGTCACTGCCTGCATTAGACATGTTTGAGAACATTGTGGTTCATATCCAGCAAATTTACCAGTTATATGAACAGCAGTAGAAAAACTGTCCTTTCTAAAACACCCTGGAAATGCAAACACTAAACAGAAAATATGCACCATGTGTCATTTCTCTTTAAAGCTGGCAGCACTCTGCATTTTTAGGAAGGTTATTTTTCCCAGTAGTTCTATCCTGACCAAATGGTGGTGGCAAACAAACAATGAGCCAATATCATCAGAAGGAAAGGCTGGCAATAATTTTAATTGTTTCTTCCCTAAGGAGTAGAGACCAAATGAGGAAATGACCAAAACAACTGAAAACCATATTTATCAGTGTCAATACTGAACAAAGGATTGCCTTGTGTTTCATAACAGGTATTACTAAATCACTCGTAAGAAACAATATTAGGTGCAGTACAGGCTGCTCAGTTTTGATTCCTTTGTAAATATGCAATCTCTTCTCCATGTATTAGTTATGGACATCCAGCAGTCTTTGGTAATATGAATATAGTGTATTGGTCCTACTATAATTAAAATGCATATGTCTTCAAAGGGAAAATAAATAATAAAAGTAAAAGGAAGAAAATATTAAGTATTAAAAAGTTAATGGAATTATAGTCTCAGAAAGCCTACACATACAAGAGGAGAATTTCAAGACAATGAAGTTTGACACAAGTTGTTAAAGCAAGAGAAGCTCTTGTCAATGACACATCTTTTCAGGTTGTTCCAAGACAACATAGTAACTGCACAAACAACTAGATTATAATAACAATAATAATAATAATAACCCTTGCCTTAATACCTCAATGTAAGGTCTTTTGAAAATGAGGTCTTCATCACAGGTTTTGATCACTTTTAATCCTAACCTTACCTTGAGTTCTGAAAATCTGGTCAATATCAAAGAAATAAAGCTAAACTACAAAAATAGATCTGTTCCACTATAGTTTTGGCAACATGCAAGCAGTATTATACATAAACAAGTCATACTTTCTCAACTGTTTCTCTTTTTCTGAGTATTTCAGCTGTGGCTAATTTATTCACAAATCATTTCTCCTACATTTAAACATTTTGTATCACTTCTAAAATACACTGTTTTCCAGAGAGCATGCTTTTCCATACCATGCTTAAAAAATACAACAGAACCCTGTCACTTAGGAAGGATTTTTTTTTCTTCTCAGTGCTAGTGCCAAAGGACTGTAATGTTTAGTGACCTTATCCACTTAAGAAGTCACCTTTAAAATAGCTTTTTCTCATATTGGCATGTGGAGACCTGGCTCATACCCTCTGGCTTATGATGATTTGGGGTTGTGCAGCTATGTGAACTGTTTCTGGCTACCAGATGCAGTGACTACAAGAGTACAGCAAAATAGTACTGGCTTAAATGATACACTATCCTGGGGCCAGAATTTTGTAGCCTCATAACACAGACATGCATGAAGGGTGGAAGGCAGGTAGTAGGCTTGTTTTGTAGCACTTCGTAGATACCAGATACCCTTTTTCAATCCTGTCATATAAGGCACAGGCTCTTCTATAGCCCACCCCAGAAAAAAACATATCAGTCAGCTGGGTTGCCTGAAAGCACATCTAGCTTGATTGAAATCCTTTCAGAAAGGATTTGGGGACAGAACCCTAAGGGAAGTATGTGAGAGAACTAAGCTCCGTAACAACTAGTTCACTGAGCACAAAAACTTGTAGTTCCTGAGAGACACAAATTTCGTACTGATAAATTAAGAGCAGCTCTTGAGGGCTCAACACTAAAAACAATGACTGAAGAAAACATTGAGATCTGTTTTCAGACATGTCAAGATAAGGGGAGTCTATTTCATCATTTGTGCCTTGTCTTCTTACACATCACAGCTATATGTATTTATGAATAATGTTACTTTTTTTATTTACTGATTATAACAAACCATCCCCTTTCTGTTTTAATAAGGGGGATCTGAAATGTTATGGATTGTATACAGAGCTCTTTCTATTTTAACTTCTTTCTGATTGACTAACTCACCAAACTGAACTTACCCACTTCAACAAAGGTTTCCAGAAACAGGCCTTCTGTTCCCTGTAGGAAAGACCATCACTGTCAACAAATCTCATAATGTCTCTTCCTTGAAGATACACAGGAAGACAAAGCAAACATACCTGGAACTCAATTAAAGACCAAAGCCCACTCTTCATAAAACCAGTAAAAGATACAATGTTTCAGCTGAGGTCAGTGAATTTGCTAACACTAGTAATTTGATTTTTTGTTAACACATTGAATTGCTACATGCCCCAAGCCTTTTATCTGTCACTAAAATGTAAGGAGAATAAGTGATTACATGATGAGTGATTTGATTTGAATCACAGGGTTGAAGGAAGATCTCTTCTTGCTTGAGAATATGAAAAAAATAAGTGAAAAAAAAAAAATGTAGGGGTTACCTAGGATATCTTCAACTTCCCTCAAAAGCTAGATAGTTTGAAGAGCAGCTGTTTAATGTATTCATCTATATGTGCTTTACAGACTGTGCACTTGGAATACAAAGATAAATTGAAGATTTAGTTTATATTCACATCATTGTTTCATATTTCAATTTAATTAAAATAGAAAAAATAAAATGATACAGGGCCTATGATAATCTTTGAAACTGTTCACAAAAGTGTTCTCTACTGGTTGTGCTTTGAAATTCTGTTCATGAACACTCCAAATACACCCTGTAATACTGTGTTGATCTCAGTGAATTCATGCAAAATTGACACATGTAGTGACCCAAGAGATGACACTTTATCATTCTCAGTGTTTATTTTCTCTGAGTCAGGCTGATGTAATATTTTTTGTTTGTTTGTTTGTTTATTTTCATAGTATCAAAATCTGTCTTAGATATTGTGCTGTTGTTTGTCTGACCAACTTCTTTGTCTATGTCACTGTCAAGAATGTAGTTGGGAAAGCAACATCAAAGGAAATCTTTTTTTTTTTTTTTTTTTTTTTTTTTTTTTTTTAACCATAGTGGATATAAAACTGACATTTTTTGAAGACAAAAATCTCCCCTTTTATTTTATTTTTCTAAGAGGAGAAGGCTTGAATCCTGCTTTAGGACTCAGAGCGAAGCTCTGACTGAAGCAGAGAGTTCTCTCATGATAGTTTAGCAATGGTATCTGGTAGAGACAATGAATTTCTTTTATTCCTGTGGAAGTCAATGAGGTAGAGGGGTCTCTGTGCTCCAGCATCAGGACTTTGCTCAGACAATCAGATGTTAACAGTTAGGTGAGGTAACACAGAGAAATGAAATAAAGATGAAGCAGTGAACTTAACAATTATTGCCAGCGCCCGTGGCAGTGCTGTTAGCATTACAATCAAACAGAAGTAGTAAGGGGCACCTACACTCTCACAGCTGAAAATCTGTGGAATCATATATCTCCTGGGAGATAGAACAACGATATTGTAAATCAGAATGGAAAGATTAAAAGTTAAGCAATATGTTGTTTCAAAATCTTGCGACATGGCCTTGACCTTCTGCAAAACGTAACTTGTTTTAAATGCTGTGAGTTATAGCTGCCTACATACTGCATGCCCAGTCAGGGAGGTTAATTAAAAACGTTTTCTGTCTCTGGAGCCTCAGCATGCTTTTCAGATGAAAGATGAAAATCATAAAAATCAGGCTATTTCACTGTTAATCCAGGTATAGAAAAACATATGTAAGAAGTTCAACATTTGTATCACGACTCTTGAAGTTAGCTCAGTTTCTCTCTCCACTTCTCCCTCCACAAGGGCTTCAGTCTGACACTGTTCAGAAAAGATACAGAGATCAAATTTAATACTCTCAGTTGACTCAACACTAAGAGTGCATTGCCCACTGTTTCAGTCTGAAACTGTACAGAAAAGATATGGAGATCA
Organism: Nettapus auritus; assembly: GCA_011076525.1. Classification (NCBI taxonomy): domain Eukaryota; kingdom Metazoa; phylum Chordata; class Aves; order Anseriformes; family Anatidae; genus Nettapus; species Nettapus auritus. The sequence continues at coordinate 86,634,822 of CM021766.1, read as the reverse complement.
AATTTAATACTCTCAGTTCATTCAACTTTAACAGTGCATTGCCCACTTCTGGAACAATTATTAAAGAGGTAAAGTTCATGAGGGTATTTTAGGAAGAATTAGGACAACTGTGTGGCCAAATTGAAAGTAGTTGTAGTGACTTAGAAATGCTATGCTCCTAGATATCTAATCCACTTGCATGTAGATCCTTGGATCTGTGACTTCATCTGACTTCATGTTTCTAGAGCCTTATCAAGATCCTGACAAAATGAGGTCTAGAACTGTATTGAAGGCCGATTTTTAACAAAATTTTATCATACAAATTATTCATCTCTTCACATGAGTTTTTAAATGCATCATACATGGCTTCATGGATAATGATGTTTTGACACCCAGTAAATCTTTAATATAATATTTTGTATTCTAGACAAATCTGCTTCAATTTGTTTTAGTGCTGTGGACCTAAATAAAGATAAGCTTTTATTAATTATTTTTAACACCCTCTAATTTTAATCAGGCTTATCAAGAATACAAATTGAGAAAGGTATTATATCTATATTAGGAGACAAATTACTTCACCCCTTTTCAAACTTATGTAAAACCATACCTTTACTGGGAGAATGAAAACATTGTCTTTACCACTCCAATTTTCCATTTATTTAATTTGTATCAGAAAAAGACAGATTTTTATTTTATTTGAGAAAAATTGAACAGTTAATTGAAGACATTGCAAAGGACATACTATTTCTATTGCAACTTGTATGAGAGATATTAATCTTTCTATAAAAATTAAAACAAAGTAAACAGATATACTTTTTGTATATATTTTTCACGAAGGCAGAAAAACATAATTTGTTCCAACTGATATATTATTTCAGTGAGTTATATTCAGATGCATTTAGATTAGTTATCTGAATTATATTAATCATTCTCCTTCTGCAGGATAGAATATTCTGATACTGTACTATACACAGTTAATGTTTCCTCAATACATAGTTCTTTTTTTAAAAAAATTAATAAATACAAAACTACAAAGGGTGAAGCTAGAACCACATTCTTCTCAAATGGGATACTGAAATTCTTAAATTACCTTAAATATTTTCTAAGTTTGGAAATCAATATCCAACATTTTTTTTTTTTTTTTTTTTTTTTTTTTTTTTTATGGATGCTCCAGAGGAAAAACAATACATAATCATAACTGTTAAATATGCTAGTAACAATTACTATTTGGATTTTTTTTTTTTTTTTTTTTTTTTTTTAATACTGTTGCCAAAGATTCCCTATCTCTGCCTTCTGTATTATCAAATACTGGACAAGTCATCAGAATTGCATACTATATGCTACTTCAGGCAAATCAGATATATTATTTATTATTTGTTCTAACAGCCCTGGGCTGTGGCTTGACATTTCAAAATGTCTAGCTGCAGTAGTGACATAGAATATTTCTGTTCATTTCTGCACTGTGAAATTATCTAAAAATAAATGAATCCATTCAACATACAAACATTCTTTAATGACTAAGTTTTGTTGTCGTTGTTTTTGTTTAAATAATGGCTTCATTCTTGAATGAACCCTTTCTAGTTGAAGTTCAGAATAAGAAATGATCATTGCAGGCTTTTCTGGCACATATGGCATGCCCTTCTCCAGAATGGGCAGCAATCATTATTTATTATTGGTGTGACACACATCCACATGAAACAAGATATATACAGTCCACTTGAGACAACTGATATATATAGAGACAGATGGAGAAGAAAAGAGTGAGGCAATATTGATCATTTTCATAAGAAGAGATTGCACGCAGGTTAGTATTACACTAATATGATTTTTTATATTGTTTTCAGTTTTTCCATCATGACAAAGGAAATGGGATTCTTGGGGATAAAATATTAGTTTTATGGATTTTTGAGGTACAAATAGCAGGTTGGTGCTATAGTTTCTAGTGATAAAGTAGAAGTACAATGGGAAAAGTGGTATCACAGAGATGAAAGATGAGTTTATGTTTGTGAACAAGATCACCCTGAGACTTGCAGCAGAGGGAGAGGAGACCAAGTACAGAGCAACCTGGAATTGTCAAGGGGATCAGGAGAAAATTGTAACACAGCAGGGACTTCAAAAGTGACTGTAAAACATTAAAAAAAAAAAAAAAAAAAAAAAAAAAAAAAAAAAGCAGAGTCTGGAGGGCAACCAAGAGAGATCTCCCAAAGACCAGGAAACAGAAATGCAGCTCATTTGTCACATTGAATATTGATTCATATTGATTCTGAGCCTCAGCAAGAAAGACATTTTTTTAGAAAAAAAAAACAAAAATCTTCAAATTTGTCACTAAGAAAATTTGCCTGTTGTCATTTTTCCTGAATCATATATTGCCACTTTATATTCTGTTATTATATTCAAATTTTGAAATTACATATGTGATCAGATGATTAACTGCAGAGATAGCAGACAATTAGCAAATCCAGTGCTCCGTATTTGCTATACTTACACAGTGGATTTAATATCAAATCCATGGTGAGTTCCATTTATGCACCACTGAATTCCTTTGCACTCATAGATCAGTTGGCTCACACTGTGTCCAGGATTTCCGTGTCTATTAGGAGATTCCTGAGAGAGATCCCTGTCTCTTAGATTAATGCTACATTTTCTGTAAATATACCCTTGGTATTTCAACCAAAGTAGACTTTTGTCCTTATACATTTGGGCTTCTTGTGTCTTGCATACTGCCTAGATACCACAGTGAATGGTATTGTTTGGGCATCTATGCCAGCAGTTTTTGGTTTTGTTTGTTTTAATTTGGAAGGTGTCAGTGACTACACAACTCCCAAAGCAGTTTAATTGTTGACAACAGTATTTCTCTCCATAAAAAAGACATCTCTTAGTGAACTTTCCCTATGAAACAGAGGGGACCATCTCTGTGTCACAATAGTGTTAGATATTTCAAACCACTTCAGATTCATGTTACCTGCAGTGGAGGTTCTGTAATTCCAGCTGTTTGAATATGAGAAAGTTAAGTTTTCAGGCAGTCTGGAAAACCTCCCACTATTTAAAAAGAAATCCTTACAAAATTCAAGAAAAATCTAATATATTCAAACATCTTTAGGTAAAAGGACAATATATTTAAATCCTAACTCTTACAGTAGTTATAGCTTTAAAAAAGGTTCGAAAAATGCGTAAATAGAAAAATCTCCAATGAAACTACTCAAAGTGACTTTTACCTTGGCTTATTTGTTTTTACCTGGAAAAAAAAATAAAATACAATAAAATCAAAATATCAGATTGGTTATAAGAAATATCTTGACAACAATTCCAGATTACTATTATTTTGTAATTGAATTTAAAGTAAGTATGCAGTGGATGTTTGGTTTATAATTTTCTATCCAGAATCTCAGGCATTGTATTTCATAATAGCATTTAATGCTGAATTAACAGAATTTTATGCCTCATTAACACAATTTTATAGCATAATGTAAAACAAATGGATACAAAAGAGAGGTAATACGGAAAATAAACTGTAAAACTTTTTCCTCACTGTTCCTCATGCTGTACAGTCATAATATCGCCAACAAAACACCAATGTTTTTTAATCTACCCTCTACTTCAACTTCACTGTGAAATGAGCATTTATGTTATCATATTTTCATATAATTGTAAATAGACAGATTGGAATCCATATTTTGGAGCTGAGATTTGTCCAATACAAGCATCCAAGTTTTACAAATTAAATTTGGTGAATGCAAGTGCAAAGCAAAGAATCATAGAATCAGAGAATATCCTGAGTTGGAAGGGACCCACAGGGATCATCAAGTCCAACTCCTCGCACCACACAGGTCTAACCAAAAGTTTAGACCATGTGACTAAGTGTACAGTCCAATCACTTCTTAAATTCAGACAGGCTTGGTGCACTGACTGGGGAGCCTCTTCCAGTGTGCGACCACCCTCTTGGTGAAGAACCTCTTCCTCATGTCCAGACTAAACTTCCCCTGCCTCAGCTTAACACCATTCCCATGGGTCCTATCACTGGTGATTATGGAGAATAGGTCACCTGCCTCTCCACTCCCCCTCTCGAGGAAGCTGTAGACTGCAATGAGGTCCCCCCCTCAGCCTCCTCTTCTCCAGGCTGAACAGGCCCAGTGACCTCAGCCGCACCTCATATGTCTTCCCCTCTAGGCCCTTCACCATCTTTGTCGCCCACCTTTGGAACTCTCTAATAGTTTAATGTCCTTTCTGTACTGTGGTGCCCAGAACTGCACACAGTACTCGAGGTAAGGCCGCACCAGCACAGAGTAGAGCGGGACAATCACTTCCCTCAACCAACTAGCAATGCTGTGCTTGATGCACCCCAGGATACGGTTGGCCCTCCTGGCTGCCAGGACACACTGCTGGCTCATATTCAACTTGCTGTCAAGCAACAAGCATGATATATTCTATGAGACAACTACGGATACTAGTAGTCCTATCAAGCAGTCAAAGAAGTAGAAGAAAGGAACAGGCAATACCTTACAGCCAGCCAAAGGAAATTCACAAAAGAAAGAAAGGATTACCATCTAGCAATTAAATGAACTGTTTCCCATTCTGCTTTCTGATGTTATCATGATTTTCCTTAGAACTGGTGTCTTCTCAGGAATCCTGTACAGGAGTCATGTAGATCTTTGGACATTGGTTTGGTTTTGGGTTGCTTGTTAAGAAAAGAGATGTTCCAAAGAGAACTATAAGAAAAGTATTAATGGGCTAGGAAGATAAACGAAAAATAAGGTATAAACAAGTTGGGATGTTTAGACTTCAGAGAAGTCAGAGGAGGGCAAGTCTTCAAATACTAGAGAAAAGAAAGGAAGAGCAGCAAGGTAATCAATCATCTGTTCTCTGTGTTCATAGTAAATGGGACAACAATAAAAGGTAACACTTCAGAGAGGAAATTTAGATCAGAAATTTGAAAAACTACTAGAAGCAAAATAAGCAAGAAAAGGAATAGTTTGTTTTTGAAAATATCAATAGCTCCATCTTAGCATCTTCACAAAACATTCTGGGAATAAGTGTAGTTGCACTTTTCTATCATTAATTTGATTTTGCTTCCCATGGAGAATAAACCGAGCAGTGAACTTGCAACATTTTCTCCTGCTAGGTTACTTTGCATCTTAACCAGTTTCTTGACTCACTTCACTGCACAGACATTAAAACACTATTGGCCTCCAACGGAACAAAGTGGTACAGGGGCAGAAATGGCTGGAAGCAGGGAAAGTATGTGATTGCTTCCTTTGGCAGGTCTGTTTGGCATATGCAGATGCAATATATTTATAAAACCATGCCTTATTTCTTGTACTATACTCCTGTGTATTTGGAGAAGAGTCTTTTTGTTCTGATTGTAATGAGATGGTCCTCAACTATGTTGGAAATTTCCCATGTACAATGACAGTCTGAATAACAAAAGCAAAGGATATGCTCAAGTGACTGAACATGTACACATCCTAATATGGCAACTAGTGACTTGTTAGGACCTTTTATTTTTAATTCCACTCTTTCAATTCAGTTTCATAGAATGAACAATGAATACAAATGCTGTTTGTCAGTTTCCTAGCAAGGAAATTTGGCAAGAAAGCCAAAGGCACACAATACCATGTATTTAGTGTTGTGATGTTCAACAGCAATCTTTCACCAGAGCCTACAAAATTCCTTGCAGAAAAGCTTGGCTAGCTCAAAAGCAAAGAATCATTGTGTATACCTGTATCTGTCAGGAACTTTCAATAAGTGCAATACTTATTGACAGCAGAAGGCGTGAGGGAGACAGGTTTATGACATTTAATTACAATTTTTTAAAATATTTCTAAAAACAAGGTGATTTCCAACATCTAATTGTGTCCTTCCAGCTCAACCAGTTGTCAGCAATTGATCTTCATTTTTTTTCTTTAATAACAATAATCAAAAAAGTTTCATTTTCTTTTAAACTTTTTCTCACAAAACAGAGGCAATCACAGTCTCTGCTGAGGAATTGCTTGTGCTGACAAAATAAATATTCCATTGAGAAAGCAGTTGTATGAAGTAAACTGCAGGGTAAATGTTGGAATATCTACTATGGTTGTTCTGTCACTTGGAGGTCCTTGACCCAGTCTTTTTCTTTTTTAAAACACTGCTTACATAAAAACAACTTTCAGTTACATGTAGGCTCAACAAAGTTGGCTAGAAGACAAAACGTGTGTTTGGATTTTCAAGTTAGCTTGCAGCAGAGCACATCGGTTACGGATTTCATTCAGTGCTTTTTTTTTTTTTTTTTTTTTTTTTTTTTTTTTTTTTTACATCTACCATTTTTCACAGGTCATTTTCAAAATCTTTCATCTTTTTCCAAAGCCTAATTCAATCCACTTAGGTATCAGTCTTAATGTTATGATTCTTAGGTTCTTTTACACATTCACATTTTCTTTGGGTTTTGTTTCTCTGCTGATGTGTGCCTTGGCTTGACTTTCCATTTGACGGCCTTCCATGACATTTAGTCAATTAATGTAACTTTCAGTCTTTGATATTTTTAACTGCTCTGTCTTTCATGTGGTCCATGGATTTTGATGATTTCTCAATTAAATAATGTAATTATTATATGCTGGGTGTTTCACTTCAAGAATAAACTTCCAAATGTTGTATTACACAAAAAGATGCAAGATATTTAAACCTTTTCATTTTGGAGGGACTTTCATTTTCCAGTTTTCAGAGTCAGATTCAGATTCATAGCAATAAAAAAGAACTAGAGGTGAAAAGGACAAAGAGATGAAAAAGAAGAAATAATGTGTTCTCAAAAGTCTCCAATTTTGAAAATAGCAATACGTGATAGCTTATAATTTACAGGTTGCTGAGAATTTTGCATATTCTAAGCATTAAAAGCATAATTTATTTCAATAGAAAAAAATAAACACAAAGGCAATAAACTAAATGGATTCATAAACAGGCATATAAATGATTAGTGACATGAGAGAACTTCCATATGACAGAAATGAAAAGATCTGCACTGTAAATTTAGAAGACAAGACTTAATGAATGTATACAAAATAAATTATAGTGTAGTGAAGATAAATTAGACACTTCTCTTTCACATTTCTGCAGAGCAAGATCGTAGGAATATTCAACAAAACTGAAAGCTGGAAAAGTTGCATAAATGCATAAAAGGAAATATTTTTGCACTATATTGTTACTTTATAAATTACCATGAAATACCACTAAATAAAAAACAAGAGAGGTTTCAAAGACAAGACTAAATTTACCTAAGATTAAAAAAAAAAAAAAAAAAAAAAAAATCGACAGTACATTTATCGACAGTACATTTGCATTGGACCTTGAAACAATGTGCTCTTCTGAAGATTTCTAGATTGCATACCTCTTCTAAACCTCACCTCCCCATTCTCTTCATTTTACAATGAACTTAGGGGCAATTCCTTTTACATTATATACATTAACAGAATTTCATGAACTGTCAAAGAAGAATTAGATTAATTTAGCTGAAATACATAATAACATGCTATTGATTAAACCTATCAATTTCAATAATAATATAAAAAATATATAAATTGGTTTAAAGGAAGTTAAATATATTTATTAGAAGTAGAAAAACTCCTATTAAAACCTCACTATCAGGCTGTTTACTTAAAACAGACTTACTTTGGAATTGCTGGCCTAATATTTTAGAAAAATGCACATGGACAGACACATAAAATTAATAAAACAGGCATTTTCTTTCACTTTCTCTTTCGTTGGAACTTAGGAGTCACCCACCACACTCATACTAATCATACAAATATATTAATCATGATAGTCATACTAATCTTACCCTTGTGAGTTCTTTCATGATATATTCAATGACTGTAATAAAATGTCACTGAATGAATGAAAAAAAAGCTTGTATGTAACACAAACACAACTCTCCTCTGACCTCCTTAATGAACACTGAGGACAGAAACATTATCCTGAAGAATAAATGTATAAATTTCCAACTGCCTGAAACAGAAAAAATAGTTTTATTAATATTTTATAGTTTTATTTTTTTATAGTTTTAAATAGTTTTAATTAATATGTTATTAGTAGAGAATTACAATGGTTTGTGGTTGTTAGTTTATTATTATTATTATTATTATTATTATTGTAATGTATATTTTATAAATAATTTAAATTATTTTATTTATAATTATTATTGTATTATTATTTTATTATTTTATTTAATAAATAATTTGTTTTATTTAATAAAATATTTTATTTAATAAATAAATAATTTAAATTATTGTTTATTATTTAAAATTTATAATTAATTTAAATATAAATTAATTATTTATTTTTTATATCTTCACAACACATCAAAAAGTTAATTTAAAAATAAATCTGCAGAGAAAGCGGTGTACCTGTATTTGACTTAACACAGAGGAAAAAAAAAAAAAAAAAAAAAAAAAAAAGTATTATTTAATAAGACATTTTAATGATCCAGACTCCTAGTCTGATAAGCTAATTCCAGAAAATTAGCCTGAAGAACTTACATATTCAGCAATATGAATGCAAACTGTAGGTCTGCCAAAAACAGATTCCAGTTCAAGCTCAAGGACTGACCAACATTCCCCAAAGTTTCCACTTTAACAGATAATTCACTAGTACTTTTGATACCATCCAAAATGAACACCAGCGTTCAGTCCAAATACATAAGGTTTATAATGACTTCCACACAGATCAATTGTAGCACTCAAAACAGAGTTTCATTTGAGTGCAAAAATCTGCCAATAGGAAGCTGAACAAATGACTGGAGGCCAGGCTGGGTAATAGTAATACTGATTGTTATTGTCTAGAAATCAGGAACAAACCAAAAAAGGCAGATCTGAAAACGTTTAAAAAAACAATCATGAGTTACTACAGCAACAGTTTTGTACAGCCACAAAAACCTCTAGAACTTAAACCTGGATGTTTTCCATATAAAGTAATTAAATTATTAGCCTGCATTATTGTTATCATTACTTGAACTTAGAAAATGATCTTACATATTACTTTAAAATTAAGCAGATTACATTGGTAGAAATAGTAGAGAATAGGAGAAAGGTTGATTTATTAGCTTTAAATTTTTTCCAGAAATATTTTTATCAGATTATCTTCAAAATAGTTTAAATTGATATGACGTGGTTAAGACAACAAAATAATCTAAAAAAAAAAAAAAAATGAAAAAGAATTTTTAACAGCTTTAATAATGAGTCTTACCGAATGAATAATAAATACAGCTGAACAAATCATTTACAACACATCATTTACTGAGCTAATTTAAAATGCTGTTTCTATTCATGGAATGTCTGTGAACAGCTTATAAAATCATTTAGTGTACATTTTCTTTATCTGAATTTAGGCAACGACATTTAGAGGTACTTTTTTAAATCTGAAGTTTGTCATAAGATTATGATTAGGAACAGGTATTTTTGCAAATTATTGCTAGTCATTATCGTACAAGTACTAATTAGTCATCCCTCATATTTGCATTAATTTTATTTTTGGACAAATCATAGGTTGAGTGACATGGCTCCATTTTCTGAAAGGACTACTATTATTTTTAGAATCTGCATCCAGATACGAAGCTCATAAAACAAGAAAGTTCTGTAAATATGCTTTATTCAGGCTTACCTTTTTTCCTATAATTAAATTTAAAAGTCCAAATAAATTATTTCAAAGTCTATAATGGGTCTGGATAGTCATGTTTTTCATTTTGTTACTCACCCTCTTATCACATTTGAGGAAGGGCTCTGCCTTCTGTGGCTGAACTCTATCTGATTGTGAGGCAGAGACTTCTTCACTTTGCCTGCTGGATCGTTGTTTACAGTACCTTTTCTCTCACCCTTTATTTCATATGCACACTGCCCTTTGTGTTTGAGCTGTCTCACTAAGAAGATGCTGGCAGCTCATTCTGTGCTACATGGCTGCCTTTAACATGGCTTTGGCTACCACTGTTCCAGTTCTTAAAGACTGTAATTCCTATTGACCTCAAGGCCCGTTGATCTCCAGAAGGAACATCATCTGGGGCTTCACACTGAAAATATATGCATCCTTCCCAGTACTGTAAATATTTTTCTGTAGGTAGCCTGAGAGAACTGCTGCGTTACTCTCCAAGCTCAGTACTCACCCTAATGGATGTGCAGCAGAGTGTTTAGGCAAGATGGAAAGCTTACAACGCATCCTAAAACTATTGCTTTTAATTATGGAGTGGATATTACTTCAGAGAGTGGGCGTTGCTTTGCATATGTTTTTATCAAAAAAAATAATAATAATTAAAAAAAAAAAAAAATCCGTTGCTAACATGCACCAGTAAATCAACTGCAAGTTGGAGCACATCTGTTAAAGTTTATGCCAAGTCTGATGGCATAACTAACATCCACTGAGGACTGCTATTCTCACAGACGACTTCCAACAAACACATTTGCATGGGCCCACAGCAAGCCAGAGACCACCCTGAACCCCACTGGATTTGCAATGTGCATTTCTGTGTCCTGCTGTCTCCTAAGTAAACCAGAGATACACCAGAAAACTGTACTATTTGTTGAATGTGTGTTTCCATGAATATAGTTATATTAATATTATATATTTTATACATGATATAGACATATACACAAATAAAATACATATACATCATATCTATTCACAACATTGAACATATATATGTGTACACAACATATAGCAAATATATATATATGAATGCAGGGAAAAAAAAAAAAAAAAAAAAAAAAGCAAAACCAAGCACTCTGATGAACAGAACTTCTAGCAGGTGAGAACAAATGTATGAGAGATGTTAACAATATTATCTAAAGCACTGTGTCCCATAAGTCTAACAAAGGAATCCACAGACAAACTCCACACCCCTGGATTCTTCTAGTGTTATCTTTGCAGATGAGATGCAGCATAACATACTGTAAGACATTTTTCCTGCAGCTGGAAATAAGCTAGACAATCAAAAAGAAGACAAGAAGGAAACACTAATAAAAATATTTTTTGACATAATTAAGTGATGGAATTGTCTTACAAAATAGTTATTATCAAATCTTTAAAACTGCCAGAAAAGTAGCTGCTTAACTCTTTCTGAGTTTTAATATGGCATAGATGTACAATTCTGTTTCATCTTTTGTTAAACCTAAATTCATCTGTGATACACTAAATTTTAAAATAGCAACCAGTATTGGAAAGGCAAGTCAAAAATAGAAAAACAAAATTGAGGCTATAACACTAAAGAGCTGTAGCTCACAGGTGAATCTGTTTGATACAGTCCCATGCAAATGTTCACATTAAACTGAAGTTCAGTGTGATATTTGTAAATATTCATGTACATATGAAGAACTGTGCTCAGTTTTAAAAGGGAATCTATTAATTTAAGCAATGTATCATGTTTAAGTGTTGAGTACATTCAGGCCAGCATATGATCACATCTTTATATAAGTCCTAAGTGAGCTTTGTTGTCAATGTTTCTACAACAGTGAAAAATCAATGTCAGATCAGAATCCCATCTATTCATAACAAACTGGGAGAGATTAGTTTTTATCAATGGTCTATACTTATATCACACATGGTATTTCAAGGAAGCAATCATATTTTAACAGTACAGATAATATGAAGAATATGGAGTATAAAACAACCTCAGCTGATATAATTTAAAAGGCTACATAACACTGAAGACTGTCTTAAAGACAAAATATAAAATAAAGATTCTTAAATACAAAAATTGAAAATTTCCCACTTGACTCCAATTTCTATCACTGATGAGTTAGGATAGAGGTAAAAAATGATATATGAATTAGGGAATGTAGAGAACAAATATTGTACAGATAATTTTGCTAAACTTACTGCTTCACATAGCAGACATACCATGATCTTAAAATAACATTAAGTTGTAAAGACAAATTTGAAAAATTAAGGCTAGACTTCAGTTGCTGGTGCATCCCTGTTTCTGCCCTGTGCAACTGCATCATAAGAAATCTTTTAATTACCTGATCACACTCATCTTTGCAAAGGACCTCTGGCACAGCTAGTGCATAACTCTCTCTGAAGAAAGAATAATGAATTTCCTTGTGGATTTGTCTGTGGATGTCATAACAACAGTAGGTGAATGCTTGATGAAAATTAATCATCTTCTCAATATCTCTGTTTTTTGTTTCATTTGAACAATTGGCTGTATTTTCCACAGCCTTGTTCCTGAAAAAAACAACATTGTTTTGAGTGAAACTAGCTAAGTTTAGCCTGAGGCAGATAGGCAGCCTGGAAAATTTCATCTCAAACTGTAAAGTGTTGCAAAGTTATAAACCACTGAAAAGTGGATCTGAAAGGTGGAAGTGTCAGGAAATATTCACAGTGAGTATCACTAGAAATTTCCCCATAATATGTCCAGATTCTCAACTGGCATCAATCTGCTTCCATGTATCAATTCCAATCTGACTTGTAAAACTTAAAATCTCTCCAAAATTCTGGATTTGAATAAAGATAGAAAAAGACAGAAGGTTGGGAGAACAGGTTATGACTGAGAGTCTAAAACAGAGAAGATGCTGACATGAGAAAATTGGAAATCCAGGATTAGGAATCAGAAAATGGAAATTTAACCTGCCTATGTACAAACTGTTAACTACCTTGAAGCAGACAACTACAACTCTTGAGAAAAGATGAGAGGGAATAGAAGAAGAACAGGACTTTTCTGGGAAATCAGAGTATAAATAAATAGACTGGATTATAACCTAGCAGGAGACAGAGTCAGGAATCGAAAAGTGAGACTAAGAGATGAGGAAGACTAAAGCTCAAAAGTCAGGGGAAAGTCAGTTTAGATGAAGTGCCCAAAAGAATATGCACTAAACTCTACTAATAGAGGGTGCTGAGTTTGATGGAGGAAGACTAGAATCAGGGAAATCAAATTTTTCAGGGAAAGGCTGGTGCATCCAGCTCTCCACTGGATTGGAGCTTGAATGGACTGGATGGTGTACTGGGAGTGACTGGAAGGGGACAGGACTGCGACAAAGGGCTAATTGGAAACAATAAATAAGATTTTATCTATAAGCCCAGACTGAAAGTAGAAGAAACAAGCAGAAGTGGCACTCATTGGAGCATGCAGATTTCTGGGGCCTAGACTGAACATTAGGCCTCCTCACTGCACCTTTGTATAGACAAGGGTAGGTATTTTCTACTGCTGAAATATCTATCCTACTGTGTGATGTTTTAGATGACACTCAGGATGATACCTTGATAACTACTATTACTTTATTAGCTGGAGCATATGCTGTTTGAGGTAAGGTATGGCTGGCAGACAGACAGCAAGCTTTGATAAAAGTTTGACTGTACTTGAATGCTGCCCAAAGAAAGAAAGATTTCACTAAAATCACACTTCCCTTAAGTGGTCATTCTATGCTGTTCATTCCCCCATTGTTTCTGTTTTTCAAATACAAAGGCAATTCATGTACAAATTCTAAAATCCTGTGTTGCACAGGAGTCTCTCTTGAGCAAAACACGTAGCATTGCTTTATTGGACTAGGTTAAGTTAACCCAGATCAGTGAGAATCATTAACTTGACACAATTTCTTATACTTAAATAGTAATTCTGGAAATGTTTCACTTTCTAAAATAACATGTAGCAGTGCTGTGATTTTTATGCTTATATGCTTTATGCTTTTTTTCTCATGTTTCGTGAAATGGCCACATTCTTCATTCAAATTATTTATACTTTTGTATGCTGTTTGTATTTATGCATTTCATTTCATTTTTGTATTTTATTTGCATTATTTGTACATGGATTTTACTTTATCTTCTCAGGACTTTAAACATGCATTTTTGAGTGTGTGTGTACTGTAGCTATTTTTTTTTTTTTTTTCCCCTGGACAACATTAATCAATGCTAGGTATTAGAAGGGAAAGCGAATATGAACAAGTGTCTAGATTTTCCCTCAGGAAATCTTGCAATATTCTATTTCATAAATAAAAAGTTTTTATATACCTTAAGCAGACATGAGAGGTTTAGTTTTCAATACACCCGCATTTCTTTAAAGCAACTGAAAAATAAACCACATCACTAAGGACATAAAAGTGGCCATATATTGTAATATATGCTTTATTGATTTCCACTGGCAGTTTCCAACGGTTTTATTTCTGACCTTAAAAATATTTGCCTGTAATGTGCAGTGTTGATTTTTAATTAACAATGTTCTTATTTCCCAACATTAAATATGCTCTGTTCTAATTCCCCTTGCAATGACCATTTTGAAGCTTGAACTTTATCAGCATAATTGATACATTTACAGCCTCTTCATCATATAGAAAGGGAAAGTCTCCCTTTCTGACAAAGTCTTTCAGATATTAAATACATAATCAGCATTGGGTACAAGCAAAGATCAAAATTCATGTCACCTCTCTTAAGGGACTGAAAGTAAGTGAAGGTATTAGGAGCATAACCCTCCTCAGTGCACCCTAAAGAAAACCTAAAGTTACTGATACATGATACATTTTTCTTGAGGGCTAAGTAATTTAGACACTAGTCAGCTTTAGCTAGCAGGCTTTATAATGAAGTTATGTGAGTATTAAAATAACTCCTACTAATTGTTCCCCACACAGTAAAAAATGTCTGTTTCTTAATAGATTAAATGTCATGATAACTGTTCTAATTAAAAGAAATTAGGATTTCCCTACCTGCAAATGTACGTATTGTAGCTGCTGCAGGAAGAGTAGGCAAAAACTCACGTATAATTTAGATGTTTAAGACCTAATCTTGCAAAACTTAATGCAAACAAATAAAGGTTACCTATTCTATTAGTTTCGTTCAGGAAATTGAAATCCACAGATAGTCTGCCAACATGAATGTTAATCAAGCTTACCATGTGAATGTACCTAAAGAGCTATGACATATTATGTGAATAATCTTTGAAATAGTACTTTTAAAATAAATATACATGTTTTTCCCAGTCTCAGAATTTTCTTCAGATGCTGTGGCCATCTTTGAGAGCTCTACTCTAACCATGTATACATGACCACCAAAAATTAGTGACTGCAAGGATCAGTGAAGATTTTTCAGCCAGACACTTTCATTTTGTAATGCCTGCATGTCTGAGATTAGAATTCATTTTCAAGAGTCTACTACTGGGTTTTAGAGTCCTGTATACAGGAATAGCAGAGAAAAGGAGATCCCTATAGACACTGTTCCATCACTCTAAAACAAGGCCTGATCAGATTTGTTTTATTGTTCCTCTCCTTTTTTTTTTCCCAAGACAAAAGTCTTTAACCCTTTCAGAAGGACATATGAAATACCCTTCTTTGTATGGGTACTCTCTCAAAAGTGATCTGTAGAAATGATCATACAGTGTCTCAGGTCCCCAGAACAGAGTGAAGTTTTTCAGCTAAGTATTATTATTTCTGTCCTTTATCAGAAAATCACAGGCGAGTGATCTAAAGGATTGAAAGGGGATACCTCAGATACCAGCTTTACTCTTCTCTCCCGGGGAAGGAAAGTAAATTCTCTTCCATTCCTTTTCCTTCTGACTTGCAACATCTTCAACATCTTGTTCTTTGCCCTAGTTTTAGATAATGTAACCAGCCCTTACATGTAACTGCCTTTATCCCCATAGAATCACACAATACAAGGTGCATCATTTGATTTGCCAGAAGAAATCTCACAAGCTTCTGTGAGGTATTGCTACCACCATCTTTTTTTCCTTTCTGTTTTCTTTTATGACGGGAAAAAAAATAACAACAAAGATAAGAAACATACAGTATCATATCCCTCTATGCAATTATCTTCCACCTTTCTAAGGGCTGTCAAGATGAGAATACCACTGCTCAGAAATAAATATCTCTTAGTACTTATGTTATGCAACTTTTTGCCTGGTGTTAGACATACATTGTCTCTGAAATATCAACTGCCTTCTTGAGTGAAAGTGCCAAAGATAACCATAATGGGAATTACTAATATTTTGCTATGATAAAGGTCAAATAAAAGTCTTCTTACAAAAGCTTATTTACCAGTTTCCTTTTCTATGTTCTTCAGAGCAGCTCTCAGCTAGAGTGAGTTGCCCAAACTCCAGGAGACCTGACAGTTTACCCCAAACAGAATAGCTGACCCTTAGTTTCTAAACTCCAAGTGTCCCAAAAATGGAAACAGAGAGATTGAAATCACATCAAGAAACAAGAGGGATCTGAAAGAGAGTTAGAGTGGCTGATGTGACATTTCCATGCTGTTGTATGAAATTTGCAATGGAAATAAACCAGAGTAGGAGCTCTTCCTGCCTGAGGCTCTATATCCACTAAATGTTATACAACCCCTACAAAGCAGAGATGACACCTTTTTGGTAATTGTCAAAAGTTATTGAAGGGGATAAAAATCCTCTGTAGCTGCAGAGGTTTGTTTTGGCTAATTCAATAAGCACCTCCTGCTGAGAGTCAAAAGGAGTATGGGACTGCATTATTAAAAACAGTCTCTCAGTTTTGCAAATTAGTCTGAGAACAGAATTCTGAGGATCTCTCTCAGGTTAGACTGTCATGCTTAATAAATGTAGATGCACCAGGCAGAGCCAATTTAGGACAGATGGAAATTGGTGATGGCCATTTTGTGCATTTTGGCATTTTGTGCATTATTATTTGAATCTACTAATGCTTGACGGGATATTATAATTAAGGAAAAGTTTTAAATACAAGATAGAAGGGGAAATTAAAGCCATTTTGTGAATTTTCTCATGTTTTGGCTCATTTTATGTTAGCCATTTACAACTGATGACAAGTAGTAATTTTTGAATATTTGTTTAATAATGTAATTCAAATGAATATAATTGTCTTACCTTAATTATTCACAGAAAAGAGATGACATTAAGAACAGTAAAGACAATATTAACTGAAAACTATTTTTCTTATCCTCAGAAGAAAGATACATTTGTGATCAAAAACTGTAGCCAAGTTAAGCTCAGGAGGAGAGTTTGTAGATAATGTATCCTCACATGATGCCTTTTAATGTAAAGTGGTAGGAAAGAAGAGACAATTCAACTTACAATTGTTTCACAGTGTTGCATAGTGAAAATGGCAGAAGTCCTTTTTCTTTTTTTTTCTTTTTTTTTTCTCTTATTTATTCTTTTTCTAGATTAGCTAGTTAGAGTACCATTGGCACTACAGATAAGGTATTTTTCATCTAAAATGAATGTCATTGTAACAAATGTGACTGCCTAGCTCCATTTTATGAATTATCAAAAAGTGAGAAGTGAGTGGAGATGGTATCCTCAGAGACAGGAATCTGTACTTTGCTCTTGGTTGTACCCTGTTCCCATGTAGCCTGAAATGCCACTTAGAGTTTTTGTGATCACTGTTTCTATCCAAAAAGGAAATTAGAGGCATAATGTATTTGGACATAACTGAAGGATAGGAATGAAAATTGAAGTATGGACTTTCCCGATATTTTCAGGTTACCAGGCTGGCTAACAACTTCATCAAATGAAATATTGATTTTTCTGCAACTCCAAGAAGAATCCTATTTGAATTCAGCTTAACCTAATTGCTTTTTATCTAGCATTAAGGTGAAAAAATATACCACAGTCCATGAAGCTATTTATAAGCTTGGCTATACATTGGGGATCCCATGTGAAGAGACAGCTGCCAAAAATGATGATAAATATTTAGTTGGCTAACTTCATCTACCACTTTTTCTTCAAATTCTGCAATAAGGAAAAAATAATAATAATAATAATAACAACAACTACATAAACGGCTTTGGGATGAGTACATAACTGAAAAATATTCTCTAGGAATGTTTTGCATATATTATTAATGAAGGTATGCACAGACTCTTATTTTGAGATATAATGCTTTAGATGTAAAGTGAATGCTAGCAGGTGTATCCTAAAAGGGGAAAACACTTTTTCTCCTTAGGATTTCTGAGAAAGTTTCATACATCTCAACTTGGAGACATAGAAATATAAAAGGCTGAATAATTAAACTGGTAACATTGATATTGAACTTCCATTGTCATAAGCCATAAGAGTTAATAAATATATTTCATTGATTCAATCCTATTTCAGGTTCAGAAGCCAAATTCTATTTCTTGTTAGCTATGAAAAAGGCAAAATATTTCAGCTAAACCCTAAGTCTTTAGCCAAAAAGTAACTGATGCTTGCAAATTGGTTGATAATTAAACACAAATAGTAAGAGAAGCTGGGACAGTACATCACAAAATGGACTGTGTTAATTAATGAAACGAGTTTAGCTTTAGTAATTCATGCAAATATATCAAAACATATTCATTATTGCTTTGCAGCATGTTTTGCAAAATAAACAATTTGTATGCAACTGTGATACAAATGTTCTTGAGGGCCAATATGGTTAAAATATACTCTGCATAATGATGGTTGAATCATATTTCTCCTCAGTCAGCAATAGCTGTGAAAACTCATAAAAAGGAATTTACAGTGGTAGCTGGGACTATAATCTCAAGTTACGGCATTGGCCAGGTTTACCTGACCTCACATTCTTTCCAATTTCTTTCCTAAAAGGAAGGAAAAAAAAATGACATGGCTTGGGAGTGGGGCTGTGGACGTGGGGAGCAAAACAAGACAAAAAATATGTTGCAAACTTAGTCCAGTGAGCATGAATCACATTCACAGACTCACAGAAATGTTTAGGTTCAAAGGGACCTCTTGAGATCACCTGGTCCAACTTAATAGTGAAATACTATTTTTGTCTTGATGAATCATTTTTAATCAGGTCATCATTGTAGGTATTTCACACAAGCTGAATCATTTACTGCTGTCTTTAGTTGAGCTTTTTCCTGTTTTGTGTAACATTATGAAAAGTAGGAGCAAAAAGATTTCAGAAAATCTTTAACCATAATATGAAGAGGGGGAGTAAGGATCCCGTAAAAACCTGTAAGTGATTTCTATACTTTACCAAAAGTTGTAATATCAGATATAACAATATGTCAGAAAGGTGGGAAAAAAAAAAAAAAAAAAAAAAAAAAAAAATCTTTTGAAGAACTCCCAGGCTTTACTGTCGAGTGGTCAACATTACAAAACAAGTCACAAACTAGTATACTTCAGACTTAGCTTTTTTCTTGCCCTCAGTTGTAACTTTTCCATTCTGTAGTCAACAATTTCTTGAGAGGACTTCCCATGAGCTTTTTCATTGATTTATTTTATAAAATAATGGAAAATTCACTTAGCAGCTTCTGTGGAGGACCCATTCCTTCATAAGAAATACACATACATAAGCCATACTGACCACATGTACACGCCTACATCCATAGACATTTCAAAGATGAAGATGCCTTCTTTTATTTCCTTAGCATCACAAAATTACTTCCTATTTCTACACAGAAAATTATCTATTAAATTCAGTATGGGTCTCCATAACAGCTTTCCTCTTACCTTAATTTCTCAGAAGACTTGGTCTCAAATTTCCCAAACTGGAACACACCCCCTCCCCACTTTTGCTCTCTCCACCCTTTAAATTTCTAAAATCATTCTGGCATTCAAATTTCTTCTTCAGCAGTATGCATTTGTGTGTTGCTAAGTCTGAAAGTAGAGTCAAGGAATAACAAAATTTATTGCCATTTATGACTGACTACAAGCAACTCATTTTGCAATGTTATTTCTGTTGAATGGCTGTTTGAAGGCATGAAAACTGAGTCCTACTGAAATGTTTCCTAAAAGTCCAGCTACTAACTCTGCCCTTCAACTTTTTTTTTTTTTTTTGTGTGTGTGTGTGTGTGTGTGTGTGTGAATACTACTTCTCAGGGCCCTATTAGTTAGAAATAATAATAATAATAATAATAAAATCCTTTCATAAATTAGTTAATTTATGTTAGTTGTCAAGTCAGTTGTCAACTCCTAATATGCTCATTATTTTGTGAATGTCTGCAAGAGTACCTGCTGAGCTAAAAGCAGCCACCCATCCAAGCAAGAAGGGTAAGAAATCTGTGGTCTCTTAAACTTGGTAAAAAAAAAAAAAAAAAAAAAAAAAGGCAAACAAACCTGATGGTAGAAGGCTTTTCTCTTTGTCTTTTCTGGGACCATGTCAACCTCCTGAATCTTAATGAGATCATTTTCATGACCTTTAAATGAAGCTGGCTGCTAATCTTTGAGCACTTGAAGTTTGCATGACAGCATAATAGTCATTTTTCTGTTCTATACATAATTTGTGGTGAAGATTAAGGAAAAGAAAAAAAAAAAAACAGGGAAGATAAAGCTAAATCTGAAGGCTCAACTTGAAAGTCTGTAAGCACAAGGCTAAGAGTTAAGAGGGTCATATCATTCTGAGTTAGGAAATAAAAGGATATTTCATACAAAAATAATTGCCTCCAACAGCTCACACATCATGATATATACATACCCACAATAACAGTGCTCACTAACAAAATATATTTCCATAAGCTTTAAAAATATTCCAGAAAAGTCCATAATTTCCAAAGCATCACCCCAGAAACAGAGAGGCAAGTTCTGTCAAATAATAATAAATAAATAAATAAATAAATAAATAAATAGAAACTGAAGATCTGGACATGGTTTTGGGCTACTAGTTCTAGGTGGACCAGATAACTTCCAGAGGTCCCTGCCAACTTCAACCATTGTGTGATTCCATATTTCTTCAACAAAAATCTGAGGGGAAGCACCATTAAAACATATAAAATATTTTTTTTTCTTCAAAAAGTTAGAATTTATTTGAAATGCCTTCCATTCCCCCAGAATATAAAGCTGGAAGACAATAAGATGCAAAGAGGTTTTGGTGCCTTTTTGTGTCCTTGGGTATCAGGTATCTGTACAAATACTGATATTTATCCTCTGGTACTTTATTGCTTTCTCTCCAGTTTATTTCTAAACCATGAAGGCTGATTTCAAAATCCACTCAAACTCATACTTCTAGTGCAAGTATCAACATGAGTTCTGAAGGAGAATGTTTTACCTTTCTCAAGTCAGCCTTTTACACAAAGTCTGTATAGTTTCCAGGTGTAAAGACACACAATTTAGACAGTGTGCATCAAGGTGCCTCAAATATTTAGTCTACTAGGAAGAGATCTGGTTCATATTCTTTTTTATATTGAAATAATCTGAAAGAATTTGTACAGCTTTTATAGTTAAGAATTTTGTGGATATTTTTGCTAATTCACATTTTTTTTTATTTTCCAGAAAATTAATCAGCATCCCTCAGCCAAATTAATCCTGAAGTCATGGAATTCAGTAGTACCATTTTGAAATCCTCCTTCTGACAACATTCTATTGCTTCTCTGCAACTTTTTCCAATTTGGAACAGCCCCTGATTTAATTCTTGTTCCAAACACAATAAGAATTATCTATTTTGGCTACAATATGCTTCAGCATCTTTGGAGCTTTGGAGCATTTTTCTGTTTATACAGTCACCTCAATCCTCATTATTCAAAGAACTAATACCATTAATACCATCTCCAATACTTTCTGGCTTCCTTTATTTATTTATTTTTGTTTTGTTTTCATAATAGATCATAGACCTATAAATAAATGTAAATATTTCTGTATTTATAATTAGCATGTAGGCATTGATTTTTGCCTACAGCTATGACTAAAATTTGTGCTTTTTTTCTAATTTTTTGCTTCTTTCTCTTTCCTTTTCTTTGTTGTAAGGGAAAAAGATAAGGTTGTCTTAAAGTTGATATAGCTGCCTTCTGGGTTGATTTCCTGCTTTTCATCCTCTGATTATTACAAGTTTTTCAGGGTAGCCTTATCTCTGAATTTCTTAGTTTGAATGTTTGAAGTATGAGATAACATCCTTACAATGTTCTTTTACATTACAGTCACTGACACAAGCTCACATTTTCATTGTTACTTCTAAACTCTCCAGCTGGGAATTCCTTCAGTTATTAAAAATTGTACAAAATATCAAAAACAGAAAACTACCAGCAACCAATATGATAGTTTGCGGTATGAAGATCTTTTAAATCAACTGTTATTTCTTTGTTTCTTTTAAATTTCAGAGACAGTTCATCAGACCAGTAGAAAGAGCTCAGCACAGTTGCCACATAAAAGATCGTGTCTCTTGCACTTGCATCTAGGAAAACAAAGTGAAACAGAGCCTCACTGGAGTAGGCATTATACAACACTTGCACGGGATTTAAAGCTGCAGTGTACTGTCAGATGAACAGAAACCAGTTAACACATGCTTACTAACCCAATCCTTACCTGCAATTAGCCTATGTTATTTTGTAATTAATAAGCAGCAGGCTTATAAGGTTATGTAAAGAGAAACATTACGTGGAATGGGAAGAGAGAATATACACTTCTGTTTGGATATGTCTGCACAATCTTCTGAAGGTAGAACTAGATCTCCTTAAAACTAGACCAAACGTTTGAGACACCTTGATGCATACTCTAAATCTTCACACATGAAAAATATCATGCCAGAAAACAATCTCTGAATGATCACAGAAAATGCTCTTGTAGAATAACAAAGATATGGTCAGTAATTAAGACTATCCCCGCATTGCAT
The DNA here is from genome assembly GCA_011076525.1 of Nettapus auritus. Lineage (NCBI taxonomy): Eukaryota > Metazoa > Chordata > Aves > Anseriformes > Anatidae > Nettapus > Nettapus auritus. Next base: position 86,612,404 of record CM021766.1, on the reverse strand, counting down.
TTTTGACACTTCCATGAAGAACATGCCAAGAGTTAAGCTGTACTTTTGTGTGTGACTCTGAGACCAACACCATGAGCCCTAGAAGTTCTAATTATTTAATCCACCTGGGGGAATTCTCACCAGGGCTTCACAGTCTCTCATCCATTAATTCACTACAGTTGAGCATCTACTGTGTTGCTAATCAGTTCAACGCAGTTGATAAATGCCTTCAAAGTACCTGCTGCACGGTAATTTGTGTTTGTCTACTACTCTGTTTTCCTTAGTTAATCACTGTGTTAATAAACTGTCCACTCAGTTCAGTGGATCATCTTGGGAAGAAAGAGAACATTAGGGAAAAAAAAAAAAAAAAAAAAAAAAAAAGGCAAATATTTTAGCCATTCTTTCAGTATTACCTCCCCAAATCATTAAGTATTTCCTGGAAAATGAATTACTGCTAATTTTCAGGTATGTTATACCGAGTTTAAAATGGCAAAATGATTTATTTGTTTTGTTGTTTGAATTGTTCATCAAAGAGTGAAATGGCAGATAAATAGTAATGAGATCAAGACTTCTGTGCATTTAAGTGTGGGGCTGGAAAATTCCTAAAAAACAACTATAGTAGCCTGACAATAAAATCACTTTGAATAAGCCAACATTTATTAAGCCCGTTATTGTAACATGGGACTGAAAAATGTTACTCTGTTATATTGACAGGCCACCAAACCGAGAAGAGGAGAGCTTGGAAAATTGTGGTTAAAAAAGTCATCAACTTTTCAGAGTTTAAATAGAAACTTGGAATAAACTTATATTAAGATCCAGCAAATTCAAAGTAATAAGTGTGATAAAAAGTAGTTCCAGCTAGAGATAAAGTGAGTTAGCTAATTGCTGCCTATGACTTATAATGGCTAAATAAAGATACTTTTAATAAATTAATTTACTTTCAGGTAAACTTAAATACAAGGAAGTAATTAAGTTATTATTTGGATGCAAGAAAAAATTGTCACAGATGCTAAATATCTTAAGACAATATCATGGAGTTATGAGATACTTCCCTGAAACCTAACAAATTTCTCAAATTGTTTTATTGTTCTGTTTATACATAAGTCTAACATAACTTAAATATTCTAGATTTTGCAGCTCTCTAGATTCTAGATTTTTGCTCTCTCTCATACTTAATATGCCTCATGGTATATAGTATATGAAGGCTTACTACTATTTTTAGAAGACTATGAATAAAAGTTTATAGATTCAGAAACGTTATTAAAAAACATTAAGAAGGACAGGGGAAGAAATTGAGGTCTCCACCCACATTGCCTTTATTATCCTTAACATCTGTGTACAGGAAATGAAGCAGAGACTGAGAAATTCATAACGCTTTCAGTAAGGGAAAAGGAATAGTTCAAACTGACTGCAATTAATGATTCTACTAAACAACATTACTAATAATGTAAGTTCCATACATGCCTAGAACACTCAAAAGCATGCAAGCCTTGGCAGAAATTGTAAAGGATAGTTAAGCAGACTGGCATACTAGCTGAGATGTTATAACTAAGGAAAATTCTTAGTATGATATAGTCACATTCATGCATTTGTTTTAATTTAAATACATATTTGTGCCATTAATGTTTAGCGTTCTGTTTTTTGTTGTTACATCTTGTTTGGCAACAGCCCTCAAAGCTATCATATGTATATGAATCATAACTCTCCTCTGATTTGCAGAGGGCAAATATAAATAGTTCATATGACCTGCACCATTTAATTGATTCCATGTAGTAACTAAAGGAAAGCTATACCCTCCATTAAGTTTCTTGTTTCCTAAATTTATTTGTAAATTTGATATGCAAAACAGTTGTAAGGTGGGAGATATATGGAACCCAGTTCCATGACTGTGACTTGCAGGTTGAGTTTTTGCAGTTTCAGGATAAACCCTCCATTCTCTATCACTTTGCAACTGAAATTCTGCCAAGTTCTCATTTAACATGTAAATCTGATACCTACATAGTACATCTTCAAACAAACAAAAATCCTATTCCTCAAGGATTACTTTCTACCACCACTTAATTTTGAAAGTGTCCTATGCCTCTTGGAATAGAGTAATAGAACTGGGGAATAAACAAGACTATGAAACTTGAATGCATATCCCAACAGCTACCCTGGTGCTTGGGAAATATATTTTGGCCATTGCAAAGAAAACAATCCATCCGTTTTGTCAAACCAAGGTGTCTCTGGCATAACACACTCAAAGCTCGTTAGTCATGTACTTGTAAACTGTAAATTTTTGGCAAACATAAAAAATGAATGCCATCCATCCATTTCTATCTTGCCCTAGAAACTCAACATGCTAATACCTTGAGGGTAGAAGTAGACTAGATGGAAGAAATTCTAATATTGGCTTTCTGTATGTGAGGATACCATGAAAATAAAACTACTATTTAGATTTGTTTAAGGCACACTTCTGATCTTCTAAAGTTATCTACACAAAATTGTTTTTTGGCTGTTGTTATGAACACAAATATTTCCTTCTGTGAAGGCTAAACATTCTCAAATCACACAAATTTACATATCACACTATAAGATCAGTGCTGTCTTGCATAGCTGCTTATATCCAAAACTCAAATCTACCTGTCATTTTACCTACTGTCTCTAGGCAACATGCAGTTCTAATGGAAGTCAATTTCTTAAAAACAAACAAACAAACAAACAAAAAAACACAGACTTTCAGGAATAACTGTCACTGTAACTGAAGGTAATGTTTTTTATACTTCAGAAATTAGATTGATTTTTCTGAGTATGGTTAAACTTTCTGATTCTAGAAACATAAACATTTATTCTAAACATAATGTCCTTTTCTGATTTCCACTTCATCAGAATAAAAACTTTAGTCCAATTCCAAATAAACAGGTAAGCAAATTATGATAGCACATTACTTACTGACAAGGTCCTATAACAGTAGTCCTATCAGAAAAAGAATGAAGAAATTAGATCTAAATTGGTCCCACTCTTTGGCTTTTCCTTCATGGTAAAAAGGTTATTATTGAGGTAGTCTACAGAATTTTAACTGCCATGCCTGTTCATTGGTTAGGGTTTTGTTTCTTTTCTAAGAGTCTATCTTATCTTCAAAAATAAACCCACTTGAGGTTGAAGAGGCTGAACTGACCTGAAGAGGAATTACAGAAAATATTTCTTTTCAGTAAATAAATACAGGAAATACTTCTTTCTGCACTGGTGGAAGAAAATAGTATGTATTTTTGAAACAAAAATAAAAGGAAAAAAAAAATGAATGGCAATTAAGTGCTGGTATCTGTAGATTATAGATATGCAGTATAGCTATAAAATAGCTCATAGCTGTTAAATAAGCCAAATTAAGCCATATACTACTCTGATATTTTATAAAGGAACTGCAAATTTAAGTTCTAATGTAAAAAAAAAAAATAAAATAAATAAATAAATAAATAAATAAATAAATAGTTTGTCACAAAGGAGATTTCTAAACAGGTCAAGACAGTGGTTCTAATCTATGATTTAGAGCAGGCAATCTCCTTGACTCAAATCTCCTAAATTCTTTCCCACTGAAGTCAGCAGGGCCCCAGCAATAAGGCTCAGCAGTAGAGCAGTAGCATTAGTGTTGAACTGGGCTTCATAACTCATGACAGACTTTGCTTAGTAGCTTTGGAAGAAGAGAAAGGAAATGATGGAACTGTCTCCTCACATCAGTGTTACCAAAGAGCCAAATTGTTCCCTTGGACTGGCCAGCAGATGTCAAACTGAGAAGAGTATCACCATAGAATCCTGTGGAAGAGAGCGGGGTTGTCTCTCATGCACTGTGGTTTTGCGTGGCTGCATTGCTTTCCCTATTACTGTCCAAAATCTCTGGCTGGGTAACAAGGCTATTAAATTTCCACTCTCCAAAGGCCCCTTGCACTAAGATCTCTGTCTCAGATCTCATATGCCGTGCCAGACCAAGAGTCTGGAATCTGCAGACTTTTTGCGTACTCAAACAACTTTGGTTTTGTCTTGATTTTCCCATCCATAAATGGGGATTGGTATGGAAGCCCACATAGCCCACTCTTGGCAAAATGGTTTGGCTGGCAATAGCTGTTAAACAGAAATGTAAACATACAAACTATGTACGATCCAGCAACCAAAACTGTCTGAGATGGAATCAACCCCCAGACTGATCATGTTCAAGAGGAAGAACACCATCAGTCAGATTTAACTGTCATTAGAGAATTACCAAGAGGATTTTGAGAAAACTAGTCAGCATGAAGAGAAGTACAAAAGAAGCATGAAAATTTGTAGCACTTAGGAGAAACCCAGTGGACACAACCAGGGTCTGTTTGGGCCTGACACCCCATGGCACTGCAACACCACTTTCAAGTGCCTCTCCCAAGGGCATGGCAACCAGCTGAGGGCTGGCAGCACAAGGCAGTATGCAGGACCCCCACCCAGGGTGCCTGGGGTTGTGAGGGCTTTCTCACTGGTGTTGCATGTGTTGGCAGAATCTGGGGAGCAGCAGGGGCAGATGCTGGGCTGGAGAACGCATGGTAATACTGGAATGAGGGTATATAGGACAAGCTATCCTTCCCGTGGAGGGATTTGGGGCATGCAACCCACACCTGCTGAATAGAGGTAGGGGAGCTAGAAGCAGAGATTTTGGGGATTAGTTCTCTGATGGTTTTAAGAAATTTGTTGTTGTAACAGTTTTAAGTGTCTAGTATAGGGATTTGTTCGTTGTATTACTGATCCTGAATGCACAGTTCATTGAACACCAGTTAATTAACAGCTGCTAATAAACCCATAAGTTGCTTCAATCCTGATTTAATTTAAGCTACACAAATAAAGTAGGATATTTTTTTCTCCCTTGCAATATGGTTCATACCTCTTCCTTCACACTTCCTTTGTCCTGTCACTTGAAGTTATAATTCTTAACATGAGACAAACTGAAGCCTTATCTTTTAACTATGTACTTCCTATACTACAAATTCAGTTGAAATAAGACTGTGTTCTAGATAGGCTTGTATAATATGCAAAGCAAATTGCTAAGGTTTCTCAGGCTCATCTATTGCTGGTAAAACTTGTTAGTACACTTTCAGCAATTAAGATGCATCTATTTGTCTTCCATTCCAGCCTCAGATTTATTTCTTTGTCTAACACTTCATCTGTACTTATCCTTTTGTCCTATTACACAACTCCAATCTCTTCATTGATCAATTAAAGAACAAATGAATCATTTAGTTCCATGTAGACCTCATCATCAACTCAGAGTTAAAATAATAATAAAATAATGAGCTGTTATATCATTCCTTTTGTTTTACATTTCTCATGTAAATTAAATGTTATTATGTTGACAGGGTAATGGTACTAGCCTTGGGTTTTTGTGGTGCAATTGCTTAAAGTAACTAGGAAAATAAAACTAACATTCACATCTTAAAGAAAATGTACAGCATTGAAGAGGCTTTCAGGGTGGGGTGCAGCTGCATTATCTGAGTGTTCCCTAGGCTTCCAACCTTAGATGCTATCACACTGGGGGAACCTGGTGTGCTGCCTCTAAGGAACAGCATGGAGCGTAGAGTGGAGTGGAGACACCACGGCTAGGCTCTGTGACCAGGTGGGGACTCAACTGTTCTTGTGCACACTGAGACCGATAAGCACTTTTTGCTACCCTGAGCCAACAACCTGTCAGGTTTTGACAAATGCTGTACTCTAGTGTACTTTTGCTCATTATAATATCATTATAATATCAAAACACACCTCCATCCCAAAAGCTACTCGCCTCCGAGGTGTAACCACCCCTCACTGAGCATGCGCTCTGAATTTCTTGGAGCCTATTACTCTAAACAGAGACAGGAAATCTTTTCACCAGTCATAACTAAGATATGCTTGACTAGAGTCACTCAAGCTCCACCTAAAAGATAGAAAATAATATAAATTGGCCTAAGAGAGAGGGGATGTTAGGGAAGACACCATCATCAGGGGAGATGCCATCCCAAGGGAATACATCATCCCAAGGACCTCCTGACTCCTGGGATCAGTCGACGGGCTGAGCCTCTCTTCCCCCCCATTGGGATGCCTTTGGGTGAGATTCAAACACTTGGTTATACTCCTTTAATGCGTTAATTTCTAGGCTGTGCACCTATGTATTCATGCATGCTAGCTTGCTTTTGCAGACAGTCACTATAGCCGGCAATCCAAAAGAACCTGTGTACCTGTTGCTGTAATAAATTGCACTTGATTGTATTGTTCCTAGCCATGATAGTTCTTATTGAATGCAACTAGAGTAAGAGCAGTTATTCATTATTGGTGAATCCGTGACCATGATAGTTCAGTGCTCTGAATCCAACCAGACCCATAACGGTTAATGCAGTATTGGTGAATCTGTGATTGTGATAGTTCAGTATCCTGAATCCGACCAGGCCCATAACGATTAATCAGCGACTAAGTGCTAAGGGTGGTTATATGTTATTGGTGAATCCGTGACCATGATAGTTCAGTGCTCGGTGCTCTGAATCCGACTGGGCCCGTAACGGTTAATCTGCTTTCCTGAATCCGACCGGACCCATAACGGTTAATTAGCTACACCCCTTTAACGTGACAGTTTTGCTTTCTATTGGTTTCTATTCAATAGCCAGTTCTAAGAATGTCAGTATAAAATCTAATATTCAGTAGTTTTAAAAATTTTGGCCTGATTTTATTTATGCTATCAGGAACACATCTGAATGCTTATGTTAATCCTCCCAACTACTAAAGGCAGAGAAATAGATCTATTTATTAGTTGATTATAGACTGTAACCTTCATTTAATGATATGACCCACAAAATGAAATAGATGAATGGTCTTGGACTTTATGGTCATTTGCCTGTGAAAGTAGAGCTGTAAATCTCCTTTCTCTTACATCATTTCAGGTAAACCATGTCAGGTCCTCCAAGTGTTGCCCAGGGCAGGACTTCACATCACACCTGTGCCTTTCTAAGGATTATTGCCATTAGACTCCAGTGTTTGCACCTGGTGTCAGTTTTGAAATTTGTGAGTGGATTTCACCAACATATGTCATTTTCTGTTTGTTTTCTTTTCTAAAGGGTAAAACAGGTAACAGGACCAGTGAAAGAGGAAAAGTGAGTCTGCCCAGAGGCAGGAGCAAGTCATTCTGTAGATTAGTTGTAAAGCAAAACCATACCCTCTGTTTTCTATGACAAGAAAAAATAAATAAAAGGGATGTTACAGGGCAGAAACCAAAGCATTCATCTCTTGAGACTCCAGTTATGCCTCCACTCGCAGTCAAAAGAAGCTGTAATAGGAAAGAGTCCAGCAATGTGACATCCCATCGCTGTAGACAGAAGTTTTGGATGTGTCAAGTTAGGAATGTCAATAAGGTGTTTGGGATTTTCTGTGGATTTGTTTTTCCTAATGTTGCTTGTTTTTTGGGGGGTAGGGAGAAGGGCTAGCCAGGGGGAAGGTCTTAACTACTTCACTGAACTTCACTGAAGCAGCAAATGAAGTCTCAGAATGATAAGATAGAAATCAACCTTAGGAGAATGGAGGAGGCCAGAGGAACAGGAACCAGAGCTAAGAGATAACCTGCATCAGCAAGTACTTGGTCTTGAGGAACTTGAGCTAGAAAATGGGGATTAGAGACATCTGGATCCAGTAGTTCATATTTTCAACTTTTCAACCAGTGTGACATGGAGAGGAAAAAAAGAAAATCAAAGGTGATCTGTACATGGATCGATATCTACTTATGGGCATATGTGTAAAGTTTTCTATATTTTTAATATAATTTTTAAATAAATATATATATAACTCCCTTTTATTTAAGCTGCACAGAGATATAAGTGAAGTTTATAAATAAAATTAAGGGTTGCCACTTCAGTCTCTCTTATTTGAATCTGCAGTGATGATAAATATTTGTTCAGACAGTCAAACATTTAAATGTTAAATTAGTCCTAATAACTGAGAGCTTCCAAACACTTAAATGGAGCAAACATTAGCCTACACCTTAGTGTTGTCAGAGAGAGACAGACACTGGAGTCTACCATTAAAATGTAGGCTTTGAACTGGCCAATGGACTATATATTATCAACACTTAATTTAGGCTAGTTTTGGTAACATCCTTCCAAATCATAATTTACTTGTCAATAAGCCTGATCCCACAGTGCAGAACATTATCAGTTTTCTGAAGAACTACTGTTGAGCCCATTTTATGTTTCTTTCAAATAAACAAGTGATGAGGAGACAGCTAACATAAAAGAAACAAGACTGAAATTTAATAACAATATAATGAAAGAGTAAATAGCCTCCAGGTGCAGCAGTAAACTAAACTAACAAAAATGATTTATGTCTCAGCAAGCCATGATGAAACATGAAAGAGCAATGCATTGGAAGCCAGCAAGTAATGCTGGCTTGCAGTGAAATGAAACATGATAAAGTCATTTACACAGGAATAGACTAACTAAGGCAGTATCAGGTCATGCTATTTCATTATGAAATGGAGTGCTTCAAAATTAGAGTTTTAGAAATTTTCAATGGCCCGTGTATCCTACTAAACCAGTTGAATCCCATGGTCTTTTCCCTCCACTGCAGTTCTGAACATTTTACCTCATTGCTTGGGTCCCTCCACCTGCACAACCTGTTATCTCACTGTTAAGTACTGCCCTGCACTCAAGTCTTTGTAGCACCTGTTGAACTTCAAATCAGACATCTTGAACTCATCTCAAAGGTCAGGGCACAACACCACTCCTCCGTATTCTACTTCCGTATTGTACTTCTATTTATTTAGGAAAGATCAGTCATTATCACTATGAAATAGAATCAGAAGATTTCAAACTTTCAAAACCATCAAGAGAATGGAAGCAGTGCAGTTAGAAAGTCTTTTATTATTTATTATTATTAAAAAAAAAAAAAAAGGGGGGAGGGGGGGGGGGGGGCTTCTTAAGGCAATTAAGTGGTGCAGAAGAGAAAAAGTACCTTCATGGATAGATGATGAGATAACGAGACAAAATATGGGTGTAAATGGATTTTCTAGATGTATAAGCATCCATAATTATATTAATAACATTGCAGAAGTGAAAGAGAAAACAATTTTAATTAACATGATAAACTTTTGAAAGGATTTTGCAAGATTTACTATTAAAACAAAATTCTTTATTGGGGCAGAAGGGAAGGTTAATAGTGGCAGTTTTACTTTTCAGGTGTACCAAATCCAACAAGGAACTATGTAACCTAGGAGAATCATAGTTGGATATTCATAGCTAGATGCAACATCAAAGGACAAAATGGCAGTTGTGTATATGTGAGTGTACTTATATTTCCATTCTTTGCTGCTGCTCGTGAACTACCTTAAAGCTAGATGGCAACCTAAAGTACCAAGTAGTACCTGGCTTGGTGGACCCGTACAGCTTGTCTGAATATTTAGATAAATACTCATCTGGTTAAACAACATTGAAATTCAAGGAGCAGTCTCCTTGAAACCAATAGCCTGTCTAGACAACCAGGATAAATCCAAGTACATATTGTTTAATTCAAGATAAAATTAAAGGTGTTCAACTGACATACACTGACTTAGATTTATAACAGTGACTAATAACATGACCTATAACTTAGATATGTAACAACATTATATATATATACACGCATACATATTTATTTATTAATCTACCTAATTCCTAAGCAAGACAAATAAAACTACCACTATAGTCTTTTTGCTTTTTTTTTCTGAGAGCTATACCATCAACCTTTATTACTATGTACCTATTTAAATCATTAAGATTAAAGTTACCTGTAACTCAAGCCACTGGCAAACAGGCCAGGTATGCTAGCTGTGCTAGCTTATCGCAGCAGCCAAACATAATGTATCAGCCTATCTTTAAGTGGCAATAGGCTCATGGGTAGTGAGACCAACACTGTATGAAGGTATAACAGAAGAATTCAGCCCCTGAATGTGAATGACTTTCTACTCCACAGCTTTTCCAATATACTCTAGTTTCCCCAGAAGTGAAACATTTCTGGGACATACATTTTTGGTGAACTTTTTGTGTGTTGTAGTAGCTGACAAAACTCTAAAAGGAATACATAGTCTAGTTAGGTTACAAAACAGGACTTTACACAACTATCATGCATCTGCAGTAAAAAGGAGACTGACTATCCGTAGACTGTTGCAATAAAACTTGCTGTACCAAAAATAAATAAATAAAAATAAACAAAACAAAACAAAAACAAACAAAAAAGCACCAGTAGTTGATTACGTAAGATAACATAATTTTGCTTAGGATTAATATAGACCATTTACTTCTACTAAATCATATCTGTATTCTGATCCATAAATTAGACAAAAAAATCATTAATAACATATTAATCTCCTCTAATATGTTCTACATATGTAATATCAATTTTAATAGAGAAATGTGACATTTATAAAATATTTTCAAAATATTTAATATATTCATCTTAACTTTGAATATTTTATGCATACAAAAGAGTCTAGTATGCAATAATACATTTTTAAATATATACTTCATTGTGATTTTTAATTTATAAAGTAATTAGTGGCATTACTAAGAATTGGAGTGATGACAAAGAGGAAGATAGGTTACATTTTTTACATGAATACAAACAAAAATCCCTATTGAGAGTACAATGTTAAAACTGGGATGATAGAATCATATATATAATATTTTCATGAAGTGACTATATCCTTTAGTTCTTCCAAGGATTGTAACAGGAGAATCTTTATTTAAAAAACAAAACAAAACAAAACAAAACAAAACAAAACAAAACAAAAAAAACTGTTGCTTCTTTGAAGCAACAGTTTGTTTTCCATGCTTCCTCCAACGAAAGTTTTGTTTCAGCTGCCTCTGGTACAGTGACAAGGTGAACCCATCAGCTGGGCTCACGTAGTATGTTATTGTCACAGCACTGCTTGCGTTCAATGAACAGCTACTTGGTGCACAGACGGAAAGTTCCTAAAATGCAACTTATCAAGCCTGTGTTATAAAATCAGGGATTGAAGATCAACATAAAGACAGTAACTGTTTTCTTGCACACAAAGGCAGCCATTTTAGTTCACAGCATTTTAGCTCCAGTGGACAGTATGTAGAAGAAATCTTCACTACCAAATCAAACCTGGGGTTAAATGCTTCACTCCCTTGAGCAGGACAGGTAGTATTTCATAATGCACAGATAGACATTAAAGTTGAGTTTATCCCTAGTTCTTTCATGTTAAACTATTGTACTTGCAAAACAGTTACAAGCCCCTTCTGTCAAGCTGTATATTTTTCTGAAATGCTTTTAAGTTGAAAGAAACAGTGAGTTCTGTATCGATGCTGAATAGAAATAAGGTCACAGAACTGTTCTTTAAAAACATACAGTGCTGCAAGGCATTCTTCTCCCCTACCTCCCACGCCCTAATTCTTAATTATTGAAAAAAAATGTTTTCAATTTTTAGATAAAACCAGTACAGATTAGTGCTTAGTGACACTGTGTTACTCATGAAAACTATTATAACTATTACATTGCATGGGCTATTTAGGGGACCTTTGTCTCAGGGATATAGAAGCTACATTTATACAGTTATTTTCTATGTTAAATTTCAAATATATATATATATATATTCATGAAGCTCATAATGGAAAAAACCTACCCACACTACTAGATACCATTCAGGTTGTGCCAAAATTGGATAAGTGTAACACCTAAGTTTGCCAAAATGTAATTTTAAATTAAGTTTTGTTAAATAAGAAAATCTCATTTTGCCATAAATGCAAATCTAATATTAGCCCTAAGTCATACCAGCCTTTTTACAGCTTTTAATGGTCTTTCATTCATGCAATTTTTTTATTTTTTTTTAAAGAGCAATAAAAGTGGTCTACATTCCAGAGTATGCCTGTTGTTTTGTTATGGTATCTTTATTCAGATTTTGTAAATCCTTGCTGTTCATTAAATTCATGCTGTTGTGCATTGTTCTTTCATTCCAGCTACCTGAGGTGGATTCTTTTACAAAATGTGATGGTTTTGTTTTGATAGAAAAATGTCATTTCTCCAAAATACCTATTAAAGATTAATTTCATTTTTCACTTCAATGAAAGCTGTTTTCATTGTGATCAAGGTTAAGCAAATGTACTGTAATTATAACTTTTCCTCTGTGTTTAAACAGATGTAGAACCCCTACAGCTCTTCCTAGTAATTTCACTGACAGCACGGAGAAACTGCAGAGGCTTGTACAGGTACTGAGAGGACATCAAACCTGCAGTAAATGTTTTGATAGTGCCAGTTAATAATGGTGGAATGCTCATAAGATTCTCTGTACCCATACATGCACGTGTGCTTCTAAAAAGCAGATGTGCACTAGCTATTGCTACTGACTTCTGTAGCTGAGCAATCTGTGTGGGTTTGAAGACTGATTTCAGCAATGGATTAAATCTATGGTCACTCTGGAGGATTTCCAAAACAATCAACAACAAACAAAAAGCACAGACACACAAGATTTTTACAATGAGCTTTTCTAGGTTAGTATAGTCAGGTTCTTCTGGGGAGAGAAATTGTAAAGGAAAATAAATAAGTGAAAAAGGGCAAGTCCAAATATACAGACCATTGCACCTAATAGCTGCCTGTGGACCTATCATTTGTGAAATATTCATGTCTTCCTTGACCCACATCACTTCTACTTCCACAAGGCAACAATACTACAACAATAAATTCCACAATGCAATGAAGTACTGAGTCAAAGAACCTCCATTATTTTCAGGCTTTTACAGATAACTTCACTGGGCTATTTTATCTGTATTTTTCCTCTGCTTGTAGTTAAGTAGAAGATAAGCAGAATAATGGAGTGGCACAGAAAGAACAAATAGGATAATTCTAGAACCTAAAAGAAGGAGGAGAACAAAGACAATAATTTTTCATTAGAATTTTAGGAAGATGACTATATTCTGAGGATCAAAGTGCTATCTACAGAATCTTTGCCATAGATCCCCTACATGAGACTAGGCTTCTCACAAAACATCAGAAAGAAAAAGAAGAGTGAGGAGCACAGACAAGGTAAATTAGTAGAAAACTTGAAGTTTACAACTTAGTTTTGCATAATTTTTTTTATATATTTATACATATATATATATTTGGATGAAACTCTACATCTGAATCTCTAATTTCTCTCTCTCCTTATCTGTTCATAAGAATATCTGATTGTTTTTTTTTTTACCCTTTGTTCCAGCTCTCTTCTGCAAGATTTGCACCAGCTCCTCTTAGAGCATTTTTTCTTGTCTAGGAAAGAAAAAATCTTTGTTTTCAGGATAACTTTTTTGTATTTTTATTTTTCTGTAGTTTTTTCCTTCTCTTCTTCATTTCCAACCCATTTGTATGTTTCCTCAATATTTATAAGATCATACAATGTTATTATTTTATGTTAAATATACAGCAAGTACACATATACTAGGATAATTTCGCTATATATAGATTTAATATTAATTTCCATTTAAAGTATATAATCAAGGCTCTGGGTTTTTGGCAAAGTATTAAAAATAAGGCTATCTGAAGGATCAAACTTTTAAACAGGATGTTATTGGATCAGCACACAAAACCAATGGAAAGCTAGGAAACCATAAATAATCTATTTTTCTTGTTGTAATACTTCATTCACTAATTTGTGTGGAATAAATGTACCTACCATATAAAACTGCTTCAAAATGCACAATTCTGTTATTATACTGTAACTTTATTGTTTCACTCTTCTCCCACCCTACAAATGTAAATGTATTTTGTATTTCCTAGAAAAGAATGACAAGCAATTAAAACAAACAAAGAAATATACCAATAAACCAAACGAGTAAGTTTTGAAGGGAGGAATTGTCTCTGTTACAGGTATGAAATTATTTGTCATGCTTGTTCATAGAAACCAGCATTTCATTTAAAGTGACAGAATATGACTGTATAGTTGCCACTTGCGAAATTAAGGTAATGCAGTTATTTTCTCCAGTGTTGTAGATAAGTTCTACTATCACACCTCTTTGAACACTTCCAAAGAGTCAGCCAAAATTATTCACTGCATCCTGTATATTCAGTGTGTATTCCACATATTTAGGCTAGATGTTATTCTGCTCACTGTCTTTATTTAAAATTTTCCTCACTAACAGCTCTATCTGTTTAATGTTAAATTCTTTACAGTTTCTATTCATGGTGGGTTTTGTTTGTAAAAGTAAAATGCACTGACTGATACTGTAGAGTTTTAGCTGCTCGCTTAAATCTTTTTTGATAGCTTCAATATTAGAAGGGACTGTTCTGCAAGAGATGTCCGATGACTTCAGGGAGATTACAGTATTCAGTACAGTATGAGTTTGGTCTTACATGCCTTTTCATCTACAATGATGCTCTGTATTTGTAGCTGATATAGCTTACAAATTAGGTTATTCAAATAACTTCAGCTTTTGCATCTTTGAAATACCTTCTTAATTTGCACAAAAGCATCTTGTGAGAAATAATGTATCTGATCATTATAAGTACAACATATTGTTAAAATTTGTGATGAAGTTACAGAAATGTTGTCTAAGAGCTAAGAAAAAATTGACAGGCAACCTTGATATTTTTACTACCAGAATATCAATATCAATTTATTGGAATGTGGTTTTTTTATATGCAATTATATATCACTTTGAAGGTTTTGTTTATTTGTTTCTTTAATGCCTCCATGACTAATTTTCCCTAAAATTCAATGTTTCTTTTCATAGGTAGGGTTGAAAAGATGCATCTTAAGACTTCACTGAAGTACTATTCAATGTACTAAATGAGTACACAGACATTTCTGGCATACATATTCAAATATACCAATTTATAAGGCAATTTCTATAAATACATATATGGGTAATTTAAAAATTTTCTTCCTAGACAAGAAAATGACCATTTATGTACAAAAAAAACCAACCAACCAACCAACCAAACAAACAAACAAAAAAAAAAAACAGAAGAGACACAAACATAGCTGCAATGGATTGATTTCAGAACTGAAATGCATATTCATATTTTATGCATATTTTACAATATTTAAACATCCTATCATTAGTTTTTACATTGATGAGATGACAGTCCGTCTGAGATGTGTAATCATAAACATACATAGATGATATCTTATAACAGCCTAGGTCTAAGACAGCTCCTATATTTGCATATTTCTAACACTGCACATTTATCAAAGCTGTTAATTTATCAATAATATATGGAGGAATACACTCCAATCAGAAAGGTTCCAGTTTTCTTTAAACCCACAAACATTTTTGAATCATTACAGCAGCATAACTTGACTCTACAGTCCACATCCAAAAAAAACCCACAAGTCTGCTGGGAGGCAACTGTCTTCCTTAGACTCTCAGATCTCTAGTAACTGTACTACCTGGTTTGAGCACCCAGAAAAGAACCAAAAAATAAAAATAAAAATATCATGCGCAAAGTAAAGACTGAGACAGACACATAGGCTTACTGGGTAAGCCTCTGTATTCCTAATTGTTGAGAAAGAGTTTGAGGCTGTCTCTACCCTTTAATGCCACAGAGGGGTAAATCATCTCAAAGTCTGTTAAGTATCACATAGAAAAGGAAAGCAACATCACAGAGAAAATATACAGCAGTAAGTGAAGAGCCGTTGTCAATATCTGCAGGGAAAATATCTTGAAAGCAAGCCTGTGCCTTTCCCGAACATACACTGTTCACTCCAGCACCCTCCTTCTCAAGGCTCATTTTAATTTTCACTTAAGTTCATCTTCAAGATCAGCCCTATGGAGTTAGCATGAAACACTTTGCTTGTTCAAAGAAATTCAAAGCTAGTTCTCTTGAAAGGCTGCACATTGCAAATGCCTTGTTTCAGGTTGTTCACTATAATTGTTTTGTGGTTCTAGCCAGCCTGGACTGAGTGGAAATCAAATAATATTTCCAGGAGATGATAATGGAATCACAGCATCTCTGTTACTGTCCTCAGTATGTGCAGAGAGAGTTTCTAGTCTTGTGACCAGAAAGCAGTCCTATTCCTTCTGCATATCCACAGCATCTAGTCCCTAACATCTGTGCCAACATAGGTAAGAAGGCCAAAGCTAGCTGTTCTACCGTAGTTCTACAACTACAACTGTTCATTCAAGATCTGACAAACTCAGCAGATGTGAAAAAATGAACAGATAGCTTCAGATCATTTAGTATCACAAAACTTTTGGAAATTGTATGTGAAAAACCTTGCAGGGAAAATAACTGAATCTTCAAAACAGTTGTTAAAGTTATCAGAAACAAGATTTGGTATTAAATTTTTTGGATGCTGTAGAAGAATGAACATATCCCCTGCCCCTTTTTCTAACCTATACTACTTTCAAATAACGTGTTAATAAATAAAATGCCTAACACTTTTAATGACATATAAGCTATCCTTGTCACTTGTTCCAATAACTTAAGACACAAATACCCTCTAAATCTAATGAGACCTCCAAGGGAAACTACTTCAAGGAGGACTTTGAGAGTAAAAAGAATAAACTTGTGATCGTATTATCTCCAACATGACAGAAGCCAGAAGGAAGAATATTGTCTTCCCACCGACACAGAAATAGCAAAGAGCTTGAGGGAGAAGATGACAGGTTTAGGCCTGTTTAGTGTTTTGTTCTTCACCTGACTCTAACCAGATATTTACAGAAAACTTTGTCCAAAAAGATTCATCAGACTGAACCCCTCTGTTTCTTCAGGAATAGCAATATAAAAATGACATACAAAATCATTTTTCATCAGGTCATCATCTTTGCTCTGGAGGACAGTTCTGGTTTGTGTGACTTGTTGCATTTGAAACATGGAAAACAAATCAAAACAAAACCAATGAAGTAGTAACACAAGTTTTTAATAATAAGAAAATCTGGACAACTAACAAGGAGGATGCATGTGATGAACATCAGGATATAGAATTAGTCACTGTACTTCTTCTCGTCCTCTCATCCTCTAGTAAGTCAGATAGTGCCAGATGCTTCAGATTCAGGAGGAGAACTGAAAACAAATTGTCACTGAACGCTACTGATTCATCTGCCAATACAGAAAGCAGAGAAACTACAGGTTAATATCTGAAGAGTCATACTTTTTTTTTTTTTTTTAAAAAAAAAAAAAAAAAACAGTTTCTTTTCCAGACTTGGAACTTCATTAATGGTATTCCAATTAGTTTTGCTTTCTCCTTTTTATGAAATCCTGCTTTGTCCTTGATTTTAATGTGATCTTGTGGCCATGACTTCCACAGATTAATTTGTAGCAGACCAATAAAGAACTACAATGCTTTCTTGTAATGATTGTCAAATGCCTATTAACAGTGTTACTGTTTCCTCTCTGCCCCAGTGCAGAATGCAGGAAGCAGAGAAAAGTTACAACTTGAGGATCACCATTGCAAGATTTAGCTGGGACTGAACCTGCTTAAAAGGGAAAGATTTGCTTACAGATTTGAGGCTGAAATTTTAGGGACTTTCAAGGAGAGCACACCCCAGAAGTAAAAGTACTTTTTTCCTGTGTAGTCAATATACAGACTTGATATTGGGATAAACACACTTTGAGTTAGATTCTTACCATCAAAATGGTATTAATTCCAAACATTAACAGAAAGCACATTTTCTCTCTTCTCCTAATGATTGATACAAATATTAATAAAATACTTCCATTAAGTATGTTCCCAAGATTTAATATTATATATGCTTAAAATAAAATATTATTGATTCAAAAGTGTGATTGCACTTACTAAGAGGAGAAACTATTCCAACTTTTTCATCTATAAAGATGATAGTTGAGCATTGATTCTGCAGCAGAGAAAAGGTGATTAAGTTTTTAAAACTAATAATGTGCAGCTTCAAGCAACTCAGAAAAAATCAATTTGTATTTATTATGTGTTTCCAATATACTATATGTTCTACAGTGCTTTTTCTAAACTGCAGACTACTTCACCACCTGAAAATATATAAACCTAATTGGAAAGAGAAAAGGAAATAATGAGATTTCTCTTGCATGAAGGGTTATCTTTTTTGGAACGGTCTTAATTTTCCAATACCAATTCTTAAGAAAGAAGAAATGCTTTGAAAATATTCCCACTTTTTTTTTTTTTTCTGAACTCACATGTACACTTGCCTCTTTAGTTCATATGTACAGCTACTGCAGTTTCACAAAAATACTATTTATGAAAAAATATGATTTTAAAATTATCAAGTAAAAAAAGATACTTCAATGAAAGTATGCATTTATATCAGGAAATGCTGTTTCCTCAGATAACTTTTTTATGTGACAAATCCATAGATGGCTAAAGTCACTGGATTCTTTTTTAATTCAGTGGTTTGGGCCCTTGTAGAAAGAGACCAAGATTAAACAAATGTGTAGGAATGTTACAGTCCTTTTCAAATGACTACTCACAGAAGACAAAGGAAAAATACTCATTTTAGCTAATTCATTTCCATTATAGGGCCTCTGACATGGTGTTGAACTGTGACAGAGACTATCAAGAAAGCAATATTTTAATACTACTCAACTATTCAAAATATTATATTAAATATTATTGTGCATTTTGGTCTATGTGTCTTCCAATCCAAATATGTAAATGCAATACCATCTCTACACTTTAACCACAAAGAATTAGGCTCTCAGGTTCCAGAACTTCAAAAACATCAATATGTGTCATTTCTATTGAAAAAGGCATGGAAAGTTTTGATCTACACCACTCTCCAGGGTCTTGCAAGGTAACCATTTTACAGGGATAAAATAGGGTAGTTTGAGCCAGGCAGCTTTATGATCAAGACTAGCAGCAAATGGAAAGGTGATGTTCCATGCTCTGTCATGCTGGGTAAAATAAATGTGTGATTATCATTGGATTATGTAGATAGAATTCCAGTTTTACTAATGTAAAGAATGTGTCCTGTAATTGAAACTGTTCTGAGTTGTTTTTTATACGACCTACTACCAGATTTGGGGATTAGACTAAACTTGATGCCTTAATAGTTAGATTATTGCAGCCTGCCTTTTCTCATCCAAATTTGCCATTCATTACAAATAAATGTTTTCTTGAAGAAACATGACGAATCTTTCTTTCTGTGTTCCCTCTATTGAATCCATATTTTTTCATGATAATTTTTGCTCTATTTCATTCTGTAAAATTATATCATTACATAGCATGTAAACTAAATGATACAGTAGGCAAAGAGATCAGAGCTTATAGCAATCCCTAGAAAAATGTCTGCATTCAATGAGTAAGTGTTAGTATCTTCTTTTAGATTCATCATGCATACACAAGTAGCTAAACTGCATTCATTTTGTTTATGTATGATAACAAATATACTTACATTGGTGTAATTTGAATGATACTGGACTAAATCAGAAATATATATATATACACTAAGGGGGGTTGTTTGTTTATTTATTTATTTATTTATGACTCCCTAAATTGGAGGAGTTTAAAATACAACACATTTTCATACTTGAAAGTGTAGTGTAAGGACACATTACCAGAAAATGCAGAACATATTGAAAGAAGTAAAGGTCAGAGCTCACTTCCATTCATCCTGAATGCTCTGCCAAGTTCTTTGCATATCATAATTCATCAAATAATCTAATTAACTTGTTTAAAAATATAATTAAGTTAGGCATACTTAAGGTCATGCAATTACAAGTCTGTGAAGAGAGTTTTACACCAACAAAGCAGCTGCAATCCAAATGACAAATCACATATCTTCTAATAACTCCCCATTCCCAGGGAGCTATTAATAATGTTTTCTTAAAACCAAATTAAGTATGCTTTTTTTTTTTTTTTTTTTTTTTTTTTTTTTTTTTAAGTGCTTTGAAAGTGCTGTCTATTCAAGGAAGTAGTAAGAATTGGTATAGTTATTGACTCAGGATGGGGTATCTTGATTGGAATCTGGAATCATCATTTTCCAAATGCAGAAACACTGTCAGGAGATGTTGGGCTTACAATTTTCTGCTTTCTGAGTGAATTCACTGTGATTCAGTAATGTTGTTTTTTTTTGTTGTTGTTTGTTTGTTTGTTTGTTTGTTTGTTTTTTCTTCTTCTTCTTCTTCTGGTTAATTTTTTAACTTGTTAGTCATGTCTCAACTATGGCTATTATGAGACCCGGACAAGCTTGAAAAGTAGGTGCATGCAAACCTAATGAGGTTCAACAAGTCCAAGTGCAAGGTGCTGCACCTGAGCTGGGGCAATCCCAGACATGAGTACAGAATGGGAGAAAAACTTATTGAGAGTAGGCCTGCAGAGAAGGACTTGGTTCTGGTGGACAAAAAGCTTTATATGAGCCTGCAGTATGTGCTTGCAACCCAGAAGGCCATCTGCATCCTGGGCTGCATTAACAGAGGAGCGGCCAGCAGTGTGAGAAAAGTTTGACCCTCTGCTCTGCCCTCGTGAGGCCCCACCTGGAGTGCTACATCCAGGTCTAGGGCACAGAGAACAAGAAGGTTGTGGATCTTTTATAGTGGGTCCAGAGGAGGGCCACAAGGAGAGGGCTGGAGCACCTCTCCTATGAAGAAAGTCTGAGAAAGCTAGGGATGTTCAGTCTGAAGAAGATAAGGCTTGGAGTAACCTTATTGCAGTTTTTCACCCTTTTTTAAAGGGGGCTTAAAAAAAGATATAGAGCAACTTTTTGCTCAGGCAGACAGTGACAGGACAATGGGAAATGGCATATGGGAAATAATTGGAGATTTAGATTAGATGTTAGGAGGAAATTCTTCACTCAGAGGGTGGTGAGGCACTGGAACAGGTTGCCCAGAGAAGTTGTGGATCCTTATCTTTGGAAGTGTACAGGACCAGACTGGACGAGGTTCTGGGTAACCTGATCTAGTGGGTGGCATACCTGCCTTTAGCAGGGGGGTTGGAACTAGATCATCTTTAAGGTCTTTTCTAACCCAAGCCATTCTATAATTCTATGATATGACACAAGAGTGCATAAATTTGCTATGCTCTATGGTCTTAGGACCTGGTCCTCCCCAAAAGAGCTGCAGAAAAAAGCTCCCAACTACTCTATCAATATCAACATCTGCCCAACCACTGAGCTAGATAATATAGCTTCACCAATATATGACCCTTCATCCATGGTGA
This sequence comes from Nettapus auritus, assembly GCA_011076525.1. NCBI lineage: Eukaryota > Metazoa > Chordata > Aves > Anseriformes > Anatidae > Nettapus > Nettapus auritus. Next base: position 86,591,358 of record CM021766.1, on the reverse strand, counting down.
TGATTCACTGCATTCCTGCAAGGAAATGAATAGCATGAAACTATTTTAAGTTATTAACTCTTTCAATAGTCAAAATTTGCAGCTGGCAGAGACAGCTGAGATGAGGCCAGAACAAGCAGACTGCCTGACAGCAACACAGATATCTCAAGAAACTCATGTCCATAAAGACTGTGTCAGAAATTAACAAAACAGAAAAGATAAGTAGGCTGGTTTTCAGAAAGGCTGGATGAATATGGAAGATATAGGAAAAATGTACCTTTAAAATGGTCTTCAAGAAAAAGAAGAGAAATCTGGAATGACTCAGTTTTTAAGCAAGCAACTAACATAAAATGATGCTTACAAGTTAGAACTCAGGTACAGAGTGAAGCAGAGTCTGTGGGCTGTGAAGAACACAGTGTTTTTGCTAGCATATTAGCAAAATAGAAACAAGTTGTTATTTGTTTGTTTGTTTGTTTGTTTGTTTTTCCTCCCAGAAGAACAATTTCAATAACTTTGCAATCATTTAGAGAGTAAAAGTTACTCACCCAGAAAGCTAAGAGACTGTTGGGTGGCTGGATGACTGGTCACCACAGGTATTGACCAAAAAAAAAAAAAAAAAAAAAAAAAAAAACTCACCATTAGCATGTTTCCAATTAATTTACACAATCAAACTCATGTTATTTATCTCAGTTCCTCTATTACTATTGTGATGATAAATTCTGTTATTTGTGTTATATTCTGTTACATCCTGTTCCAGAAATAGCTTGACCGAATATGAAACACTGGTTCACAACAAGATAACTATGCTTGTTTACATTAATTTCTCTGGCTGTCAGTTGCAATCCAGTACCTATTTAAAGATACTCACCCCAGCTTAACCCAAGGTGCTCCTGAATCTAACCCCTAAATTTCAAATGATCCCTTCTGATCAATATGTCATCCAGCTCACAGGCAACGTAAAGTTGTCATGCCCTTGGCATCTTTTTTTTTACAGCAAATCTTAATCTAGATGTCACAGAAGGAGTTTAATAAGTAAAGCAAAAGACTGATTTGAGATGTGAAACGTGGAGGGACAGCCACCTACCTTTCCAAGGTAAATGAATAGATACTAAGTCTTGAGAGGAAAGATCCTTACTCCCATGAGAAGATGTGCTTGGACTCAGGATGAAAATCCAGGATGATGATAATCATCTCTCCACCAAGCAGCAGCAAGCAGAGCCAGAAGGTGAGCTGAACAAGACCTTCATCCCCAGATGTCTCCTGGAGCCTCCTGGCAATCTCAGTGCATTGGCATGTTCCCTGATAAAAACAGGCTGAACCTAACAAACTGATCAATAAGGGCTACAGAAGATAATATGAAAGAGGACAATGTCACATCTGCCACCTCTCATGGATTTATGCAAACCATTTTCTTTTCTTCAGACTTCAAACCCCAGATGTCACTAAAGATTATTCACACTCAAAACAGGAGAGATGGATTGGAAAAAGGAAATAAGGAGACAAAAGGGACAGCCATCAGGAAGCAAGAGAGACATCAGCACTGTAGTAAAATGTGTGACTTAAGCAAAATTTATCATGACAAAGTGTTTTCCTGTAGGTAGCAGGGAGATTTAAATTCACTAATATTATTGATTAGCAACTTATAGGAGCAGTGGGACTGTTAAGCTCAATTTTGCCTGTATCTGATTTCTAACTAAATTGGATTTTACTTGATTACTTCTATATTACACCAAAAGATTTTTTTTTTCCTTTTCTAAAATGTCTGTAGCTGGTTTTTTTTTTGGTCCTGTGCTTTGCTGTAATGTGAGAAGAAATATGGTGGCATAGTTTTTGTGAAGGAAAGGGAAAGCCTAGATTTTCCCAAATAGGAAGTTTCTAGTGAAGGTGAGGAGAGGGAGAAAATGAAGATAACTTTGCACACATTTTTCAAAAGTTACTATTAAAATCACCATAAGATCATTTTCTGAATCATCTAGAGGAATCACCAACATTAACTCACACCGCAAGTAATAATTAGGTGGTGGGGCACTGGAACGGGCTGACCAGAGAAGTAGAAAGCAGAAAGCATCAAAAACTCAATTTGCATGTGAATGAATTCCAGGAAGCTGCAAACTGCGCATTGAAGAAATAGAGAAAGCTTGTCCCTCTTGTCACTGGGCCACCACAATCTCTGCATCTTAATGAGAAGAAATACTGGCATCATTGAGGTGGATACTCAGCTTCAGTATTACTAAAATGTCATTTAATTTTTCTTAATGTTTTGTTGTATCCACAAAAATCTTACGGGTAAGTGGTAGCATGGAGATACTTCAAGTACACTTAACATGAAACACCTTAAAGATGAGCAGCATGTCAGTTGGTACTTACAAAGGTAATGCTAGGCAAAGGGAGAGTTCTGCATCAAGAAATTACAGGAAGAGAGGAGTAAAACCAACCAACCAAAAACAACAAGAAAAAATCAGCCTTCTTCCTCTACCAGCACTGCACTAGTGCTAGTGATCCCATCCCCAAGGCAAAAATCCAGGCACAAGGTGTTGTTAAAGTTTCCAGCAGTGTAGGCGGAGAAATGACACGGAGAACTTGAAATCAGCAAAAGCAGCAAGCTTATCTTGCCATTAGGCAAAATGGAAACACAGAAGTGCTGGCCTACTTGGTATCATTTCAAAAGCCATAATCAGCTTGAAAAAAAATCTGTTACTTCAAAAAAAGTTCAAAATTTTTTCAACTCCTTTATGTTGACTCTCATGTGTACTTGGGAAATAGAAATTAACATAAACAAAATAAAATAAATAATAAAATGTTATTTTCTAAAACATCAAATTTATTTATTCATTGTCTTTCATTTTTCATTTATTGTCTTTTGTCTTCATTTCCCTTGTTATTTTTCTTATTATTTCCTTTATTATTTACATCATTTATTATTTCCTTTGTGTGCCATTTGCTTTTTCTCATGCTTGCACTTCAGTTTCTCTTTCTAAGCTTTGGTCAACAGTATAGCAATAGTTCCTCATAGCTAAATGGAAAACAAAATGAGTGACATAGATGAAATATAGCTTCAAACTGCTCCAGGAAATTAGAAAAACATTATCTTCTGTATCTTCATTCAGGAGTGAATTCTGGAAGCATATACGCTATGCATCACCCAAGGTCAGTCAAGAACATCACAACAGTCTTGCAAATGGAAAAAAACCACTCAACATTATATTTGCTATAAGACAGTTCTTTACTGAAGTTTTGTTGTTGTTGTTGTTGTTGTCGTTTGTTTTATATATATATATATATAAAAAAAAGCACTTTTGAGCTTCTGATCTCTGAGCCCCATTGACCAGGGTTAGTAATTACAAATCTACAATAGATCAGCAGATCTTTTCGTAATCTTTTCATTGTGTATTTAATTAAAACTTCCCTTTTTTATCTTATTTTATTAAATACAAGTGTTATAAGTAAGTCTTTAAGATTTTATGTATAGATTAGGCATTGGGCATTTCAATACTTTTTATTCATTGCTAGTGAACTGCATGTATTCAGAAATAAACTTTTCTGTTATATTATTACAAAGAATATTGTAATATAATACATATATATCAAAGTCTAGACGGATTTATTTGTCTTTCTTAGCTTTAAACTGACTTCTTTATTTATATGTATTTATATATATGTATTTATTCAGCACTCAATGAAGTAATATAAAGGGAAATAAACATAAAAGTCTTCAATTGGTTATTGTATAAGTACATTCTGTATGTACTTATTCATTCTGGTTAAGACCAGGAAATTCCTCTCTAGGATTCCCAATAAAAATAAATAAATAAATAAATAAATAAATAAACATATATTCATCCATGCTAAAGTTTATCCAGAAACACATGGGCTTGCAAAACATTGTATAGGCAGTTTAAACATGAATAGTGTGTATACATGCACAGAACTCTGGGATGCAGATTTCATAATCATTGGAGTTTCTCTCACAACTGAGACCCCTACCCTTTACCTTCACATTGTAGGAAGCATAAAAACATTACTTCTTCCAAAGAAAGGTATATTCAGAACATTAATGGAATGATAAGGGGAAAAAAGTTCTCACTTAAAAATATACCATTTATATTTTATTAGTTTGTAATAATGGTGTACACAGGCAGCATATTAAAAGCAAAGTATCATATTTTATCCTTAAAAATTAAAATATACATTAAAAAAAATAAAAAAATCCAAGAGCCAGCAGCACAGAAATACTTGAATAGAAATGCTTATTCCTTTTATTTATTTATTTTCATAAGCAATACTAATTTACTATTCAGCATTTTCTAGGGATCATTTAACATCAATAAAAACACATGCTATCCAAATGCAAGAGATAAAAGACAGACAATTATGTTTAACAGTAAAAATACAGGCTAATGTTCCCAAATGGATGATTAGTCAAAGAGCAATAGGTTATTTTGTGAGATTTTGCAGAAAGAATAACAATTTTTTTTTCCCTATTATATCAAACTTTCCCTTTAGTATTATCAAATTAATGTGTGTTTTTATCTTATGTCAGTTTGCCTACAAAATATATATAAAAAAATTAAAATAAAAAGAAAATTATCTAAATTTTGTATTTATTTTCATTAATACAGATGTGTTGAAAATCCATTAAATATCTCTTTTCCCACATCCCCCTAATCCCATGGAGTCTCAGCTATTAATCTAACTCTTAATTATCTTCATCCATATGACAAATTGATGACACCAACATACTTTGCTGATCAACTCTGCTGTAGAAATCCAGAGATATGGAAATATTTTTACCTCCAACACGTATCTTGAAAAGACAAAGTAGAAATGGGACTAGCTCCAGATTAAACTAGACCAGGACAACCTTGATTCACACCAGAAGTGGAACGGAAAGAGTGCAAAAGTCACAGAAAATAAAATATATATGTTTTTTATATTTATTTTATTTTATTTTATTTTATTTTTTAATTCCTCTATGGCCAGGATGCAAGAAATGCCAAGAATTTTAGTTATTTCATGAGACTTGAACAAAACAGCCGATCTACTGTAAGAGACCACATTTGGAAGAATTTTTTCCCCTTTACTATTTTTTTTCCTCCCTGAAAACTGTAAATATTTACAATATACCTTTCTAAATATTTATTTCCATTTGGTCTAAGAATCACCAGTTTCTTGTGAAATATGGAACATCAACTTTAAGAGAAAGTTCACATATTAGAATTTTACAAAGGAAGAAAACCTTGACCATCTGACCTCTCATTTTATCTGGTCATTCATACATATCTTGATACACTCAGATTTAAAAACCTGTGATACCACTGGTTTGTTCTTGAATATCAAATGAAGCTAATCTGAAAGCAGTTTTGGCACATTTTATACCCAGTTAGTTGAATCTTAGCAATGAAATCTCCTAGTAATGCAGGTGAGAACCAAGAATCACCAAGAAAGAATCTTTTTGTCTTTTTTGTCACATGCTGGAGAGACCTCTACCCTCCAGAAAGAGAGAATAGTGAGTGAACCCTGTAGATTTCTACTATGGTCATTTATTTAACAGCTTCCAAAATAAGCACCACTCGGAATTTTTTATTTTATTTTTTTTTATTTTTTTTTGATACAACAAGATTTCTGAAGGAGAGTGGAGAGTAATCATAGTAGGATATGCTCAGCTATATACCACTGAAACTACTGAAAGGTATTTTTTTAACCATTATTTATAGCTCACCCTAAAATGTATCAAATTTTCCAACAGTTTTATCATGTTATTTAAATATTGCTCTTGCTACAAATCTCCATACATTATCCAAAAGCTGAGGTGCACCATGTTTGGTATCACAGGTATTACACCAAGGGCTGTGACATCTGTGTATGCTCTTTGCTCACACCTTGCAATGTACTTTGAGAGTTGTCTTGGCCTATGATCAAGATGAACCCAACTGATCCTAGATAGGCATTTAGCATGAAACAGATACTACGTTCAACAGAATAAGGTATTGAAAATCCATCAGCTCAGAGCCCTAAGTGATCTGGAAGACTAATTATTATCAGGACTTGTTAATTCAGATGACCACTCTACTATCTCATATTATTTATGATGGAAAAACAAAATACGTCATTGCAATTTGGGTCTGCTGCCACCATCTTTTATTGCCAACTTATGGGGCATCTCTTTCTCACACACACAAAAAAAGTAATAATAAAAAAATAATTAAAAAAAAAAAATGATGTCTGCTTAAAGCATCTTTTCCTCTCTGTGAAATTAAACCAAATTAGAGCTGATCAAGAAGTACTTGATTTCTTCATTCTACATATGTATCTCTTATATTTGCTTAATTGCTATTTAGAAATACCAGGGGTCATGTAATTCATGCAGCATGACTGACAGGACAAGACACCCTTAAGTTTTGATGGCCTATGAGAAGGACCAGCAGCATCAATTAAATTTATATTGAGGAAATGAAAGGAAGGTGAGAATTTGGGGAAAAAATAATAACTATGGAAACATAGAGTCATGAAATTATAGATCTAGCTTGACCATGAAGTAGCTCAGTATACAGTCTAAACATTTGTCCTTCTGAATATGTTCAACACTTTTCAAAACTCATAACTAACTGCAAACACTCATCAGCTTCAGCTCTCTGTGTGAACCCCAGCCTGATAAAAGCCAAAATGCTTTTACTGGAATTTACTTGGGTAAAAAGGTGGCACTCAAGGTTAAGCACTCCATGCTACCACTACCTATTTGGATATCACAAGAAACCTTCTGAAGCCTCAGTCAGAATTCTGAGGTTTTGGTCAGGATAAACCAGTAGTTTTTAGGAAGATCTTTCTAACCAGTTATGGACTTGACATTCAAGTGTGTCACTTGAGGTGTAGCTCTTCAATGTACTCCTTAAAAACTATTTTTATTTTTATTTTTTTTATTTTTTTTTAGTAACTTCTCAGAAGTACTCCAGGCACCTGAAACTAAAATGACTATAAAACTTTTCCTCTCAGCACTACCTGAGCCAGTGGGAAAAGGAGTGTAGGAAGACATACATCTGATTTATGTTTTTGTGCTCTAGCAAGACCTTTCCTGGAAGTTACAGCAGAGAAACATCTCTCTTGAGATTTTATACCTGCAAATAGAACAAAAACAAATGCACTTTCACTGGATAGCCAGCACTCTTTAATCCAAAGACTAGGCCTCTAGGGGACCTTTAGCAGAACCAGTAAACTGCTCACAGATTAAATGTTGGCACTAGACACACCAGGAACCAGATGGTTTGATTTCATTGCTGGACATACCACCACCTGTTATCCACATTTCTCATCAGAACATGTACATCCCACGTTCACAAATGCATGCTAACATATTTAAATGAGGCTGTTTTTCTGCATAGATATTTGGCAGTTGGTCTGTGTGTTTCTGTTATAATTTGTCAGATAAAGCCATCCTCATGTTTTGGGATTCCTGAGGTTTTTCTTAATCCTTCTCAGCATTTACTCTAGAAGCCATCAACATTTCTGCGTACAGTAGGAATCTTTCCATATAATTTCCTATCTCTGTTTGCCCTTTACCAGTTCAGAAAACACACAATCCTATTGAAACTGCTTTTGAAGGGCAAGCACTCTTCTCCTCAACAGGGGAAGAGCTGCCTTCGCTCTACGACAAAACCTTATCCAGCATGTAGGATGTCAATATAGAATAGCAACCACACAGGTGTCCAGTTCACCCTGTGCATGATCCTTTGATCTACAACCACATCTCCAGTCCTGAGATGAAAATGAATGTGTTGGGTGGCCCCAGCATACCTGGCACTGAAGGGTTATCTTGGCCTGAGCCCCTTGGCCCTACTCGTAAAAGTGGGCCTGAAATACGGAGATGAAAACTCAGGCTCTTCCTCCAAATCTGTGTAGAGTCTTACACATTTATGAGGGTTTATTGAGATTCTTATGATGTATAGTAAGGCTAAAAATAACATCTAGAGTAAAATATATAAACACTTCAGTTGTATATCACTTATTAGTTTGGTAGCTATAGAAAGAAAACTGGAAACATGAACTTCAGCGGCTCAAAACAACAACAACAACAACAAAATCTTGTTGTTGGTTTTCTTTCCAGTGGGCTGAAGAGGACATAAACTTAGTATCTGTGAAAATATTTTAAATTATATATGAACAATACATATGATAACATGCAAAGCAACATATAGAAATCTTCATCTTCACTCTTACATCTCTTAAAATATCCCCCCTCCTACGTAACCCCATTACCCATGTAACATGGATTAAATAATCAGAATATTCTTCTTCTTCTGTATTTCTGGGCAGAAAACCTTGTGAGTCTACAGTACTAGTCAATATTCTTGCTATGTTTTAAACAGCAGAGACTCAGGAACATTTATATTTTCTAACCATTGTGTCTCTTCTTTTAAAGCATAGTTTCATTACAGTCAAAGTATGCTATCCTCATTCCATTATTTTCTGTCATCTATATATCACAAGTTGTCCACTCCATTGTATTAAGAAAACATTGTAAAGATTTTGGAAGTGGTAATATAGAAGATAATGCAAGTATACAAAATATATTGTACTTTTCTAACTGCAGGTTTTAAAGCAATCAGCCTCGTGATAAACAAGAGACTCTTGATAGCAACAGTCACTATTTATCAGGCATATTTCCTTAAAAAGAGTTGAGTTGATATTAATAGTAATGTCGTTCTCCCTATCAATCAGGAATTGCAATCAGCTACAAACACACCCTCTAGTTCTCCTTCAATCAGGGAAATAGCGCAGAAACTTAACTGCTTGTATTTAATAAATTCATAAAGGGAAAAATTCATCAGAAACTGTTGGGAGCACACTGTCATGCCTTTATTTAAACTAGGATTTGCATTTCTTTGTGAGCAGCTTTATCATTTTCCATGAGTCTTCACTTGCATCGGAGTACCATGAGCCTTCAAATAGATTGTTTTGGAGAGGTTTTAGTTCACAATCACTATGGAAAACAATTCAAAGTGTTAAAACTATTGCTATTTAGCACTGATGAAAACCTATGTCTCTTTTTTTCAAGTGTTTTCTGCGAAAGAAAAAGTAGGTTACCTGTCAGCTCTTCCAAAACAACCTCTGTAATAAAGCTCCAGAGCACATTCCCAATTTCCCAGCATAGAGGTATCATTAAAAAAACACCATGAATTTAAAAACAAGAAGCTTCTTTTTGAAGAGCTTAAGACATTAGCAAAACAGATTGTTTTTCCCAATGGTATGTTTAAACAGGCAAGGTACTTTCGAAGTGTTACTGTAAGGAACAGAATTTCACTTACGCATGTGTTTGTGATGCCAAAAACAAGCTTCTGAAACACATTGCAGATTATTGTTCATTACCAAGCAGAGACTTGCTAAGCATTACTAAGCCTCCAGTCTTGGTACCATATGCTTAAATTCCCCTATGGGAAATCTCATCTGGGGCAGAAGTCAGAGCAGGTGGAAAATTATGTGAAGTTCTTTAGAAATAACACAAAATAGTTTGGAGTTAGGGATTTTTTTTTACGTTCCCCCTCGCTCCCTACTCCCCACCCCCGCCCCCCCCCCCCCAAAAAAAAAGAAAAAAGAAAAAAAAAAGATTATCTTAGAGCACTGTAACTAATTAATACTTGATACATTAGAGAGATTTGCTCAAATTAGCTGAAATGTAAGGTAAAGTAACCCATTGAAATCCTTGGGAATCTTTGTCTTTACTAGGTAAGGTCTATATTAATACTGATTGCACTGCAAAATTCTTATAACAGGAATACTACTTGTAACTACATACTACTTCCAGGACAGCAAAGATTTTTTAGGTCAATGCAAGAGACAGTTTTTAGACTGGATTCTTGAAAACTGCAAGGTGGAAATATTAGTTCTAAAAAATTTCTTCATGTAACATTTTTTGTCCTCTAGAGTAGCAAATCTATTGTTCTGGAAAAAAAAAAAAAAAAAAAAAAAAAAAAAAAAAAAAAAACAGTAACTGATGTGTTTATATTATCTCTGGTGCTATCAGGTGATGCTACTCTTAAGTAAACTCATTTTAAAAATCATGTTCATCAGAAGAGAAAAGCGGGACTTAGTATTAAAAGTAAAACAAGTATGGTCTTTGGCAGCCTTAGAAGAACTGAAAGAGTGTTAAAGTCTAAAACTGCCAACAATTGAATTTGGATAAAATATAGAAGATTAGTTGTCCGGAAGAAACATGGAAAAGGGGTTTAAAAATATGTGCATGTGCATATATATATATAAACATGCACATATATATTAAAGTTAAGCATCTAAATAGAATTAAAATCTAAATATTTTTACTACTACGACTAGTGTCATGTAAAATTTCCCATTTAAACTAATGCAAAATAAACATCTCTTTGTGTCAGAAAATGTAAAATAAGTATAAATTGTTCCTATACTTGATAATTCTAAAAAGCTACCAATGATCTTCCTATGTTATATCCCTTCTGAGATTTTTTTAACTTGCTTTTTTGATGTTTTATTGTACTTTTGAGTGAAAAATGCACCATAGAACTGGTACTACAGAATTGAAATAAACTTAAAGGGGAGGAAATCAAACTCAGGAAAAGGAATTTTCGTCTGAACCATTAAAACCAAGTAAAGAAGATTATGTTCACCTTTTAGTGTTAAATACTATATCTCAAAATTATCAGACTAATACTACTTTGATATGATATTAAATGACCTGGTAAATGATGATTACGTTTAGCAAGAAATTTAAGCCTCACACTTCAGGTAACAACTCAAAATTATTCCAGTCTATCTTTTGGTCAGAATATACAGCATGTCCTTTATCACACAGATACTTCTGCCTTGCACACTACCGATAGTAACCTACAAACTTAAATCAGCAATAAAGTTGCTCTGGTATGTGATGACGAGCATATTATTTTGAAAACACTATATAAAAATGTAGTAATTTAAAAGATTACTTTATAGGATTCATAAAGAATAAATTCTACTACTTAAAGGGTCTGGTGCTTTTGGAAGGTGCTAAACTATTGTACACTATGATTTGTCTTTATGAGTATTTGTCATCCCCTTGCCAGCTCAGAAGAAAATGTGTAATTCGTTCTGCCTCTACTCTCCCTTGCTCAGTGTATCACAACAAGTATTTATACTAACAATCACAAACATTTAAAAATTCAAATTGCTTCGACTTCATTTTGAGACATAGCATCTGAAGTTCTATATATATCGGGGCATTGTTAGGATACCCATCCTAGGCCTAAACTGGGAAAACACATGTAGCCTCCTCCGTTGTAATCAAAACATTACATCTTGATGACAGAAATAATTATCAGTGATGCTTATTAAGCTTTGTAATGCTCCACGGCAATAAATTTTTATTCTTAGGGTGTTATTCTGCTGTTCTGAGCCAGCTAATGCCAGCACATTTAGACAAGTAATACAGACAACCCATGGGCATACCAAGGTGATTTTATGATATTCAACAACACCTGAAACCAGGCAAGCATTCTTTATTCCTTTTATCGGTATTTTCCTGAACATAATTTTGAAAATTCTCGTAGTTCACTAGTTTTAAAATCAGTTAATTTATTAAAAAGCTTTATCATTTTCTGTAAATGCTTCCCATAATAAATGTGATGCTCTTAAAGGACAACATTTTCAAAAGCCAGGACACAAAATAAAACATGGTGATTGAAGTAAGAATCAAAGCCAGTGAAGTCCAGTAAAATAGGATCTACATTTAATTAAATTGGATTTCTCATTCTGAAAGGGAAAGATAAATAGCATTACTGTATTTTACAATGTTTTAAATCATGACACATTAACATATTTATGTTGTTATCAAGCATGTCTAGACATGGCTGCAATGAAGTTCTCCATTTTACCCTTTTAATTATGGCTTTCTGCTCTGCTTTTTCTAACAACGCTGGCAAGAGTAATTTGCTATGATGAAAGCAAACTTACGTGTACAAGTGCAAATAGAAATGCACCATTTTTGTGGGAATATAGGTATTCCATTTAGATATAATGGAACTGAATTTGACCTATTGTTTGTAATTTCTCTTAGAAGGATCAAATTAATGTTCTACTGGAAAAATTGATAAATAAATAGGCAAGTCAAGGAACTAATGGCTGTTTTTTTTTGTTTGTTTATTTTGTTTTGTTTTGTTTTGTTTTTTTCCTGTGGAGTTAGTATAGTAAAAACTGAGTAAACCCAAAACAGCCTACATTTTCAACATTGCACAAGCATCTATAGATGCAGCAAAATAAAAAAAGGAATTGGATTTTCTACCATTACTTGGGATAAAATTTTACCACCTCCCCTCCCCCCAACAACAACAACAAAAAAGTAATTGATGAGCTTTTCTGAACTGGAAAGGCTAAATAACAGTGGTTTTTTGTTTTGGTTTGGTTTGGTTTTTGTTTGTTTGTTTGTTTACAAGACTCTATGAGTCTTTTATCATTGATAAAATATTAAATACACTTATAAGCATGATAATTTGGAGACTTCCACATATTTTTACTTGTATGGATGTGCATATATCCATAAAGTGATCTTAAAGAAAAGAATAGGTTTGCTATATTTATTACATTTACAGTGTGTAACATTCCCTTGTTATTTCCTCAACATTTTCTTTATGGGAAATGTTGTGCTTTCAATAATAACTTGAACATAATGGATGTTGCTTTTAAAAAGGCATGTATCCTCATTTAGCTTGGTTTCAAGCTACAAAACGTTCATTTTTTACTCTAAGGCAGCTGTCTATTAAGCATACCAGTATGTTTCTGCCAAAAGGCTCACATTTCCTAGCCAAGTTTCTTCTGACAATGCAAGATAGGAGCAAAGACCCTGTTCTAGCGGCTTAAGCCACACATCTTGAGCTTGTTGGTAAGAACTTTAAGTTTTCTAACAATTTCTATGGAGCAAGTTGTTAGACACAGAAAATGGCTCATTTTTGTAAGGGAAAGACAGTCATGTTGTTGTACATGGCTTCAGATCATCCAAATCTTTACTTTTCTGTATGGATGTTTAGATCATACAAGAAACTGATCAAAGAATAGGTTCCAAGAAAATTTCATTTGGAGAATTTAAGTTTGGGGATTGGGGGGGTTTTGAAGTCAAGAAAGAAAAAGACACTTAGTGAAAAGGCATGATGGGATGAAGCCTACACAAAAACAATGCTCAGATAAGTGAAACCCTGACAACATCTGTCCAGATCTAACTCATTTGATGATTCTGGTATGTGCTGGCAAAACAAGAAAAGTTCAGGTAGTTAACTGATTTGAGGAAGACTTTCCCAAAAGCTCTGTAATTAGGAGCCTTAGTCTCATAATTTAACTATGTATGGCAAAGAAAATATGATATGCAGATTAAATTTTAAGTTTTACATGCTTGTAGAATGTTTGCTGATAGTTATGGTTAATTGGTTTTAGCTATGGCAAAAAGTAAGATTTGCTTGGGGTGACCAACAAGGCCATGGGTCACTTATGCCAACCATCTAGGTTAGAAAACAGCCCCTTGGGAACACGTTAATAGATGTCCAACAGCAAACAGATAGCTGAGCCCAAGTAACGGTGCATAAAGGCCTAGCCAGCAGACAAGACTTGGACTTGTCAACCAGCTACAGCAAGAATCCTCATTCCCTGAGGTCATGGTTACTGATGTGCTGGAATCCTCAGTCAGTTGTGTTGGTGTGTGCGTGTTAGGGCAGAAATCACTATCCATGTGGTAGACTCACCCCACTCAGTAAATTAATATTAGATTTGATGTTACTGAGTAGTATGGCTCTGTTCTTTTGGTTACCGCAGCCCTAAATTCCCCAATGGCTGGCTGTCCTCCCTTCACAGCAATAGAATATTAACATCTTGATTCTGCATAAATGGTTAATGGCCACAATATTGACAGTAATGAAATACTTCATGTCTCTACTCTGTTAAGATATCACTGTGGTAAGAGACCTCTGTATTCAAAATGCTAGCTTCGCCCACTTTCTTAGTATAATTTATAATATTTATAGCATGGCATAAACCTTGAGACTAAATTTACAAGGAGAGAATATGCATTGTATAACTATAAGTGAAATGGATTTAGAAGAATGTGCAAAATGCAGTGGGAAATATCAGTTTTAATATTACATATACTTTTCCTGTTACTTTGCAATTTATAATTCAGTAGGGTTAATTATTCTTCTGTTGCCTCTAATAAGGCTATATAAAGACTCTGAAATGAAAGAGTAAAAGGTGAAACAAACTTCTGTATGATGGTATTTGGCTTTTCCAAACTTTACAGTTTTAAATCTGCAGACTGATTGCAGGGCAGTTTTATTTGCTCATTTGTTTGGCTTTCACTTGAAAATAATAATAAAAAAAAAAATGCAAAGAGACTGTTGCACTATATTCAAACATGCCAAAGCCTGCAAAGGATAGATGTTTTGTTCAATGCATAAATGCATAACACTACAGTGACTTAAGAAACTAATAAGGAAGTACTTTTTCATAATAACTATTTGGAGGAAAGTAATGGTAAAATAAAATAAATGGAGAAACACAGGTAATGTAACAATTTATTTATTTATTTATTTATTGCTACTTGAGACAACATTGACTTTATTAATGTGTTCTTATACGTAAGCCATATTTCCTTCTGTTGCTTAAGACTTTGAACTGGATCAAGATTTCAAATAAGCAGTTAAAGAACAAGTAAGCTGTAAAGAACATCTACTGGTGGTTCACCTTTATGCAGTTAACTTCTAAGAAGCAGACACCAATAACCATTCAATTCCTTCAGAACAGCAGTGCTAGGTCATAACCAAGCTAGGAGCTCCACCATATAAATACATGGTGACAGGTAAGTGACCATACAGAATGTGAAATACAAAGGCACATGTCTCTGCCTTGCATGTGTTCAAGGTTAAAAGTCAAGTGAGACAAAACAAGAACCAATTTCCTGAACTGCTGAATCCAAAGCAAGCTTTTGAAGCACTGTAAAAATTATACTTTTTGTGCCAATATAGATATCTTAGCAGATAATTGGAAAGAGAAAGACAGAATGTAACAGCTTCTGATTATTTTTTTTATTTATTTATTTTTTAACATTCACCTTCTTTTTCCTAGACAATCGAGAAAAACAGTAACTCAATCTGTAATAGGAAGGTAGTGCCATTCATATCACACACTATATTTTGCAGCAAAAATAACATTTTTTGTTGTTTAAAAAAAAAAAAAAAAAAAAAAAAAAAAAAAAAGAGCGTAAAATATGCTTCTGATATGGACTGCAACAATGAGGTGCAGTCCATACTGAAAAGATGCAGTAGGATTTGCATATAGATGTTTCAACTCCCTTTCCCCCTGGCACCACATGCTGTGCATGCACAACATTGAAATTGAACAATAATATGCCAAAGTATTACATTTCTCAGTAATTCTGCTGCAACAGTAAGATTTGTCTACTCACTCCTTTGGCATAAAGCTCTGGCATTAACATTTGTTATAACAAAAGGAGCAGCAAAGAGAAGAGCCAGTTGAACCTCTAAACATTATGCATTTCCAATGCAGAGGGAACTTATTTCTAACTCATTAGAACTGACATGGTATGCAGGATCTGAAGGATGTGTTTGCAAATAACATCCTCTGAAAACTGAATTTGTAATAAAATTTATTTATGAACTTGGCTCAGCAGAATAGTAGTAGCATGAACAGTGTCCTGAGTCAGAAAATTTCACTGATACAATACTCCAAAAGAATCCTCTCTAGTGTAAATTCCTTTGTCAGCCTGGGGAAGCAGGAAGGAACATGACAAACAGGAGCTTTTAGTTACCTCAAGTAAAACTTGGAAGAAAGAAGAGTTCTTAAACACACAGAAAACAGGAAGAAACTCAGGCATGAAAACTGCATGAAAATGTTTCTTATCTACTAGCAACAGAGCATTTCTAAAATAAATACTAGGTGGAAAGCATGAAGTTAAGGTTAAAAGAAGTAAGATATATTAATGCTATGATTCTTAGGCTAACAAGCCTATGGAAACATAGGTAAGAATTCACTGACAGTGTACATCAGCTGTGACAAAGATTAGTGCATTAGATTTTCATCTTCTTAGCTACCCACTGAATTGCTTGGACTGCTATGCAATTAGGTTCAGTAGAGTCCTATGCTGCTTGCTCATTCCTAAAACCACTTCCAAAGGCATCACCATCTAGCACTATAAAGATTTTGATTTTTGATTTTTTTTTGGTATTTGCTTAGTTCAAGGAAAGAGAAAAAGACAGATTTTCCCAAATTTCCTAATGTTTACCTAGAATAAATTCAGAGGCAACTAATTTTCACTAATTTTCACTAGAAAAACTAGTGCAAGCATTGTGCATTAAAGCTACAGGTACTGACAGCTGTGGGAAGATACTGCTTACTTTAACTTTTCAAGTAACATCACTAAATGTATCAGAAACCTAATTAACCACAGCTACACAAAGGATTAAACCTCTTCTCCTCCTAGCTTCCAGTCTTGACTTTAATTTCTGCAGGCCAAAGCCATTTCCCTATTAGAATTTTCACTGCTACGAATGGCTCCAAATGTTTCAGTGGAGGAAGAAAAGGAAGTAGTTTCTCCCTCCTGGATTTCAAATAGTTTATTGTTGGTGGTGATGGTTTGTTTGTTTTAACATAATTTGGTTTGCAAAAGTTTGTGACTCCCTGATTCCAACTTCCAGTTTTTAAGTACAATGAATAAAGAGGATCAAAGTAACCAAAGCGAGCCGATATAGCTGCTAGCAGAGAGGCCCCAGGGAAGCTGTTTACTCAACTTCAGTAAGAGGAAATTACTGAGCTCCATTTTCTTTAAATATCTCAGAGATTATCCTCAAGTTCAGCTACAACTGGGAGTGTAGTACTTCTAGCTAAAGAGTAACAAAGTTGTGTTGTGTTATGACAACAGGGACTAATTTTGACTTTTCATGAGTTGGAGTATAGTATATATGTAGATGTAACATTGTATCTGAGATTGTCAGCTAAAACAAACTGAAGACATTAAACAGAACAGGCAAAGTGGGAAACTACTGTGAATCAATACGGAGAGGCAAATGCAATCTAGACAGCTCTTTTCTATTTGTGGCTTTGCAGTGACAATGCAAAGGCTTAGATAAAACCTCTTTTCCCTTCTGTGCCTCATGTATAAAAACAAGATAGTGGTTCCTATACTTAGTGTAACATCCTTATGTGTAGGGAAGAAAAAAACAGTAAGTGGAAATTCTTAGTTTTAGGTTTAGGTGTATCTTTAGATTAAAATGACCTCCTCATGATGTGAATGTCACAGTTACATTCCTTTTTGTAATATTATCCTACCAGGAGCTATTCTTATTCACCCTTGCTTATATCCAAAACAATTTTCCAATTTTTTCCACACAGTATTTGTTCCTCCCCTTTCTGCCATTATTCTATTGATTGAATGGAAACTTAATGGAATTTCTGTATTCATCTTCTCTTAACACACTATTAGCTCCTTCATCAACTTTCTCATTTTCTGTTAGTCCTCAGGTAGTAGATCACAGCTCACATTTTTATTTTAATTGACTACCTACTTGAATGCAATCATAGGTTCTTACAACAACTATTTCCCAGAATCTGTTTGGCCAGGTGTGCTTGACTGAAGAAGTAATGTTTTCATAATGTGATTACTATATGGTGCTGGATTTGTGCAAAGGATAATTAACACAGCCCACCTGTCCAAACTAATAACACTTTTCTAAAGGCCCATTTCTGAATGACTGTGGGACTACCTCCAGTGGGTTCCCTTACCTGCTAACAAATGCATACATGCAAACAAAATCTGCAGGAGCCTCATAGGAAGGCTTCATCTTGTGGAAGGAGCAGACTGTCCCAGAGGGATGGACAGGAGACCCCACTTGTAAGGCAAATGATGGCTTCTCCTTTGATGCCACAGCAACCTCTCCCAAGAAAGCCCCTGTGGTGGTTTTTATTATTATTAAGGGAAAAATAAATACTTTAAATGGAAAAGGAAGAGAGATTAAAAATAAAATAAAATAAATTAAAAAAAGCAAAGGTCAGGCTGTGAAGGCTGTGTGGAAGCACAGAGGGAAGAAATTACCCTCTACTTCCCACTAATGAGTGATGCTTGACCACATCCCTGAAGCAATGGCACGTAGCCATTGTTCAGGAGGACAGATGTTCTCGTAACAACAGCCCTTCCCTCACCTCTCCTTCCCCTTTCCCACTTTTTATTGCTGAGTATGACATCACATGGTATGGAATATCCTTTTGTCTGGTTTATGTCAGTTGCCCTGGTGATGTCCCCTCCCCACCTCTTACTCATCCCCAGCCTGCTGACTCTTGAGGGGGTTGGAGGGAGTCCTGATCCTGTGCCATCATTGCTTAGCAATAGAGACAACACTGGCGTGATACCAGTGAAGTTCTAGCTACATGTGCAGAGCATAGCACTGTGTGGGCTGCTGCAGGGAAACTTAACTCCATCCCAGCCACTGGGAGGACTGTATGACCCAGTCAGTGGTTCCCACTCCACTGGACTAATTTAGAGACAGAAACATTGCCTTTTCTCAATCACAAACATCAGACTTTTTCTTATCACAGTTATTTTGGTGTATGCTATTAATCATGAATCAATATAATCTGTGAATTGATAGGTCACACAAAAGCATTTTATTACAGCATAGCATCTATGCTATCCAAAGCCAACTCTGCAAATGTCTTGCCTATTATTTTATACAGACCAAGGAGAGTGGTCTGTATGTCTAAGAATGACTTTTATGAGCTTCAACTCTTTCAAGATTTCAGCATTGCTACACTAGAGTAGGAAAACAAAACTAACTAACTGACTAACTAAAATAAAATAAAATAAAATAAAATAAAATAAAATAAAATAAAATAAA
>CM021766.1:86540511-86572488 GCA_011076525.1 Nettapus auritus | reverse complement strand
AAATAAAATAAAATAAAATAAAATAAAATAAAATAAAATAAAATAAAGCTTTGCCATCCAAGAATAAAATAAAACAAAATCTTTGTAAGGCTGGCAAACGAAAGCAAGACATTACAATGGCTTCTATGCAAGAAAAGTCAAATACACAGAACATTTTGTGTTGCACTGTTGTGTTACAAAAAATTCAAATTCATAAATAAGACATATGATGTCAAACATGCTTGGAATGCTGTGTACTCACACTGGAAGACAAGTTATTTGGGTATGTATTAGTACCAAAAAAAAAAAAAAAAAAATCAGAAAATCCAAGTAACTTTCACCTGCAACATAACTAGCTTTAATAGATGTTTGAAAATTCTACATAAATACCATTTATACTCCTTTTAATATCATCATGAATTGAATATCCATTGAGATAAATGGTCAAAATCATTTTCCTCAAAAAGAATCATTAGAGCTTTTTATGCCTCATACAATTTTTCCATCATTAAATATTTTCCATTTGTATTATAACACAGTTATTATAAACATGTATGTATGAAATATACTGATTCTGAGAAGCACCTAGTTTTTGAATAGTGGTTTGCTTTTTTGATGTAGCCCCAAGTAAAACAATACTGGTTCCGAATCACAAATATATTGATTCAGCCCTTGTGCTGATGCAGACCACAGAAAATTCCATTTAATTTCACTCTGTTCTCTTTCTTCTGGAAGCTGATGCAACCTTAGCAAAGTGTAGCAATCTGCAGCATCATAGACAAGATGATCTGACCACAGTGAACTTGAGAAGAAAGTGTAAATGCCCTGGATCATAGCTCTCAGTAAACATTATGGCAACTTTTGAAATGAGAGATTTATGTTTATTTAGAGAACAGTTGCATTTTCCATGTAATTCTTTTTTTTTTTTTTTTTTTACATCTTTAGTTCTTGTTTTAGAATTCCCTGTTTATCATTTGCTCTTTGAACTCCCCAGTATTATTTCTGTTTCATCTTTATCAGTGTTTAAAAATTACAGGCATAAGAATATAGCCTATAATTAATATCAATTATTTAATTTAAAAAATCAAACATCCTTTAGTGGAAGTACATTTGTCTACTAAAACAACCAATGAATATGCTAATGGGCATCAAGAAGGAT
This sequence comes from Nettapus auritus, assembly GCA_011076525.1. Classification (NCBI taxonomy): domain Eukaryota; kingdom Metazoa; phylum Chordata; class Aves; order Anseriformes; family Anatidae; genus Nettapus; species Nettapus auritus. The sequence goes on along the minus strand of CM021766.1, from coordinate 86,571,350 downwards.
AATGTCTCTACCAGTTCTGCAGTAAGAACTTGGTTGATGACAAATAATTAGCAACATGTAAAATGGTAAACTGTGTTGTGTTAGTTTTTTTCCCACCCTCCTCATCCTGGCTGTTCTTGACCATTAAAAGACAGCCCTCTCCTCACATGAAGTTCCCACTCCTGCTGTTCACAGATGAGCAGCAGCTGATCTGAGAGAAGTTCCTATCAATCTAAAGGGACCTGTGAAACGTGGCAGAACCACACCCATCTCCAAGGAGTGTGTTTTCAGGCAACTACCAAACTCTTATACCAGAATAAACTACATAATTTTAATACTGGATGGAATTTTTTCCTTGTTCCTGGAAGAAAACCCTTATAAAGTGGGACGAGCAGTCCTGTCCCCACCTCACCCTCCCTGGCCACCCCTTAGACACCCCTCCCCACCAAGGCCCATGCTTAGCCCTGCAGCACACAACCCTCCCTGGGCTACTCTGGTATGGCCCACCATCCCGTTTACAGAGAGGCTGTCACCCAAAAATACTTGACATTAAGCAGTTATTTACAGCTAGCAATTGGCATAAAGCTGTAATTTGCTGGTTAACACACACAAAAACAGCTAAGACATAACCAGCTCTGAGGCTAAGCACCACACCACCACATACCAGAAGCATGTATAAAAGCCAGGCAGTAGGTGAGGTGTAGGTGGCAACAAATCCTCAGCACTGCTGAACTACCACTTTACCACTGCCCATTTCTTCCTTTAGGACCTACACCTGCCCACGTTTCATGTTTTCCTCCGGAGCAGTGAGCTGCTGCCCATCCCCACCTCAGCAGCCCTGCCCCTGCACAACAGGGCTCTGGGCTGCAGGCCTCCTGCCAGAGCAGCAACTCCCACAGCCCTGGGCGCCTCAACAGCTGATGCAGGGAGATGGCTAGACACCAAAAAGCCCATCATGCCAGCACAAAGGTCTGCAAGGGGCTCTGCAGCCCAGCCCACATGACAAAAGAGGCTCTCCCGCTCACTCCTCAAGACACAGCACATCGCATCCCACCGGCTTGCTCATGACGCCTGCCCTGGAGGAGCAGCTCACAGCGTGAATGTTCACATCAGCACGACACATACTGGCTGCACAAGCCTCCAGGAATAAAACTCCCTGCTTAAAGCTTCTCTGTGTTGTGCTCTTTAGTGATTACATATCTTTCCCCATCTGTACTTACCACTATTTTGATCCCTAAAGGGTGACAGCAGTTTGCTCATTCTCCCAGAACACACGTGCTTTCCTTTCATACGCAGCAGGAATGATTCAAAGGGCTTTTATTTTATTTGCCATTTGCATGACATAGACCTATCCAGCAAATTTCAGGTAACTGGGTTTTAAAGTAGCACTACATTACAGTACTAGACACTTGACTTGAGTATTTTAAATTCCTTATTGTCTTCTGTTGAGTGCAGAATGAAAAAAAAAAAAAAAAAAAAAAAAAAAAAAAAAAATCTGTATTACAGTCATATAGAATGTATATTAATTTCCATTTAAAAGCTAAAATCCCTTTCAGCTGATCTGAGCCAAATTCTGACTGCCTATTTTCATATGCCCTTCTCAGAAAAATGTGTGAATAGGTACTTAGTTTCAAAGGCACATGACAAAAGAGGAAAATCCACGGTTGAATTTTGATGAATACTCCAAGAGAGGCCCATTTTCCAATCCTTCAAAAGAAGGATTTTACTGAATGTCATGCTCCAGGCAAGAGTATCATATACAGTTTAATGTGAAAATAAGAGTTTCATATACAGTTTAATGTGAAAATGTTTATTGGTATCTCATAAAATAGAGGTCTTACCACCCTATACTTTAACTGCAATAAAAACAATGATGCATAAGAATATGTACACACAAACCATGCAGTGTGCTCTGAAATAGCATGTAAGAACAACCAAAGGAAGATTTTGCTATTTTTTAATTATTATTATTATTTATTTATTTGTTTTTATCCCTAGGCTCTTACTTAGCACAGAGACTGGTCCTAGCTTTCCCAACATGAGAGTACCTATCTGATAACATCAGCAACATCCAAATAAACATATCAATACATTTCTTATTCTCAGAAGAACATTTCTTCTTCTCAGCTTTTGACTCAGAAGTGAATTTGAATAGATTGCTAGTCTACACAGATTAGATGAAGATAACAGAGAATAATTTATGTTTTAAATACTTCAAAACTTTTTACTGGTTTCATGCTCAAGAAGCTCCTGCTTCAAAGCTCCAAAGCTGGTAAAAACAAACAAACAAACAAATACATAAATAATCTTTTGGCTTCCTCTCTCTCCTAGTCAGGCTTGAGACTTTTTTTCCTGCATCAGCTCTGGAATCACAGAATGATGAACTATTAAAAAAAAAAAAAAAAAATCATGTTGAGACAAACACTCAGCATGGAAATTTTAAGTCTGAACCCTTGAAGTTTGGCAGTGTCACAAGCATTTGAAATGCAAGAAGAAATTAAGTATTTCCTCGATGTAGGGAAATCACTTATATTTTACATTAGGTCTTGCATCTTTTAAATACTGGCCACTTTTAGCCCTGATCATTTTTCATTATGATAGCCTGTAAAATATATTTCATGTGGTGTTTCACAAATAAATGGAGAAGTCAGTCACACTGAGACCGAATATGCAGAAATTTATTGAAAAAATATCTTGTTGTCAATGTTAATAATGAATGATATTTTCACTACTGCTGAAGTGCAGCCTTCACGCATAATGTCTCTTGCAGCCTTCATGCATAATGACTATGATCTTGTTCAGCCTCTGTACAAATGTGGTAGAGAAATTCAAGGTCCATACAGTTTGCTGTCTGTTTCCCCTCACCTACTCCCAGTTACGTTTGAATATGCTTGCTAATAGCAAACAGATTTAGAAGAATGGCAGAAAATTAAACAATTATTATTTTCTGTGGAAATCTGCAGCTGGGTAGAGAATGGAGATGCAGATTAGGAGAAAGTCAGCCCTTATACATTCATTTTGACAGCTGTAAACCAGTTAATTAGGCAGTTTACAGCACAGCAGCCAGTCAGTCACCTTGTATGCAGGGGTGTAGGGCCTGTGTTATCTCTTGTGTAACAATGGAGCAGGAGGTTAGGTTATGCTTTGGGAAGATGTGAACAATGGAGACAGAATGTCAAGTTCAATTTGTTTTGCTTTTCACAAAACAACCTAACTGTACGCCACACCATGCAGAAAGATGAGCACCACAGAAGCCACTTTCAGTGCATCTTTATTACCTTCCATTTATTACCTGTATCTCTTTCACATCGACAATATATTGTATCACTACTTAAAGCCTCTGTGAGCCAGTCAGATCTCCTCTTCCCTCCCTTACATATTTTATTAAAAGGCATTTTATCTGAATGTGAGACTTTAGATAACCTGATATAATAACTTGATACAACTTGATAACTCCCTACTGTCTTAGGAGATGGTTTTCCAGAGCTACTCCATTTCTGAAGACAATATATTTGTATGGTACTTCAAACTATGAGCAAATTAGGTCTTCCATGTACAGAATTTCCCACAAATAATGCTGAATTCACTTGCCATTCTATTTTGCCAAATAGAAATGAAACAGTGTGCAAAGAATTTGTGGGGAAGGACATTATTGCAAGACTTATAGGGAGAATAGATTTTGTGCAGAAACAAAGCAGCTAAATGGAAGACTGAGAAAGCTGCCGAATAAAACCATTTAGTGTATTCTGAGTCCAGAACAACTTCAAATGGATCAAAGAGCCTCTGGACAGCTGTCAAAAGAACTTCACACAACAATTCAGGATCAAAATCTATATGTTTTTTTAAGTCAGTACAGAACTAGTCTGCCATACATTCTTAAATATACAATCATTCTTTATTTGCCTGTTTCACAGGTTTATTAAAGCAGATTTTGGCTGAGATGTGAGTTTTAGAGTCATCCAAGGCCGTACTCTCTGATGTTAAGGCTGCTCTGTCTCAAGTTAGTTTTTGTTTATTGCTTTTTAAAAGTCAGATTCCCCTTCAGCTGGCAGGATTGGCTGTGTTCAGTAAAGAAAAATCAATCAATGAGTTTAGACTACTGATACCCTTTTATTTTCTGCAGTGCAAAATGTACCTCTGCACATGTACACATTGGAATAAGTACCTAAGAAGATAATAAAGCACATTCTTTGTTTCCAAACAGCAATATCAACATTCTTTTGAGAGAGATGCCAAAAAATTCACTGTCCAGATCAACAACATTAGGTGTCTGGCAAAGAATATTTATCTGAATAATCAGCAGGAGTAATAGAGTAGCAATCTTTTCAGTTTCAGCTTATGATTTCCAATTGCATGAATTGAAAGGTTACTTGCTACAGAAACGTAACTACAGATATTGAGTTATGTAAGTCAGAAATCTTAAGTAGCTGGCTTCCTGAAAAGATATCTACTAAAAAGGAGCAGTCTCCTCTTTTATACAGCCTGTCATAAAACCAGACCAAATACTGTGTGAGATCTTAGATCATACACAGCACAACATATTTGTTTTTCAAGAAGCAAGACCCAAATAATACAGCATCAGAGTAGGTTTGAAGATGCTGATATGCTGTTGTGATAAGTTCCTGAAGTAGCACATTGGAAGACTTTCTGAATGAGAAAGTCGTCTGTCTCTCTTTGCTCAAAGAAACAAGAACACGTACACACATTTTTCCATAAACAAACAGAATTTCTTCAAAAAAAATTGAATTACCGGTTTCTAATTGAAGTAGACAGGGGAAGTCTAGTGCTGTCTAATGCTGTCATGATGTCATTTAACAAAACAACAAAAGTTAGAAGTAATTCTTGCCTAATATGTGCCCTTTATATTCTCATTCTCAAATGAATTGCATGGCTTTTGAATATAAACAGATGGGAAATCAAATTGTATATTGACGACTTGTTACCTCAAGTTTCCAGTAAACAAGTTATTGCAGAAGTTTGCCATAAGCTAAGAGAATCTTGCATGCTACCTGCTTAATCCTTAATCTTTGCTCTGCTTAAAACCCTCCAAAAATGCTCTTTGTCATCAGCCACAAAAATAAATAAATAAATAGTTCCTTCACCGCAATAATACCCAGTGACCAAGTAGACCATGGATTTGAAACAATCCCATTTGTATAACAACCCTCTTCATACTGAAACAACAGAAACATGAAAGAAGTCTTGTGCTGCTTGTGTTGTATGAAGAGATAAATGCATCTGAATGGCTTCTTACCACATGAACATCAGCAGTAAATTGTCTGGAAAGTCTTTATATAGTCAGTTCTTTCTTCCCCCTCACTAGCTTCATAATTTTAACCATATTTTTCATTTACAGCAATATAAAGAAGAACAAATTATGTCCTTATATCTTTAGAGCCCTGCTGATGTTAGCTGATATGGAAGATAAAGAATGCAAAATTAAAGGCAATAGTAGTGGGATTTTGGAGAAGATGAAATAGCTATTATTATAAGATGAAGAAAATTTTGGACTATTTATCTTGAATTTTTGAAACATATGAAGAAAAAGAATTACATATTTAATAGTTTTAATAAAGGAACAAATTACATAATATTCCAGATACTAGCCTAAACATGACTGTGAGGTAAGCAAGAACCATAAACTTTTACTTTCTTTTTAAACAGTCTTTTTAAACCTGAAGCAAAACAATAATTTTATAATTTCCTTGTTTTTGAAAAACCTTTATAAGCAGGTCTGTTTCAGACATCTACAGGTGTCTGAAATGCAGTATTTGCAAAACTTGAAAACACTAAATGATATTTCAAAAAGTTTAGAATATTTCAGAAAGTTTGAAACCCTTTTGAAAGACTTGGAACTGCAATCTTTCCTTAGTCCTATGCATTTTCAAACATTATTATTAGTTGGAATCTCTCAGGTACAACTTTTTTTTTTTTTTTTTTTTATGAAGCTGAATTTTGACTTACACATCTATTTAATTATCCATTTCCTGACATCCTATCTCCACTGATATCAGATCTATCATCCACAGTCCTGCCTTACCTTAAAACTTCAGCACTAATAAAATAAATAATCCATAGATAAACCATAAATAATAATCCAATAATCCATAAATAAACCATGGATTCTGGCTGTTTATGGTAAGAAAAAGTTAGCTAATGACTGGAGAATTTCTAATTTTCCTGCACTGTATAGTAGGTCATATAACATAGCAATAGGCTGTACAGCTGAACTTTCAAGAGACTACATCCTCTTTTTTTTAAAAGAGCTGATCTATCCTCAGGTGTGTATGATATATCACATTCTGCTTTTGCAAATCTGGGTTTGCAGGTCTGTGTGTGTAATATTTTCCTTGCTGAGCAGTAGCCCTGGGGAGTTTTCTGTAACTCCTCCACCTCTTTTTGTTCATGTTCTTCATCTAGCTGCAGGATAGAGGTACAACACTTTTATGTTTAACAGATTAGTAGTATACTACAGGACCTACATTGATTCCCCTTGAAACAGCTTGAAACAGCTCTCCTCCAAACAATAGAATTGTAAAACTTCACTGGAATTCAAAAAGAAAAGAGCAATAATAAACACTTTTCAAAGACTTAATAGCTAATGTTGAGAAAAAGTTGTATCCATATTCAGCTTGAAAGATTTGGGGATTTAATTTAATCAGTTAAATGCAGATGGTCTGAGAAATCTATCTGTTCAATCAATGTGTTTTATCTTGAGAGAGATGTAGAAACATACAGATTGAGATCTGGAAGCAGTACACCATGAACTGCCTATGGATACTTCTTTATTTAAATCGTAGATATATTATTTCCTTCCTTAAACAAGAGAAATGCATTTCCTTTGTCTGTCTGAGAAAGGTAAATACTTGAACAGTGGCATTTTGAGAAGAGTGATGAAAAGATGTTAAAGGAATGACTGGTGAACAATGAGGGTTGATAGGGCAGGAGACAGGAACACAGAGCCACATGTAAAACATATTGAAAACTAATAACATGGAAAATTACAGTTTTCTTACAGTTTCAGGTAATCTGCAAACACTATTGATATTAAAATACTTTTTTTTTTTTTTTTTTTTTTCCTTGACACAAACAAGTAAAAATATTGCAATTCCAACCAGCCTTAGCATAGTACCTGCCAAATTTGATACCTCAAAATCAGATGTCAAGTGCCTGGGACAACACAAGAGTGAGCTACAGTGTTTATGGGTTGCCTCGTATTCTGTTGGTCTGTTCTCAGCCAGCTGAGCATGTTCACAGTCTGCTGGAATAATGAAAAAGGAACAGATCCTTTTGGATCTATTACTTATTTGGAAGCACAGGGTGTTGTGCTTTTTGTTTGTTTGTGTGGAGTTTGTTTTCTTTTTTGTCCCCTTTCAAAAATACAGAAGTAATGCTGGCAGATTTCTCTCCATATAATATAGATTGTCTTCTCCAAACAAACAAACAAAAAAGCATGCTAAAACATACATCATGCTAATTTGAGCAGAAATATCAGGTTTTAAACTTAAAGAAGTTTTTTTTTTAAAAAAAAAAAAGACTACAGAAAAAATAAAATTTACAATGTACTTTGCAGGAACGATCAGGATAGTGCCAGCAGAAATTCTAAATAACCTAATAATCATAATATTTCATTCATAAATCTATACTTGAACAAAAGAAGTATGGATACCACCAGATGAGAATCTCCCACCATCATTTCTAATACTGTTTACATTCAGTTTAAACACACAGACATAAATGACAACCTGGCATTTAAACAAGAACGAAAAAGCAAAAGCAAATTGCACACTTTGCCCCCACCAAAAAAAATGTTACCTGCAATATGTTCTTGATGACTTGTACCCCAGATTGCATAAAACACAACAAATACTGCAGTTGCTGACTCCTTTCTGTATCTTTTATTTTCCAAAGTTACAACTGAGCAATGCTGTGTGCTTAAACTTTGCCCTCTCCTCCCCATTATTATTTTCTCTAGATGGGATCATTATGTATTTTTAAACAAACATGAAATCAGTCATTCTTAAAAAGAAAAGGTTCATCAGTTTTTAATCTACTCTGCTCAAAATAATCAAAAGCAAAAGGTACCTTTACTCTGAAATAAATAAATAATAATTATAATAAATAAATAATAATAATAATAATAAAACACATATTTTCCTGTAGGAAATTATTGATTTACCATTGTGAAGTGGCTTGTCAAAGAACATTTATTTATTTGAGTTTGATTGCTAAGGAAATGATGCCAGAATGATTACACTAAAGCACTGCTGCCTCTCCACATTCATGAAAATCCCTGAATAACTTTTGAGACGGACAATTACAGACCAATGTGGCAAAAGTAAAAAGGAAATGACCGAAAACTTGCCATTTCTTGGGGAAAAAAAAGTCATGGCAAAGTGGCAGAGACCTATGTAATTCCTGACAGCAGAAAAGTCTTCCATCTTCTTAGACACCAAAGCCACAGGTGTCCTCATGCAGCATTAGCTCACTTACTCCTATGCTTCTGGGTCTTGTTTGGCCTTTATGTTTTCAAAATGATAGAAAGAAAGAGAGAAAGAGGGAGAGAGGAAGGAAGGAAAGAAGGAGGGAAAGAGGGAAACAGGGAAAGAGGGAAGGAAGGAAGGGAGGAAGGAGAGGAAGAATTGGACTTCTGGGTTTTTATCTGTTTTCTTTTCTTTTTTAGCCTATGAAAATACAAGATTCTGCCTTACTGAGAATCACTTAAAATTTCTTCTCACTATGAATTTTGGTGTTTTGCATTACTGAGAAACAGAAGAAGAATGTGAAACACTATATTTATTTATTTATTTATTTATTTTAATAAGTGGGAGGAAAATACAAGCCACTTTCAGGTTTATTCTTAATTTAGAGTTGCTGAAAAGCTGACAACAGGAAAGAATTTTAAAGCATTAATAGGTAGTCACTGCTGGTGGGAACCTCCTTCTTGCACACATACTAGCTCATCCAACTTCAGACAGCTCAAAGAATAGAGGGAGTACAGAGGCAGCATGAAGTCAGATATAACCTGAAACCTCCTTCCCAAGCAGTGACTGCATTGTGTGATGAATGAGACAGCCACAGCTCCATCTGGATTCTCTGACATGTTTTAAAAGTAGTAATAGCATTAACAGTGAAGATTAGGAATATTCAGAATTATTAATGCTTGACAGGTTGGATCATAAGTTGCTCCCACATCCTAAGGTGCTATAACAACTATGTCAATCAAAGAGTGAATATTTAATACGTCAGATAAGAGCTGATGTTTCAGACACTTGTTTTAACTGGAAAGCGTGCTCTCAGCATTCAAAGCTGACAAGACATTGTTTTGAGAAGAATTCTATTTCTAACCTTTTGCAATGCTAGAAAAAAATTACAGAATGAAATTATATTCATATTGATACTGTCCTTCAGAAGTAAACGATAGATTACTACTATCTAGATAGATTCCTAATAAAGGGAATCTCAGGAATGCAAGATGGATCCTACAAAGCTGTTAAAATGAAATGTTAAATTATATTTGGCCATATTCCTTAACCCACTTATAGCTTTTATGCTTGCTAAGTGTCAATGCTGTTTTGATATCTTTTTTAACAGCAAATGCTTTACATACATATTATATACATGGGTAATCACTTTCTACTCAATGGTATGAGTTTTTCAAATAACCAACTTTTTGGTCTATGTTGTAGATTGTATCACGAGAACTTTTTCCCAAGTCATAAGATATATTAAAAGCTAAATGGCTTGGTTTTAAATTCTGCTTATCAGTTATTTATGTCTCCAAGTGCACAGAAGCTATTCAGGAACACAAAGTTCCCCTGTCTGCAAGGGAAGATTAAGAGTGCCAGAAAAGCTCCTGTGGATTTGGCAGCTGAATAGTGAAGAAACTTCAATCCAGAAAGGCGACATCCCATTAGCTACACTTCTGGTGCATTGCATTTCCTGATAATACTTCATTGTGTGGAATACACACTTAACATAAGAGGAAACTGTGGTTAAGAACTACCAACACAATCACTCATCCTATTTCTAAGCTAATATAAAACAATGCATAGTCTCAATACTATACTTGCTATTATAGAAAAGTTGTGTTGTCACATAAAAGTGTGAGTCTAAAGAAATGAGTGAAGCTAAGTCTAGAGGAAGAAGAAATCCTATCATCACTGATATGGTTGTAAAAAAAAGGACAAGCATTTAACCACACAAAATTATCTTTAGATCCCTTACCACAAAGATGACAATGTACCACATGACAGCTATGGCAATGCAACAATGGAAAAACAAGTTTGTTAGCATCAAGACCTGTGCTCATGATCTGAACATATTGACATGGTCCTAATTGGACACATGCCTTTAAAGGATTAGCAAGATTCCTATTGATTGATAATCTTATGAATTATGATAATCTTATGATTATGATGCAACAAACCTGTAAAGAACAAGTTAGGAAATACTCTTGAAATTCAAGCATAGAGTTGAAGGGTTCAAGCACAGTTCAAAACAATATTAGCTAATTTCTTCATTTTTAAGTCACTGAATCACAGAACCATTGAGGATTGAAGGAACCCTCCTGCTCAACCATTGTCAGCTACACTAGGTTGCCAGCAGCATGTTCAGTCAGGTATTGAATATCTCCATGTGTGAAGAAGCCACAAACTCTATGGGCAATCTATTCCACTGTTGGTAATCATCACTGAATTTTGAAAAAAATAAAATAAATAAAATAAAAATAAAATTCCCTACCCAATGTTTTAGTGTTTTCTTGTTCCATCTTGTTCATATGGAATTTTGTACTTCTTAGGTTGTACCTATTGCCTGTCTCTGTCAGTGACACTGAACACCACTGAGGAGAATCTGTCTCCCTCTACTTTCCTTCCAAATAGGTATTTATACACACTGTTTAGATCCCACATGAGTATTCTCCAGGCTTAGCAGTCCCACATCACTCAGCCTCTCCAAAAACATGTTCCAAAACCTGAATCATTTTTGTGGTCCAGCAATGGACTTGATCCATATCTTTCTTGAGCCAAGAACCAGAACCAGTACTCCAGGTGGGAGTTCACCAGTGCTGAGTAGAGAAGAAGGTTTCCCTCCCTCAGCCTATTGGGAGCACTCTTCCTAATGCAGCCCAAGATACTGTAATCATTTTTTCATTATAGATCAGTTATTTTCTGAAGCCTGTTCAATAGTCTAAAATGGAAAGTAATATTGTTTCTTTGGTAAAAATAAAATCATATTCATGAAATGTTCAGATACAGTGACCATGTATTTGTAGAAATTCATGTACAGATATGACTGAGTCTCCTATACTACATAAAGGTGCCTAATACAAGATACTAGATCACACTTTGTGCACCAGATACTGAAGGCTATCTGCTGTAAAACTCAGCATGGGGGTCCAGTATTCTACTCGGAAAAGTAACAACTTTGCTTTGTTCCAACAGTGAACATACCACATCCAGAGCAGCAACCATAGTACATCTAAACAGCCATGGACACATGTAAATTCCTTACAAAGCAAGAAAAACTAAAAATACTAACTAACAAATACACTTATATTATCTAAAGGCACTTGCTTTGGAGCGTTTTTGTTTGGTTTTGGTTTTGTTTGGAGTGCAATTATGTTCATACTTCAGGGTTTTCAGTGAATTTAACTGATTAAACTTATTGATCTGAATAAGTAGTTTTAGGCCAATGATCACAAAAATATTTTGTGTCACTAAAAATGTTTGTAGGTGTATATTTATCAATAATCTCCATACTATTGCAATGCTAATAAGATAAATCATTCATCCCAGATCTGAGACATGGTGTGTACGTATGCATGTATGTGAGGGATAAAACTGTGTGAGGAACAGGCAAGGCTAGATTGATTGGCCTGCTAGAAATTCTGTGTTTAAGTTATAAGTCTTCTCACATATGCAAATTCTTTGCTAGAGTGATCCCATAATTCTGAGTTGAAAAGCTCATCATTTCTCACCTGAATGAAAATCTCCTTTATTTTCTAGACACTAGATGCCACTAGAAAAGTACTTATTAAACCATACCATATCTATTTCAGTGCTGTCCATCCCTGTAATAAATGCATAAGAGCAGAAGAGTAAGATTTTTTTGAGTAAGATTTTTTGACTCACAGACAAAGAACACAAATTCTATAAGGCCTTAATATTATTTCATAGGGATTTGACCGATATAAGGGAAGACAGGCACAAAGCACGTTTTTTTTGTTGTTGTTGTTTGTTTGTTTGTTTGTTTGTTTAATTTAAGAGATAGTATACTTTTAGTATAGTTCATACATTCATGACTGGAGAGAGATTTTTGTGGAAAAATCAGTTGACAGATCACACAGCCAATAAACAGTCATGGAATTGCTAACTATAATGGAGATTTCTCAAGTGAGTTGTGAGTAATGCAATGTCTGCATCAATATTCCATGTAAAAATCACCAGAATTACATTATTGATTTGACTAAATTTATTGCTGTTCTGATGATTTGGATCCATTGCTTTTGAAAACAATTTTAAATTAATAGCAAAGATATATTTCAGGTAATATGCTTCTGGGAGATTACTGTGCTTCTCAGCTGGTTAAATCCACTCAGCCTTCAGTGTGGGGCTGCAGACACTTCTAAATTGTGTAGCAGTCTCCCACAGAAATCACCAAGAGTCATGTCTTACTGCTTTCATAAAATGTGGTTTACACCTCTCTGAGTAATTGAATTTTGCTAGGGTTATAGGCAGGCTGCATATTTCTGTACACCAAAATACTATGCAGCCCTTGGGAAAAAGAGGTTCTTTCTATTGTATGAAGTCTAATCAGAGATTACTTTGTGATATTTATGCTGGTCATTTTTCACTCTAAAACGTTAATTAACAAGGAGATGACTTTGTCTAGGAGAAGGAAAAGTCTCATAGAGTTATTACTGCTCTTATAAAAGTTTGGAAAGGCTTATTGCGCATTATATAAATATTAAGTCTCTAATATATTCCATTACCAGTACCATTACCAGTATAAACATAAAGCATCTCCCCATACCGGGGGAAAAAAAAAAAAAAAAAAAAAAAAAAAGATTTATTCCTACAGTGAAGTCAAAGTCTGACAACTGATGAAGATCACAAATGAAGAAGGAATCACACTAGTGGATTTTTCCTTAATGTGGATAAATACTAAAGAGATCATCAAACTAAACTAAAGAGATCATCTAAACTAACTAAAGAGGTCATCAAATCATTCACAACTAGGCACAAATGTATTTGGACGCAGACAGAACTGTAAGAACTATATATATATATGTATATATATAGATCCACCCACAGTATAAGAACGAATTCTCAAGCACACAAGAAAGCATGTTCACACATGTCAGGGAGTAAAGGCAGAAGACTCTTAGAGTCAATCTGCGACAATTAGCAGTCCATAACTGTCAATGAAACTCTGATCATCAACCTTAACAGGTTATAGAAAAAATCTCCATTCATTAAATTAACTCTAAACAACAAACTGTAAATAACAACATGGAACAGTTTTTACTTGCTGCTTAATATTTTTGGTGCAGGACAAAGAGAACCAAGTTCTTCACAGATAGATGTAACAGGAGCAACAAATCCAGTTATTGAAAACAAGCCAGCATCATATCTCCCCTTCTGAATACAGTGCATTTTTAAACTAACAAAGTCATTGAATTATTTAATCCTCTCTCCCTCATTTTTATTAGTCCTGTTTTCCTTCTGTAGAAAGACCTGGCAGGATATTAAACAAAGTACTGTTCAGCAAATAGTGTAAAAAGCAATAATATAATTTAAGTCTTTAGTTCAACAAAGACCTGCATCTTTAAAAATATTTATAATGCTATGCATATTCCAGGAAAATCTTACAATTTAATCTATTTTATCAACAGCTTTAACATTATATTTCAGCACCAGTGGAGGAGAGTGCTACTGTTTAATACTTGTTGACACTAACATGATCCAGTAAACCATTTTACACTTTACCCTCACTTCCTACAATCTTCAGGACTTTGGCACTGAAAGAGCTCTCATTCCCACCAAGTATTCCCAAAGAGAATAGCACTCCTACATGTCAGGAGACAAGATCCGGCTTTCTGGATAGTAAAACATTCTCTGCAGCACCAGAATCCACTCAAAAACCCAAGGACATGAGGTTGTTTAGTAACAATTTATTAGAGACAATAATAATGCACCTCACGTCACCCTCAAAACCATGAGTATTACAAAGGATGAGTGGATTGTACAACTTAGAGACTACTGAAAAAATGTGCTGTCATCTACTTTTATCACACTTTTGAATAAAACTGTATTTTTTACATTATGGAAATTTTGAAAGTTTCCACTTTGTTCCAATAAAGAGGCTTCCCGAAGAATTTGGAAATGTTTAAAGAAATACTACCATGTATTTTTTCCTCTGTTGCAGCTTCTACCTCTATTGCTTTGTTTTATTACTGTACAATCCAGGAAATAATCTTCGCAATAGAAATGTCTCAGATCTGCTGTCTGTAATAGATTATATATAAAAGTGGTTGTAAATAAATATCTTCCGTGTTTGCTGACACCTTAAAAGGAGAGGTGTTTCCCTCCACTTACTCTGTACACTTACCTTTACCAGTCTCAGAATTCAAATCTCCACCCATTCCTATCCAAGTCCATAAAAAAAAAAAAAAAAAAAAAAAAAAAAAAAAAAACACTTCTTTCACCTCAGAGGTCTGTTCCCTCTTTTATCCAGTAATTCTCCAAATGATACTTGTACCACAGGTTTCTGTGCCTGCCACGATTTTCAGTCTGTTGCACAAAAGAAACTTCTTCCAGCTGTGCATACTCAGTTGCTTTTTGGGAGGGCACAATTTCTTCAAACTCCGTAAGATTTAACTCAGTCCCCCATGCAGCAGTCAACAAAGGACAATAAAGTATTTTTCCATTGTGTTGCGTAGTCCCTTTTGTGAACAGAAAAGAAAATACAGTAACATCTATCAAACAGTAACACCTATCATATAAGACTTCAATTCCTCTGCCACCATCCTCTCTTTCAGAAAGAAGTGAATGAAACACTGTTGGAGTGGGTTGAAAAGACACTCAATTTTACAGTTTCCTATTTCTCTGTATTCCAAAACCAAGAGTAAGTAATCCACTGATGTTTAAATAAAAATCAACTGGACAGTAACAATATAAGTACCTTTTTTTATATGAACTGTGTCTCTGCCTAAAGACATTTGAGACTGATGAAAAAAATGATGTAACAGCTTGATAATCTAGAGATAATGAAGGGGAAAACGTTCTTTTTTGTTACGCTTTTCAAGGCTAAAGGGAGATGCTTCAGGGAGTACAGAAAGGCACGAGAGTTAACTGTTTTCACATTTTTAGATTTATTTTTTTATCAAAACATGACTTTGCAAAACACAATTCAAATGTGTTCAGCTTGAACTCACAGTAGTATCAATTTTATATTTCTTGTGTATTGGCAGTATGTGAGGTGCAACTGAGCAATTAAATGAGACAAGGGCTCCTTTCTGCCAGACAAAAATGCTGAAAGTTGGGCTTCAAAACAGTTATAGCCTAACCAGACATGATTGGCAAAGGTCAAAGCAGAAATGGTGCTACAGAGAAGGGAAAAGCCCAACCCAAATGACCCATATCATACAAACATTGAGAAACCAGCCCCAGCTCTGGACATCCCACAGGATGCTCTTTTCAGCAGTGCATGAGTAAACCCTCACCTAAGCTTCCCTGGACGGCTTCTCTTTTTCTAGCTGGAAATTCTGTCTGGGTAGAATGTGGGTTTGGTTGGTATGGGTTTTTCTGGTTTGGGGTTTTGTTGCTTATTTTTGCTTGTTTGTTCATTTGTTTCTCTGGTAGAGGGTTAGTGTTTAGCATCTGACTGGGATTTTGCAATGCCCAGCAGTTTGTTTAGAAATAATGCAGAAGTAGCGAGCCCAGACCTTAGGGAAACTTCAAGGTCAAGTGCTAGGCTAATGCTTCCAGGAAGCATTAGACAGACTGTTGGTTTTTTGTTTTGTTTTTAACTGTGAATCAATTCATGGGAATCAAACATATAAGAGCATTTGTGCAAAAAGCTACAAGGAAACAAAACATTCAATACATATATATTTACAGAAGCAGAATGCATCAAATGGACACTCTGTCTTTAATCTAAAACAGCTGAGAGGAATTGCAGAGCACATTATGCCTGCCCAGAGATCTGGTATGTATAGCAAATTCAAATAAAATCTACAAGCTCACATAACTGCACTATGAGTGTGCATTTGGAGAAGCACTTGAAGAAAAAACTACCTGCCCATTTTTACAACTGAACTTATTGAGACATAGCTTCTTAAATCCAGATTGCTTTCTAACAGTTGCATCCATCGTAACACCCTAGGGAAATATAAAACTATTATTTAGTTGTTCTAATCTCCCCAAGATGAATCCAGGGATGCAGCATCATGCAATGACAAAAAAATTATCCTTCACAATAACCTGATCAATAGGACATATCTGAGGACAGAGAGCAAACTAACTCTTAAAAAATCCACTTTTTTTTTTTTTTTTTTCCTACAACAGTTGCATAACAGTGCTAGTTTCAAAACATGTCTGCAGGTAAAACAGTCAAGAAAGGCTACAAAGCATCCATAATTCCAGTCATTACATGAAAAATTCCATTCTAACAACATGGTGGCAGAATTACATATCTCTGTATATTCTCAAATAGAAGGAAATGCAATTCTTTATGTAGCTTTAACTTGTAAAATTAGATTTCTGTCCACTTTTAAAGGCAATTATTATTGTGGAAGTGAAAATGCAATAGTTATTCGTGCAGCAGGGTTGTTTAAAGTCTCGGTTCATTTGATCCCCTGCATAGCCTTCAGTCCAGCCGTATGTTTTTATATAAATCATATTTCAAGTTCTAAGGATAAAGATTAAGTCCCTGGATTCCTGTTTTCTCCTCTGAAACCTGTATTTGAAATTCATCTTTCAAAATGTTCACACTCTCTGAAAGTGTGATCACATCTATTAATTCTACTGTTGAGTCTTCCCATTCTTTGGGGACATGGCTTGCTATAATTTGAGGGTTGTGTTCTGGACTACTTACATTGGGGGTACACCTGGAACAACTTGGAGCTACATAACAAATATGATGTAGATGACAAAGGAAGTTTTCCATTAGAAAACTGGGAGAATTCCTTTTAGAACAAATCTGTACAGAGAATAAGGACTAAAACATAATGCTGAACTGAAGATCAATTTAATTGCATTGGGTTGAAATCAGAGAGGTCTAATTAAACATACAGCACACCCATGTGCTGAGCTGCATGAAGATTGCTTTGTTATTTGATGAGAGCTCAAGAGCCAGACTCTGGTATCTGTTCCATCCAGTGAAAAAAAGGCAGTGCCTGAGAAAACACAAACACCTTCCCACTGTCCAGACCATGGAGAAGGAAGGGAGCATTACCCACCCTGCCCCAAAAAAACACACAGAACAGCAATTTCAGTTTGAAATTGCTTACCCTGACTGGACAGCAATGCACATTAACCCCTCTCCTAATCAGCTTACTTTGTCAGTTTACTCAGACTTTTTTTGTGTGTTTCTGCCTAACATTTGGCTTTGTTTCAGCACCTTGATATTTCCTTCTGGCAGTGCCATTGCTTCATTTTTCTCTGAAAACTATGCTCCCTATTTCTGGTTTCACAGGACTTGACTGCAGATCATATTAGACTGAACAGAACAGACTTAAATGGCAAAGTGATTTTTAGGCACCTAGGGATGCAGTTTCTCAGCAGAAGATAAGGCACTCACCTGTTCCCAGTAAGAGAGAGCATTATTACTAACATTTCCTCTCCTGTGGTCTTGCCAGAGCTTTCTGTCTCTTTGACTCCTCTCTGGGTACACTGCCTCAAATTATTCATTATATGAAAACATATTACACAAATAAATGCTGCAAGAGTGGGAAGATGCAACAGGCTTGCAGACAACCCTTTGAAGAGTGCAGAGGGGACTAGTATGGCCCTTGAAGAGATTTTTCCTTTATCTCTCCTCTAACACTCAATTGCAATTCGGTGCTTGTAAGGTAGATGTCTCACATTCTAGTGCTCAGGACATATCACAGTTTCATTACCATCTAACAAAAAATGGTCTTCCAATCCATTAACTGAATTTTAGACTAAGTTTTGCCTGAAAAAAAAGTAATACCTTCTCTAAATGTACCCAGACAGAGGTTTCACTGCCAGATGTTTGACTTAAAGCCAATTTTTAGTTTCTGTGAAGAGCATTCTCTTCATTCATTGCCAAGAAGTTCTATGGCAAGAAGTTAGAAGACCAAACAGAACACATGTGAAAAGGTGAAAATGTTTTGTGAATTCGTTCCAACACCCTCACAGTTTGGTGAGTATTTATAACAAACATAGTAAGTTAATCTCCCCTCAATACTTTTCAGCGGGCATACATAAATCAGAAACCAAAGAAGACTTTCTGCAGTTATAGCTATCTTCATTTTGTCACTATGAATTTCAAACATGATCGAGTTATGGAGCCCAATAGATAACAAAAACAAACAAACAAACAAACAAACAAACAAACAAAAATCAGTTATTGAAAAAACTCTTTCCAGAGAAGATGAGCATCCCAGTGTGGAAATAATATGTCATAACACCTTCATATGTGAAATTCCCTATTCAAGAAAAACTAATGTTCAGTAACAAAATTGGCACATCACTTAGAAATATATTTATGCTGAAACTGCTTTCCAGTGACTCATTAATGTTTAGCAGCAATAATTCCTTCCCAATGGAAATATTGTGAAATATTGCCTCTATTATTATTTAAAAAAAAATAATGCATATAGGCCATGGGAGTATATATAGTATCCTAGACCTTCATAGAAGGTATGTTTGCATGTATGAACTTCAACTTTCTCTCCAGAGCAATTCAGTGAAATTCCAGGCTGTCACTGATAAACCCTGTAACCTTTTGTAAGTTTTATCTGCTATTTAAAGTCTCTGCATATTACAAGGCTGACTGTTCTTATGTCACTTATGTCTCAATGACTAAAAGCTGCTTCTCTTCTCCATAATGCCATTTTCACTAGATAAAACAGTCTGAAGGTCCCTAGAAAGGGGAAGTAATGGCATCTTTTCAAAGACTCGACATCACACCATTCAAGACAACTCTGGGTTCAAGTCTATTGCTCCTCATGAATCCCAAGAGCAGAATAGTACCAATAATAACACTGACATTATAAAATAATTTGCAGAGAGTGTCTTAATCTTCTTTAGGAAGGTAAACACATCACTTAACTGTTTTGAATGACTTCAGATTATCACCCTATTTCCCTCTTTGCGTCTTAGTGGCCTTTGTATCCTGAAACAAATTACAAAGGCTAAGAAAAAAAGATGAGATTGCTAATTCAGTTTCTTACAGTCCCCAAATCCCCGAAGATCCTCTGAAGAAATTAAAACTCTTTCCATTCTCTCCTTCCACTCAGCCACTGCATTGTCACTAATTTTTTGGAAGGCTATCCCTTAGTATCTAGGGTGATTTCACAAAAGTAAAATGGAAATTTACACTCCAGTCATTCATTTTATATTATTACATTCAGTGGAACCTACAGTTTTCTCCCACAGATATTATTGTATATTGGAAAAATGTCATCCATATTGTTTTGTTGTGTGTGTGTTTTTGTTGTTGTTTTTTAAATAATATTTATATGGAAGATAATATGAAAAGAAATATGCAACAAAGTTTCTCTTAAGTGATTAATAGAAAACATGGAGAGGAAGGGAGGCAACAGTAAACACTCCTTGCATATTCTTACAGTGAAGTGGAGCAATTTGTAGTTTTTTGTTGTTGTTGTTGTTGTGATTTCTTCCTTTTTCAGTGTGTGTTTGCTTTGTCTGCTTCGACTTTTGCATATAGGAACATGACAAGTAATTGCCTAGAAGCAAAGCTGTTTAAAGGGATTATCAGGAACAACCGAAACATGTATGGCTATCATAGTATTTCCAGCTCACATGGTGAAAACCTGTCTCTTCTGTGGATAAATGCCTTGTCCTATGGTGAAGAAAGCACTCTGCATGGGAAAAAGGGTAAGATGCTTCAAGCGAAAAGAAGGAAAGTGGTTTATAGAAATTGTCAGATATGACTTGCAGATCACATGTAGGTCAGTATTAACATAGAATTTATATATTCTTAAAAACCCCTTTATATAGCTGTAACCTCATAAAGCCATCATCATCATCAAGACATTTGTAACCCATGATGACAGACCATCTCTGCTATGCAATACTGCCCTATGCCCTGTATTATTATGTCTAGAAACAAGCACCTATCCCTATCCCTCCTAGTCCCCACTGATGACTCAGACAAAACTCCTTAACTGTTATGTTAGATGGGAGAGAATGCAACCTCACTTCCAAGATAGATGATAACACTTTTAGATATGCATTTTATTTATAACTTTGAAGTAAATGTATTCATTTACAAACTCTTGACCTCCTTCTTATGGTACATGAACCCTATAATATTTTAGCAATCCCATGAAAAAACCGCAGTAACCCACAGAGGTTTACTTTGCCTAAACATCACTCCTGAAGTCCCATAAACTCATAATTCCAGGTCAACTCTGACGTCAAGCCCAAAAAATGGTTGTCTGCTTTCAGATCATCCTTGACTAGTTTGCATGACATTATAGACAGAGAAAGGAGAGTAATTCTGAAAAAGAAAAATATACATCATAGCTCAGGTAGTTCTGGAAATAACCTATTTTGATCAAAGTATTACCTATTTTTAGAGATTTGAGACTGGAACTATTTTCTTTCTTAATGTATTTAGAGAATTATTTGTAGACCTTACCACAATATTGTTTAATTGAACACAGGTGTGAGGGCACATCTATACAACCCTCCAAAAGGGAATATGGAAAAATCTTTGTGTGGTATTTTTTATTACTTTCTCTTTTTTAAAGCCCCTCAGTATTTTACTGTCAACATTGATGTGTAAAAACAAAACAAAAACAAAAAAAAACTGCTTCATGTTTCTGATAGCTTCTGCAACATGCTTTGTTTTATGAGTCCCAAGTAAATACAGGTTCAAAAAATTTCTCCTCAAAAAATAGTTCTGTTGCTATCAAAACTATAAGGTTACAACCACTGCAAAGTATGTGAAACACAATAACCTTAAAATGCTTAAAATTTAAATTATTGTGTTTCTCTGATAAGGAATTAATTCTGGTCTCTGTTCCTTCTGACTCCCTAAATCAAATCGAGGTGTCAAAAGTAACCTTTACAGGAAGAACTGGCAAGAAGAGCTGGAAAAATGAACTGGGAAAGATTCAATAAGGAGTAAGGAGGTCTCTAAGCACTACGGAAAACAAGCAGGGATACCACAAGAAAGAGGAAAAAGTAAGACAAGCAAACTTATCTGAACACGAATCTGCAGCCAGGAAAAAAAAAAAAAAAAAAAAAAAAAGCTAGGAGAATGTCATATTTCAGCAAGGGCAAAAATCAATTTTATATTCCTCTGATATACAAGCATTTAGGAAAAAAAAAAAAAAAAAAGCCATAGCTTTAGAAGTTCGAGAAAACATTTTTATTAAGAAGAGTTAGAACGGGAGGTAATTGAACTGAAAGCCCAAAGAGAAAAATCTTTGACAAGCCCAAGACTTCAAAGTGAAACCGATGGAAAATGGACAGACAGAACTGTGAGATACCCAGGTTTAGCAGATAACACCCACAGAACTCTATCGACAAATAGTAGATGCATATCTTCCCTAGCTCAGAAGTAGCACAGAAATTTCAAAAGCTTTCTGCACCAAATGGTTCTTATTGGATTTCTCTACTTGCTCTACATGCGACTACAGAGAAAAAGCTCTCGTGTTATTCTTGAATTCACAGCAAAATCAGCAATTCTGACTAAGGACAACCACTTTCCACTGAATTTATTGATATTTATGGCAATTCACCATCATGAGCTGGCCATATTTCACTGGCCAAACAAGGAAAGAGAAAAATATTTGTTTTTATTTGAGGAGACAAAGAATATGAAAAAGCTGACATATTCGGTATTAGATTTCTGTAGAACTGGCAAGAGAGCAAGCCATAGTTCTCCATCTGGGAGAGAACTTCTATTTACTGGATAAAGAAGGCAGTCATTTTGAAAAGCTCTTTGAAAAGCTTTTGATTTCTCTGTCAAATGATTCTTCTTTACAAAATGAGAGAAAGTGTTTGTAAAGTTAAAATAAGCACAAACCACTGCTTTGTTTTATGAGAAAATACACAGATTATCAAGTTAGTTTTAAAAAGAAAATTAGAAGGCTTTTATACACATCATTGTTCACTACTTAACACATATTTCTCACATAAAAAGTAGAGCTTCAGTTGAACTTCCTTAGCTACCAGTTTTCAGGGTTTGACATTAGTTAAGGAACATGTTTCTTTTATTCTAGTTGGCAGAAGTTAAAAAAAAAAAAAAAAAAAAAAAAGAGAGAGATCAACCCTCTCCAGTAAAACCATAGCTGTCTGTTATTTAGCATAAAGTGAACTGGGTGAAAACCTCTACTTGAAATAAGGATTACAGAGACACACCTCAGTTTAGTCAAGGAAAGTATTATGCACACGAGTAGTTTATATATCATTATGACAAGTATGTTTTTAGGCTATTTCTTGTAAGAAGGTTTATCAGTTAAGATCATGGAAATCATATCAAAACTTGTTATATAACTGAATTTCTAGACCTCCATTTTTCTTTTAGGACAGCATACAAGTAAGGATACATGTTTCCACCCAAGATGGGAATTTCCATAGCCTCTCTGTCTGTGGAAATCAGTTTTTGGCCATTCCTCATGGGTAAAAGAAAAATAATTCCTCCTATCTAACTACAGTTGCCTGAATTTCAGCTTGAGTCCTTTGACTTCTTCCCTACCACAATGCACCTGAGAAGTCTGGCTCCACCTTCTCTGTATCTATTACGCAGTTTGAAAGTAGTAAGATTCCCCTTTAGTTTTCTTTCCTCAAGGCTATACATATTTAGTTACCCTAGCCACTCCTCATGTGCTGAAGCCTGATGGTGGCCTCCTGCTGGGTTTGTTCCAGCTTGTCATTCTCTTCCCTGTATTGTTTTTCTTGTTCTTTTCATTGAGCTCATTAACATTTATATATATACATATATATATATATATACACACACACATATATAAAGAGCTTCTTGTACTGAATGATCTATTCATAGGAATATTTCAGCAAGAAAGGACAAAGAAATCCAACTTTATTCTTAACCAAATAGCTTGACTTGACACATGAATGACAAAGGGAAGAAAAAGAGAAGGAAAGAAAATCTTCTGTTACTGGATTTCCAATTTCAGTTTAAGTTCTAATATTATCTGAGGCTGTAACAGAGCTGTGACATTTATATTGGCTGAGGAATTAACCCCAAGACAGAACTAGTGCGAGTCAGAAACTACTTTTCAAAGCCAGACAAAAATCTGGTAGCCAAGCAACCAGTTCATTTTATGCTATAAAAGAGATTTGTGGCCTTTTCCAGGATGCTTCTATCATAGCCCTGTTACATCTTCTTAGTGAATACTGTGTACTTGTCCCAGAAACTACACTAGCACAACAAATTGACAAATTCAAGTTTTATTGTATCTTGTTACAGAGATCCCAATCTATATTGAAGCTCAAATACCATTTGAACAAAAATTGTAAATGAACCTAACAAAAACCACAAACTACTTTTGCAATAAAGTTACTGGTTAAAGATTCCAGTGAAACAAACAAGATTTGATGATATTATTTTAAAACAGTCCATAGGTAACAAAAAGGAAAATTACAAAATAAAAACGAAAGTATATAGGTTATTATTAATCAGTTTCTCTTAGAAAACATACAGCCATTCAGTGCGGGGCATACAAAACAGATGTACAAAATATTCTGAGTACCCCCTGGTAAGGGGCTTACAGTGGCCCTGAAAGTCTGTTTCAGAAACACAAACATAGACCCGCAGTACCATTATCTGTGTCAAAACAAGAGTAAGTTCAGTAAACTAAGTAATATCACACTAAAATTGATATCCAGGCAAAGAAAAAACTTGCAAAGAAAAAACTGGCCATGGCAGCCAGGCAGACCAGCAGAAAGCAAGGCCAGTTGTGTTCTCCAGACAAGCAACTCAGAAAAGCAGTGGTTTGGTGAATCTGAAGTTCTCCAGTCAGACTATTCTCTTTAACTGATGAGTTGCAGAAGTATGATCTAGGCTTGTTAACTGTCATTTCTATCCCACCTCTACTTCCAAGCTGTGCCACTTCTTAACTTCTTAGCAAAATGCTAAGATGCTACCTTAAGTGTTGGACCATCTCCATATGGAGAAATAAACAAACAAACAGTTTTCTGAAGATGAAAAGCATTCAACTGCCAACAAATAAACTTTATTTTCAACACCTTAAATTTATGAGGATTTAATGGTTTATTATTTTTATTTTGATTTTTAGAGCATTTTTTAGTGGACAAGATAGAAGATTTTTACAGCATACCTTCTTATTTCCAGTGGCCAGCTTGAGATGGGAAAGAACTGATCAGTTACCATCTTCTGAAAAAAAATAAGACTTCGAACAGACTTGAGTCAGAGCCTGGAATTTCACACTTCCTTTTGAAGTTTTAAGTAAACCCAGAGTCTAAACCCATTTCTTAAATGTGACTTCAGAAGACAGATGCTTGAATGTAGCTATTTCTCACAGTTTGACCAAAGGCAGCATTTTTACTTCAAAGCACATGCACAGAAGTCCCTCTATTCCCTTCAATAGCAGGTACAGTACTTGCTCAGTAACACAGTGATCTGTCTTCTTTGCCCTTCTTCCCTTGAGAGCATTCACACACAGACTTCCTACTCTGATTGTCACTCAGAGTAGGAAACTTTTATTCGTTCTTCAAAAACTATAAATATCACTACAAGATTATGGGCTTCTCATAGCAATTGCAAGCTGTAATTGCAAGCAGAATAACGTCATGCTAGACCAGGTAACTACATCTCCTAATAGATCCTGAGCCTAGTCTTTTCTCATCACTTCAGCACAAGATTTTCTCTCCTTTGGTCATTTTGAGACAGAGAACATCATTTAAATGTCTCCAAATGCCAGACTGAGACCTCTAAATAAAAGGCTTTTGCAGAAGACATCACTTGCTGCATATGTGAAACCATCAGCTTCATGTTCTGAGAAGTCTACTTGCACATGAGGTGATTGAAAAATGCCTAGCTGGAGAAGGATCCCCATTCTTTTGGACTTTGAGCTAGCAAAGTGAGGAGTAGGAGCTGGGCTGCTCAATTCTTTCATGACTGGGGCATTTCTGAGCAAGCACAGAGACACAATTATTAACACTTAACTGACCTATAAATTAATAGGTGTTCTATTCAGAACCTTTGAGAAATCTCCAGCACTAACCAGCACAGAAGTCTTCCAGCCAGCACAGAAGACAGATGTCCTGATTTATGATTTTCAGAATATTTAAATGTGTACAGTTTAGATGGCAGATGTTCAGATTAATTAAAGTTCTTTAGGTGTCAAAATAGTTTAATTCTAGGTTTAAATGCCTATAACTTAAAAAAAAAAAAAAAAAAAAAAAAAAAAAAGTTTAATACTAAAGATAATACCCAGAAGTATTTTCCCTAACATGCCTGAAACAATTACTAGAAGCAGTGGAATAGTGCAAAGAAAAAAAACACAAAGTGAGCAGATCACTTGTATTCCCTGAAAATCTATCAGAGACAAAACAGCAGGCATGGTCAACCACTGCTGACCAAACTTTCTAAATAGGAAGTGATTCATTTTATTTTCTTGTTCTTAGTGCTCCTCAAAGCTAAGAAGTCACATCAACATTTCTGGGAAGTTTAAGAAGTTCTTTACCCTAGCTACTATCAAATTTCCATTATTTGGAAACCTACATTTCAGCAACTTGAGGCCAATAGTTTTCTTTCATAATAGAGGATGCTCTCTATTCCTCTGATCATCCTAATAGGAGCATTCCAGCTCCAGTTAAGCAATGCATGACAGAAACACACATAAAATTCTGGGTGATGTCTCACCCATTTCTTTAATATAGTCTTAAGAGTTCCCAGTCCTCACCAGAAATCTCACCTGATACATACTAAAACTACACTTTTTCTTTACCATATCATTTTGGTTTCTCATTCATTGTGTCACTGCTTCATATTTCTTACATCTTTCTCCTTCAGCATCTATTTCAGTCCTTAAAGAATAATAACAGGAGCAACACAACCTTGGGACTTTGCCCTACTGAATATCATTATATTTCTATTACTGTCTCCTCTAGGTGACCCTATTCTGCTATGTGATATTCTAATCCTTCTTTTTACTAAGGAGCACTCAGAGCTTTGTGTTATAAATAATGCTCTCTTACTTTGTGCTCCAAGGTCCTTAATGAAATTAAATATTAAATTAAAACCCTCTTCAGATTCATCTCTTCCTTTTCAAATAATTGCCAAGATGCTTTTGAAGATTTCATCCAAGGATGTAAACAAGTATTGATTTGGCACACATTCATTTTAAGAACTACAAAAGATTTTGGCATTTCAGAGTAGCACTATAAATGCGGTAGGAAAGAAAAAAGAAGTTAAATCACTGGAAAGACACTTTTAAAAGAACAATTACATTCCTTATGCAGTCTAATACATTCACACTCACTTTTAAGTGTGGGAAATGGGGAGGAGGGCTGGCAAAATATCTTAGAACTTTACCTTCAACAACCAGACCTTCAAATACAAATGGGCAGAGCAATGGTGAAGTTTCATCCATATATTCCTATGAGAAAAGGAAGACAATTATGTATTCTTATATTTGTAGAATTCATAGCAACAATTAGGCTTTTTTTTTTTTTTTTTTTTTTTTTTTTTCTGTCAAAGATCCTTACTAAGAGACACAGAAACATATTCAAGCCCCAAATATTTCCTTTTGCATGAACACTATCTTGAAGAGAGTTTGGCTATGACATCAAATTCACCTCTAATGTCACTCTTGGAGATGCTGAAATATGAGAGCAATCACTCCTCAGTTGCTTCACTACCACAAGATACTGACCCTAGTAATAGAGCGCAAGGGATTTCCAGCTTCCCTGATTAGCACACGCAGAGCATTGCTCCCCTCTCACTCTATCAGCACCATGCCCTCCCACGTCCTTGTACTCATCACACCAGCATAAATATTGTGCTAACAAGCTATATAATCACTTGCATGTCCCTAGTGTGTAGGGATTTCTTCCAAACCCTAAGCAAATTTCTTCCCTATGCCTTTCCCTATGAAAGGAAATTTTGTCAAATGAAACCAAAAGAAAGCAAAGAAACATGAAAGAGCCCTGCACCAGGATTATAAACAAAGAGAATATTCTCTTTTCTATTAATGCCAGCAAAAGAATCAGCTGTCTACTTCCACATGGTCTCAGGCATTGTATGAGCTTCAGAGAGACCAGGCACAGGTGGCCAGGAGCAGTCAGGCAAGAAGTTGCAAAAGGAAGCTGAAGGATTCTCACTCACCTTTGAGGATGGCATGACTCTGGAATCATCTTTAATTTAAAAATCTCAGTTCTTCTCTTACTAGGTGTCAGGGGGAGGAGTGTGGCCCCAACTCCATATATTACAGGAATAACATATTCCAAGTTAAAAAGAAAAGGACTTAAAAAATAAATAAAATAAAGAGGGACAGGGCAATTAGATGGTTGCTTGGACACACCAATTAAAGATGAAATCCAGATTTTACCTCAAGATGGCAAAAAAAAACATGGTTATTTCTTCACAGAGAGATCATGACCAACTTTAATCTTTAGTCAGGATTTCATTCCATGTGCTCTTCAGAGCAGCTTGTTAAAAGGAAAGTTAAAAATAACTGAACTCTGCATTATACCCTTATCAACTATTAATACAGACTCTCTCATGAAAATGTTTCTTCCCATTGCAATCAGACTAAAAGAGAGATTGACGTGTCTTGCATTCCATTTAGTGTGCATAATGTGTATCAGTGTATAATATTAAATTGATAAATCTTTCTATCAAGCACAGAAAAATTCAACTGTATATTTTTGAAATATAAATACCTAGAACAAGAAAGACAAGTTTTCAAGGAGTTTCAAGACATAAATATTTCGCACATGCCTGCAATATTTAACAAAAAAAAAAAAAAAAAAAAAAAAGAGAGAGAGAGAGAGAAAAAAGAGGTTTGCAAGTGAAAGCAACTGATGGATCATCACCCATCTCCTATATCTCAACTGACAGAAAAATGGACATAAATTTCAGGAATTTTTCCTCCTCTGAAATAAATCATATGAATGGACTACAATACTGATGACCTCAGAAGTAGTTATAATTACACAATGACCAAGGAGCAAGCAAATAACCAGTTTAAACAGAAATAAAGTTGAGTACAACTGTCATAAAATAAGTAAATAAATAAATAAGGTAAGGTGGAGGAAAGGAAGCTGGTAGGATGATGAGGATGACAGCATTAAAGGCAAATATGCCTGACACTTACTAGCTTTCACTGGCTGCCTGCTACCACAAAGAAAAGAAAGAAAAAAAAAAAAATAAGCATGGATGAAACAAGAAGCAGGAAGCAGAAAAATTCAGAGCTTACTATAAGCATTTAATCACAATTGCAGAACTCTGCAGAAAACAAACAAAAAAAAAGGCAAATGAAGCACAAGCAAAATAAACAAGATTATTTTAAATTCACAGTAACAGCAAGATCATTCAAGAAAAGGAAGAACTCGGACAATATTGTGCAAGCAACAACCACTACAATTCAGGAAACATTTCTGATTTTACTGATCATTTCAGAAATGTCCAATACTTTTATATTCAGACCACAAGATAAAGTACAAATTATGGAGCAAAAGGGGAGGTAGGAATGAAACCCAAAGAGTATTGTCCTGCCGTAGAAGATTAAACTAATTTTGACAGAAATCACCATTGCAATATATTTATCTCTTAGAGTGCAAGATTTAGAAAACTACTAGGAAGACATTTCCCATCTGCCATCACAAGTCAAAAAGAAATAAAGAAGAAAATAATAACACCTAGTTTGTCAGAAATGCATTTCAACGGAGTAAATTAAACAGCATTGCACATGAAGAGAGGGTGTCCCCCTGTCTCCATTCTATGTATGCATTTCAAGATAAAAATAACAGGTTTGCACTATCATTAATCTGAGGAGAAGTCAGGCATAGCAACATTCGAGACAACTAAATTATACTGAAACCAATTACAGATATATGGCAGTGGAAGTGTGCAACATTAAGAGTGCAGATAAGATCTCTACTTATACACAGAAATCCCAGAACAAATTTTAAAGTTATTGTTGTTGTTTTTTCTAAGAAACCAAAACTTCAGTTTTTCTTCTGCAAACTTCTGTGGCTAAAAGGACAAGTGATCATGACAGTAAAGACAGAAATAAGAGTTTGCTGTATTTCCAGGGAGCCTGAGACATCGGAGAGACAAGGGTCTGACCTGCATTTTTCTCTCACTCCTAGCTCCCTGCTGCAAAGCACTAATGTCAGATGAAGCAGGAAAAGATTTTGGATGCCTAAATAAAGATAGTGCTATCAGAGACAGGTCAAAGTAGACATGTTTCAGTTTGAATCTTATGTCTTCCCGTGTTCACCATATATATTTGTGATGGTTTTACTCAGGTGGGTGGCTGAGCTCCACCACAACCACTCTCTCACTCCCCTCCTGAAAGAGGAGCGGGGGGAAAATATGATGAAAAGGGGTTGAGATAAGGACGACGAGATCACCCAGTAATTATCGTGACAGGCAAAACAGACTCAGCATAGGGAGATAGTAAGATTTATTGCCTATTACTAACAAGCTAGAGAAGTGAGAAACGAAAGAAACCAGAAGCACCTTCCCCCCCCCCTCCACACTCTTCCACCTCCTCCCCCCAAGCGGCGCAGGGGAACGGGGGAATGGGGGTTATGGTCAGTCTATAGTGCTTCTTCTCTGCTGCTCCTTCTCGGTCACTCTCATCCCCTGTGCTGTGGGGTCCCCTCCATGGGATGCAGTCCTTGCTGAACTGATCTGGCGTGGGCTGCCCACTGGCAGCAGCTCTTCATGAACTGCTCCAGATATGGGTCCATACCACAGGG
The DNA here is from genome assembly GCA_011076525.1 of Nettapus auritus. Classification (NCBI taxonomy): domain Eukaryota; kingdom Metazoa; phylum Chordata; class Aves; order Anseriformes; family Anatidae; genus Nettapus; species Nettapus auritus. The sequence continues at coordinate 86,541,231 of CM021766.1, read as the reverse complement.
TCCATCCCTCGGGAGCAAACCGCTCCAACCTGGGTCCCCCACGGGCAGCAGCTCCTGCCAGGTCACCTGCTCCTGCGTGGTCTCCTCTCCACGGCCTACAGGTCCGGCCCGGAATCTGCTTCGGCAGGGGTCTTCCACAGGCTGCAGTCTCCATCGGGGCAGGTCCACCTGCTCCACCGTGGTCTCCTCCACGGGCTGCAGTGTGGAACCCTGCTCCATGGTGGTACTCCATGGTCTGCAGGGGGACATCCTGCTTCACCATGGTCCTCAACACAGGCTGCAGGGGAATTCTGCTCTGGCACCTGGAGCACCTCTCCCCCTCCTTCTTCACTGACCTTGGCGCCTGCAAGGCTGTTCCTCACTCCTCTCACCCTCCCAGCTGCTGAGTGGTGCAGCGTTTTTTTCCCGTCTTAAATATGCTCTCACAGAGGCGCAAATCAACATCACTTAATGGCTCAGCTCTGGTCAGCAGAGGGGCCCTTACCAAAAATGGAGCACCTTCTAGATCCTTCTCACAGAAGCCACCCATATGGTCCCTGCTACCAAAACCTTGCCACTACAACATTTTGAGTGCAGGTCTCCTTTAGCTTTACCTGACATGCAGCTGTTCAGATCCACATTCAGGTCTATTGGCCTATGGTTCCTAGAGGACATATTGACAGCGTTACTGACACTCTCTTTTGAAAAAAAAAAATTAAAAAAAAAAAGAAAGAAAGAAAG
>CM021766.1:86521975-86540411 GCA_011076525.1 Nettapus auritus | reverse complement strand
AGAAAAGAAAAGAAAAGAAAAGAAAAGAAAAGAAAAGAAAAGAAAAGAAAAGAAAAGAAAAGAAAAGAAGAGAAAAGAAAAAGATCTAAGTGAAACAAAACAAAGTTGCTGAATCAATTGTTCTTCATCAGTAATTCAGTACAAATTGTCTTCTGCTTCAAGTCAGCTATTAAATGAAGGATCAACAAATCAAGCATCTACAAAAATTACTGCCACCAACAGGAGGTGTAGGAACTTGACCTCTTAGGAATTAACCCAGAGAAGTTAATTTATGGTCCGTTAGTCAGGCTACAAGAGCAGGCATCTGGAGACATATAGCTTCTATTACTGGATCTTGCACTGACCCACAGCCTGACAGGTGGGTGATACAGCCTCACTGTGTCCTGAAAACAAAGGAAATCCCCGACCTCCCAATCTTCTCTGACACTTAATGAGCATCACAATCTTTTATTTTTAAGTACAAGGGCCCAGATATTTCTGACATAGACAATTCATACAAAAGAGCATTACAAGAGAATGTATCCGTCTTATAATTGCGTAGCTAAAAATATTGTTGGGAATAGAGACTGGAGGTGAAATTAAATAGCATCTGTGGGCTAAAATTAAGCCATGCTAAAAGAACTTACATTACCAAGTTCCGTATAAATTAGATTTTTTTTTTCTCTTTTTCCTTTTTCTTTCTTACTGTTGCAAAACAACTTTAGATTTTAGAGGTACTGTCATTTCCTCATGGTAGTTACTTAACACAATTTTCTATCAGACCAAACTAAGGGCCTTTTTCTGAGATTAATAAATGTGCCTGTTACTCACAAGCTTTTGTTCATGTATTCAAACCTCACCTCTTCTGGGGACAAAAGCTGTCACCATGTGCCTTTCAAATGTGCAGATAGTGATAAACATAGAAGATGACTAACCAAATAACTAGAGCAGATATTATGCCGCTATAAAGCAGTTAGGCCAAGCAAATGTGCAGAATTACTGGATGATCTTAACCATTTGGGATTAATTTTATTTTTATTTTAAGTATGGAAACAAGATTGATTTCTTACATTCCATACTAGGTTGAAGAAAAATAAAATAATAATTAAAAAATATATATACATATATATTAAGCAAGAAAACAGTTCAGGCAACTGAAAAACAAAACAAAAACAAACAAACAAGCAAACAAACAAAAAAATGGAAAAAACTTGGCTGTAAACTCAATGATTTTTAAATAAATGATTTTTTTTTTTTTTTTAATGTGACATCACTTATAACAGCAGTTAAACTAAATGATTTGCATATAAACTGATTGATGTGTCCAGAAATTATGGCTTAGATATTTGGCTGACATCAATATATCTCCAAACGTACTCAGATTTCAAAAGTCTTTCAGGTTCAGCTCCTACAAGGACTAAATCACTTTGATGGATCCATTTAGCAGTACTTCCAACTTCTGCTTCATGAACCAGTGTAAGAAATGAGACAGCTCTGATTATGTGCAAGGGAAAAGGAGTTGGGCAAAGACATGCAAAGGAACCAGACAGATAGAAATAGTCTGACACAATTAGCTAAATATAAACCGGTATTAATAAAAGTGAAAATAATCAGAAGATCCATACACATTTTTAATATTTATTAAAGTTCTCTAGCAACACATTAACTCCCTTCTTTAATTTCAGTTATAGTTTGTCTTGACTGAAAGACAAAAAGTGCTTCTTTGATAGACTGAAATGTTTCTCGTTTCTATTCTAATTCGGAAAGCAACCACTTAAACTAGCATACTTAAAGATGGCTGATGGACAGCAGAGCCCTTATGCTATCTGTCCTTCTTGTGAGTCAGTCTCCAGAGTCTCTACTCTAGAAAAATCACCTGCAGAGCAGCCAACTTCAAGATATTTTTGTGAAGAAAAGACACAGAAATGCATTTCGGTACATCATTGAGCTGAGTTTCTGAGCCTTGCAGCTTTGTTATCATTTGTACATTTGGGAAAAAAAAAATAATAATAAAAATTAAAATGGAGTTTTAAACTTACCACTGATATTTCAGAACCACTATCTTCATATGCAGACAACCACACAGCTTGCCTTCACATCTTGCCTCTTACATTGCTCCTGTGTTGTTGTTTGTCCTTTTAAATGTTTCTCTCTTGACTGGAACACCTTTGATCACAGAATCACAGAATCATCTAGGTTGAAAGAGACCTCCAAAATCACTGACTCCAACCTCTGACCTAACACTAACAAATCTTCAACTAAACCATATCCCTAAGTTCTACATCTTTTGGTCTTTTAAAGACCTCCAGGGATGGTGACTCAACCACTTCCCTGGGCAGCCTATTCCAGTGACTAACAACCCGTTCAGTAAATAAGTTTTTCCTAATATCCAACCTAAACCTCCCCTGGTGCAACTTTAGCCCATTCCCCCTCGTCCTGTCACCAGGCACGTGGGAGAACAGATCAACCGCCACATCGCTACAGCCTCCTTTAAGGCACCTGTAGAGTGCAATAAGGTCGTCCCTCAGCCTTCTCTTTTCCAGGCTGAACAATCCCAGCTCCCTCAGCTGCTCCTCCTAAGACTTGTTCTCCAGACCCCTCACCAGCCTTGTTGCCCTTCTCTGGACTCGTTTGAGCACCTCAATGCCCTTCTTGTGGCGAGGGGCCCAAAACTGAACACAGTACTCAAGGTGCAGCCTCACCAGAGCTGAGTACAGGGGGACAATCACTTCCCTAGCCCTGCTGGTCACGTTGTTTGTTATACAAGCCAGGATGCTGTTGGCCTTCTTGGCCACCTGAGCACACTGCTGGCTCATATTCAGCCTAATACTCCCAGGTCCTTCTCTGCCAGGCAGCTTTCTAACCACTCATATCCCATCCTGTAGCGCTGCTTGGGGTTGTTGTGCCCTAGGTGCAGGACCCAGCACTTGGCCTTGTTGTACTTCATACAGCTGGCCTCAGTCCATTGGCCCAGCCTATCCAGATCCTCCTGCAGAGCTTTACTACCCTCAGAAAGGTCGATACACACACCTAAGCAGGTGTCTTCTGCAAACTTACTGAGGGTGCACTCAATCTCCTCATCTAGATCATTGATAAATATATTAAAGAGAACTGGCCCCAGTACTGTGCCCTGGGGGACTCTACTAGTGACCGGCCTCCAACTGGATTTCACTCCATTCACCACAACTCTTTGGGCCCAGCTACCCAGCCAGTTTCTGACCCAACAAAGTGTACACCAGTCCAAGCCAAGAGCAGCAAGTGTCTTGAGGAGAATGCTGTGGGAAACAGTGTCAAAAGCCTTACTGAGGTCAAGGTAGACCACATCCACAGCCTTTCCCTTGTCCACTCAGCATGCCACTTTGTCATAGAAGGAGATTAGATTAGTCAAGCAGGACCTGCCTTTCATAAAGCCATGCTGACTGGGCCTGATCACCTGGTGGCCCTGTGTGATGGTTATACTTGGGTGGACAGGCAAGCTCCACCACAACCGCTCTCTCACTCCCCCTCCTCAAAGAGGAGCGGGGAGAAAATACAATGAAAAAGGCTCAAGGGTTGAGATAAGGACTAGGAGATTGTGCAATAATTATCGTGACGGGCAAAACAGACTCAGCATAGGGAGATAGTAACATTTATTACTGATCCAGTGTGGGCTGTCCATAGGCAGCAGCTCTTCAAGAACTGCTCCATATATGGGTCCATACCACGGAATTCCTCATCTGTCTCCTGATCCTGGTTTGGTGGTGTGTAACAGACCTCCACCAGGATGCCTGCCTTGTTGGCCTTCCCACTGATCCTAACCCATAGGGACTCAACCTTATCATTCCCAGTCCCAGCCTCTAGTTTTACAACATCAAAACATTCTCTAATATAGAGAGCCACACCACCACCCCTTCTGTGCTGCCTGTCCCTTCTGAAGAGCCTATAGCCAGTCATTGCAGCACTCCAGTCATGGGAGGGGTCCTACTACGTTTCAGTAATGGCAACCAAGTCATAGCTAGCCTGATGCACGATGGCTTCCGGCTCCTCCTGTTTGTTGCCCATGCTGTGTACATTACTGTAGATGCACTTCAGCTGCTCTGTTGCCTGCTCCCCCAGCCCTGACATTGTTCTCCCTGGCGCACCTCTAACAAACCTTATTCCGTCCCTGTCCCCCTTCCTACCTAGTTTAAAGCCCTCTCAGTGAGACCTGCCAGCTCCTGTGCTAGTGTCTGTTTTCCCCTTCGAGACAGATGGGACCCATCTGCAATTAGCACGCTGGGTGCCAAGTAAAGCACCCCGTGGTCCTGAGGTAAAAATAATAATAATAATAATAATAATAATAGTAATAGTAATAGTAATAATAAAAAAAAATATTATGTGCTGGCACCAGCCTCTGAGTCACCAGTTATCAGGTGGGCTTTCCGAGCCCTCCGTGTACCTCTCCCTGCCACTACAGGGATGGAGGAAAGCACAGCCTGTACTCCTGCTCCATCTACTAATCGTGCCAGTCCCCTAAAGTCCCATTTGATAGCCTATCTCTGATGTCAGACTCTTCACCCTACCAAGCTTCTGCACCTTGAGAAATCAGGAACAGTATTTTTTTTTTACTTTAACTGTTTCTTATTAACATATTTGGACAGAGTTCCCAGTTCCATATAATAAAGTTTCCTTGCATATTGTTGGGCACCTCAGAGGGAGCATTTTTATCATAGTTAAGAAGTCATGATAGCCAAATTACTTCAGACTGAGTTGTGTCAACTACAGTAAATTTAACTCCTGCCTACAAAGCCAAAGTAATATGGCTAAAAAGGATTGTCAGCTGTTTCAGATATGAAACCCTGGCACTGCTAAGTAAAAGGTCTGCTTTAACCTATTACCTTCTCCTCTTGCCTTCCATTTTGTATTTTCGTATACCTTCTGTCATCATCTTGCTGAAGTTTTGTTTCCAGCTTGATTTTTAAAATGGGCCCCAGGATATTTCTGTGAAAACGAGATTTAGTTAAAAGGCCTGAGATATCTATCAATACTGCAGTGCTTTCAGAAAGGCCTAACCAGTATGATTTGTTGGGCTGAATGAGTGCAATTTCATCTCTATGTGTAGAGATGGAAAAGCCACATGGGAGCAGTCGAGCTCCTGCCCCCTGCCAGGGATGCAGTTATCACCAACTGATCCAAGACCATCAGCCCCTTCTGTGGAGCCTACAAGGTCAAGCCCAAGCCAAAGAAAACAAAAGCCCCTAAAACATTGGTTCTTGGGACAGGTGAAGTATTTTCTCACCCACCTGGTGGCAGAAGCCTGCTTCACCTGACTGTCAGCTATCCTGGGGAGGCAAGAGCAAGGGATGCTGAGGGGGAAGGAAGCACAGTGAGGCAGTGGTTACAAGTCAGCCCCAAGATTTTGTGCCTGTGTGGGACCAAGAAAGCTGCAACGTCTGTGTCAGATCTGCACCACACGTCAGGGAGGACAAGGCTGCTCCTTGAAGTGAGTCAGAGCTTCACAGCAACCCTTCTGTAACATGGCTGTGTCACGCAGGCTGCCCTGCATTGGAGATTAATGTTCCGTTTGGAAGTGCTGGTAGGCTTTAACTTTGTACCACGCCTCACCAAGCACCCAAGAGGTGATTAAGCAGCACTGGCACACAGTCTGTCATGCCTTACTGATTAATTGCAAGGACAAACCTACAGCTTGATTGTTCCCATTACATTGTTATTTCTTTCTTTTCCTATGCTGCTGCTTCTGGGGGTGTGATATACAACAACTTGATTTCATAAAGAGGGCATACTGTTTATCATGTGAACACCATGAACTACATACATCAACATTGCTCATAAGAGAAAACATAGCAGTGAAATGCTTTTATAAACAACATCATCATTCCTTGCAGCTTCGCCACTTGACAGCTACTATTATTTTATAAGGGAGGTGGCTGGCAGATAGAAACTTACATTTATATTATTTGTGATGGCAATAAGCTTCAGTCCTTTCCTCATTACTTTGTCATTCTCAATTCACCTTGCTATTTCTCAAAGAGTAGATTTTTCATCACACAAAGAACCTATCCAAAGACACGTAACTAGAGCACCTGGACAAGTCAATGCACTGCCTGCTCAATTTCTCAGAGAAAAAATGTGGACAGAATTGTGAAAAGTATGTCATGATGACAGCACCCCAACAGGTCCCTTCAGAAGTTAGAATAGAAGATAGTACAAAGCATTCACCCTTTGAAAATCCTGTGCTGTTCAGGAGTCTGCAGGGCCAGACTGCCTCAGCATAAGTACTCGGACAACTTTTGTAACTTCAGCAGCATTTCTCTCTCTTTCTTTCTCTCTCTTTTTTCTTTTTCTTTTTTAATTTTAAAGAAGGAAAAAAGAAGAAAAAAAAAGAAGAAAAAAAAATAAAAAATAAAAAAATAAAAAAAAGAGCTGGGTTGCTTGCAACTTTGAATACAAAACTGCCTGCTTTGTGAAATTTCTAACCAGCTGGCTTTATGACCAGAAGTCTCTTTCTGTAAGTTTAAAGTAGATGTCATGTATATAATTCATTAGGTCTTGGACCTTACCAGGCATTTGGAAAATGTAATTTAAAAATCGATATGGGCTTTGGAATGTTAAGACAATTAACATTATATTGCTGAGTTATCCCTGTCTATTTTATACAAGATTGATCATTATAATTTTTTATGCTTAAATTAGTCAGATAGAGCAAATTACTTTTATTATAATGGGCAGTCCATATGCTTCATTCACCTTGCATCTCTAATAGCTGTATAATGCACTTGCTGTTTAGCTAAACCTAAAAACAGAATGTATTTTTTGCAATGCTTTCAGATTTGTGTCTGAAGAGAAATGATTATTTTTCAAATACTTCAAGACCAGGACAGAACTCTATTGATCATAGAGAAGAATATTTTCCTTCTTTTTTTCTTTAAAAAGGACCATTTTTAAGCATAAAATAATGTATTTGTCAAAAATTAAGCTGACAACCTAACATTGAAACATATTTACAGGTTTAGAGTCAATTCAAACTGCAGTTTCTATAATAACTTGAGAAGCTGAGGAGAAAATGGGGACTGAAAGTACAAGACAAAACAAACAAACAAACAAACAAACAACAACAACAAAAACACTTATTTTTATAGAAATTTTTCTTTGTAGCTTCCTTCATTTTGTGTTCTATTTTCCAGAAGAAGGTTGAAGAAATGATTTACTGAAAATAATTTCTGTTTCTCAAATTAGAGGCTTTATTCAAAATTAAATATCTTACATACAGGTAATCTCTAATGTTTATTCTGTTTCCTTTTCCTTAGTCAAAAATCTATTGAAAGTGATTCCATTAAAGCTCTTGTTGACAAAAGTCAAACACCTTCCCAGAGTACTGGATGAAATGTTTCAAAAAAAAAAAAAAAAAATAAAAAAAAATAAAAAAAAAAAATCTAGTAATACAATGAAATTTCTGGGGTCAATGAGTTAAAAGTTCCTTTCTCAGACAGTAGACAAGGAATTCATAGATGTTGAGACCAAAATGGAAATTTTGGCTGCAGCACAGGTAATTGCACTCATGCTACTTTTTCCTCACTCACTTTTGGAATAACAGCAATAAAGATGTCTCAGAGTATCATACACAAACTCCCTGGTCACAAATTGCAGACACTAGCTGGAAAGATAAACTGGCAGAGTAAATAACACAGAGCTGCAACTCAAATTATTTAAGGGACCAGTCCTAAAATCTTCCTTGCAGGGTCCTCAGAACCCGTCTGCAAATGATCGTTGTGACTCAGCTACTGGTTTTACCTTTTTTCTGGATTAGGTCCAAGGTTAAATTCTAAGGATCAGAAAACAAGGGACCTACAATAATAAATAAATAAATACAATACAATAATAATAACAATAGGGCAATTTTCTAGCAATTCTAGCACTTATAAATTATTAACTGAGAAATGCAACACTATCAAGAACATAATACTGTACAGTTCTGAATTTATCTTTACTGTAGTCGTATTGATAGTAGTCTAGAACCCTTATGACTTTCTTCAGTAGATGTTCAAGGGCAATCCAAAGAATTGTTTGTTTTGAATGGTAAACTCAAATTTTAGCGAGATTAAAATACAAAACTGAATATGCTGGTTTTGAGTTACGTGGAGAGCTGAAGTACCTTCTAAATCCATCTGTTAGTAGTAAGATATTAAATAGCTTTTTGGCTTATATTCATTCAATTTTCTTTCAATACTGTCATTTCTCAAAGGTCCCCAAACATACCATTTTCTGCAATTACATCTTTCCATTTGGAAATCTTGGGTTTGGTGAACTTAAGGGCTCTGATGAGGACATTAGAAGTTGCAGTGCTGTTGCTGCCGGAAAATACTGCATCTCCAAGCATGTTGCCAGCTATCCAGAGATCCCAAGAAAATAGCCACTGTAACTGTTTAAATTGTACATTGCATACAAAAGAATTCAGCATATCCATTCCAATTTGGTACATATCCATATACCTGGACCAAGTGGTCCATGGATATTCTAGATGAATCTATCATTTTTACTGCATCTGCACCTACAGGTAATCTTAGTAGATACACAAAGCACAGATACATATTTTTCATTTCACAACCCATATCATTGCTTTTGCCTTGCCTGGAAATAATAAATAAGAGAAGTTGAGTCAAAGCCAATAAGAATAAAAGCAAAAATAAATTTCCAAACATGAAAATTGACACTTTCTAAAGTACATTATTTCCTTAAAACATTAAAATCATTACATTACTAAAAGTTAAATACATATTTTATATCACTACTAATATCAGTAACAATCCCAATTTATATCAAATATCTATTTATGTTCTCAAAAAGTCTTTTTTCATTCCATCTCTCTCACTCTACGCTCTTTGAAAGACTGAAAGGAGAAAAATAAAGAATACACAGGTGGTAACAATTTATTTCAGTTTTCAGGTAGGTATTACTTCTTGGGGAGAGTGGTGGGTGCTGGGCAGAATTGTGAAAGCCCTACAGTTTCCCTCTGTTAGCTGCAGCTATTTGCAATAATAATGCCTTTGGAAAAGCTCAGCAAAGTAACAATGTTTATGCAACACGAAGCATGTGTTCTCAGTCTCAGAGCAGCTTCAGAAAGCATAACAGCATAATATTGACTAAAAAATGGAATAGGACACAGTTCTCTTAGGAATAGGGAGAGTTTCCCAATATTTCTGCACCTGTAAGCTTATGCCTACAACACTTTATCAAACAAATACAGTATGACAAGTCTTACAGTAAGTTTGCAGCTAGTTTTGAAACTGATGAAACCGAGGTAATTTAGATAAGTAATCTCCCTTTTATTTTTATTAATAAAACTTGATAATCGCTATCAAACAAACCATTCTATCTGCATTAAAAAGCAAATATGCAATCACATTTTGAATATTAAACAAAACACAAAGTTCCAGCAGTGGCATTACAGGAGCAATGTGCAAAACATAGGAAGCATCAGTAGCTGCTGAAAGGACAAAGTAGGATCTTAGAAACAGACTATCACAACTGGACAAAGACCTGAACTCGATGCTAAATAAGATAATATCTTAAATAAATATTATTTCAAGTAACAGATTGACTATTTTCCTTTTGATATTTATCCAGCTTGCAGAAGTTATGAAAAAGTTGACAGGCACACCAGTTGTTTTAAAACAATAAATCAGTAATTAATAATCACCTTTACGTGACATTTTTATTTCTTCTTTCCCTCAAGATAATGGCAAAGATTTCAAGAGACAATGAGCTTTAAATCTAATTTCTATACCAAATAACCCAGTATTCTTTCTAACATTGGTGCATAGTAGAGGTCAGAGTAAAAGTCTTCATTTGGACCAACATTATTAGCATGGGCTACTAATTTCTCATAGTACTTCTGGGATTTCAAGTTTGCCACAAGACACACGTTAGGAAAAATTGATACTAATTTACAAGATACAAAAGAAACAGGGAAAAAAATCCTGGTGATGTCTTCGCAACAATTAATTTGCATTGTTATCAGTTATTGCACCAACTGATTGTTAGTGCAATCTCTCCGTGGAGAGATTGACAGGTACAATCCTAAATCCTCAAAAACTTGTGTCATCCCCACATGCAGCATTTTCTTGAGGTCATTTCTCATCCCAGAGCACTGGAAATTGCTCCATGACCAACACACCTGTGTCTCCTCCTAACCATTCCTTGCAATGCTGTCAGAAGTCTTCCCCTATGCCAAGGCCGTCCATTCCTTAAGACAAACATCCAACCCATAAGCAAACAAATCAAAGGGCTATTGTGTCAATGGTGCCTTGTCCCTAATCATGGACACACATCATGCGCTTTTTCTTCTTTCAGAGCTTCTTTTACTGACAGGCCAAAAGAACAGCTCATTTTCTCAGAGGACTCCAGATTATACCCCATGCAAGAGTTATTCAAACTAACAATACTTCACAAATTTCACTTGCTTACAACGTACCTGTGAGACTTATCATCCTAGTGCACTGGAAGGAGTGCACACAGTTGGAAATAATTTCAAACAACTTGGATTTGCTTCCTGGACTTACCAACCAAAACATTATTTTTATGCTCAAAAGGTCATATTTTCTATTAGTGAGAACTTCCAATCAAGGCTTAAAAAATCCTTCCTGATTTGTTAAAGAAAACTAGTACAGATTCTGCCAGGGATTCAAAATACATTTCTTTATTCAAATAACTGAAATCCTAAGAGGGGTCTTCAACATCCATTCAAAATTTCATCCATTATAGAATCAAATTTTTGCCTGGGCCTGACTCAAACATCCCAGCCTCAAGCATTATCCACATCAGCAAGCAGACCTTACACAATGAATCATACCCTGTGCATAGCAGAGATTCCTTGGCTTCACATACATACTTCTAATTACAGGCTGTAGTTTTTTGGTCAACACTGCCCAGAATTTCCAATAAATGCAAAAGCAATATCCCAGATTACTAGAGACATGGAATCACCCTCTTAATTACAGCACCAGTTGCTAAAGAGCTTGCACCCTTGAGGAGTGTACAGATGTCTTACTGTGCCCATGTTTTGTTCCAGTATTTTTAATAAACATTCGCACAGTGTCTTCCATATAATTGAGTTTAGATGAATGTGATTATGGTATTAATTATGAAAGGTAAGATAACAGGTTAGGAAGCCTAATTAACTCATCAAACTTCAGGTCTAGTCTACAGCAAATTGGCCGTGTCTCTTAAAATTAAAAGCTACCATAGATTGATGCAATAATTGTAAGACTTTATTTACGTGAGACCTGAAATTAATTGTGACAAAACTTCCTGATCACTGCAAACAGCAGATCCCCAGCAGAACACCTCAAAACTACTGTGACAATTGGTCTGTCAAACAAGCCATAGATGTAAAAGGCCTTTAAAATGGAAATGAGATGCAAGCAAATTAAAAATAAATATAATGTGACAAATCAATTCTGCGGTCACCATAGCAACTTCCATAATATTAAGCATGAATTATGTGACAGAACAATTAAATATTGCTTTCATTATAGTAATTCAATGTATTTTATGCTGAATTGTGATCGTATTCCTTCACCAGAAAGTTTTAATGAAAATGGAGTCTAAAAGATAATTTAAAATTTTGGAAAGGTAAACAGGATTAATGGCCAGAGGAAAAAAAGTTGCAGAAAAAAGTGTAAAATGATTTCAGGGTACATGCTATTGCAGGTAATATCTAGTTCTGAAACAAACAAACAAACAAAAGCAACAACAAACAAAAAAGACAGAAATTTTAAAAAACAAAAACAACAACAAAAAACAATTGAAGACCTTATTCTTCTCTCCTTTTCCTCCATCAGCAAGTTGAACAATTACAATTGTAAAATAATAATAATGCTACATATAAGCTAAACTGTTTGTATATAGGCTATCTGCTTATAAAACACCTTTTTGGTATCTTAAAAAATGGTCACTTTTTCCCTTGAAGCTGTGGCTGGAGTTGTGTGTAGTGACGGATGCATATCTGACTGATTTTTATCCATGGTCTTTCCATTTTATCAAAAATCCTTTATGAATTTCTCATGCAAGAGGCAGACACTATTTTAGGCATTAAACTAACACTGGATATAGTAACAAAATGGTCTTACTGGTGTCTGAAGATTTCTGATGAATATTAAAAGACCAGATTAGTCTCTATGATCCTAATGTCACAGTGGGAACTAGTGAGAATTAACTTTCTAGATTCGAGAGTTACCCTTTCTCTAAGTACAGGACAGGAACTTCTGTATATGGACTAACCTCTCCTCCTGGATATCCAACCTTTTTTGGTGGTTAAAACAAGTCCAGCTTAGCAAGGTTTCCTCCTATTTTTTTCTACAGTTCCTAGCTCCTGATTTATGGCATTTAACATAAGCACCAACTTTATTTTATTTAATATACAGCTTTCATATGAAGCTGGCTTCATCTTCTAAAAAGTCTGCACTCTTGCTGGACAGTTTAAAAGTTTGTAATTAAAAAAAAAAAAAAAAAGTAATTACAACAACTTTTACAACTAGCTTGTCATTTTCAAGACTACATCTTTTAAAATATCTAAAAAGCATATATCTAAATACTTAGGAAGTGCTTATTTTCAAAGAATTATTCACACTTTTTCCTCAATAGTCTATCCAAAATGATTGTCATCTATTGCTTTCAGCTTTAGATGAGCAGGTTTAAAATTCCAAATACATATATCATTTGTTTGGATTTTATTCTGTTTACCAAAGCCGTCTGAGGTCAAGTCTTGATGATTTCTATTTACTTATCTGTTATTTTCTGTTCTGAAATCAATTTCTCCTTATCTGTTAAGATCAGGTCTCTGAAGCTTTATGCTGTGTGGGTGCAGAATGGAAACAGAAAGTGAGTTTTAGAGCACTTAAAAATGTCAAGCACGTTTTGGTATTAGCTGTACAAAATTTCTAACATTATCACCTGAAGAGAAGCCCTGTAGTTATGTAGCTTTTTTTCCCTCTCACTCATTTTTAATCTGTGATTATCAGGCAGACTGGAGGCCTGGAGCACTACCTAAATTATAATCCATCTTGCATATTATCTATTATGACATTTTTCCATAAGCAATTAAAGATTGTTTATGCTTCTGACTTGTCAGTTCCTTGAACGTGGTAATGTCTTTTTTTGGTTTTGGAAGAAGATATATCCTTCCTAAAAATATTGCACAAGTAACATTTTTTTGAGCACTTCAGTCCTTTTAGCCATCAAACATGACTGTGATAACACCAAAGTCAGAATTTTGTTTACAAACTGAAAATCACCATGTATTTCATTTTAAATACAGACTCCTAGTACTTCTGTACAAGCCATTACCATAAATAAATAAATAAATAAAATATACTTGCATTTTTTCATGTAAGACTTTTAAATACCCACTTCATGATATTTTACTGCTCACTATGTTCCCTCTTCCAGTATAGGTTTGCATCATTCATTAAAAATAAAGTAACATGCACTAACACATTGGCTCTCTTGATACAGAGACCATACTGAAAGAACAGCAGCTCTCTGAAGAGCCAGCATACAGAACCATTTCCCAAAGCCACTCAGACTCATGATCCACCCGTCAACTTGCTCGTGTAATAACCTGCCCTCTGCCTTTCACCTGCTCAAACACTCACAAAAACTTCCAGAAGCAGTGCTAAGCTGACCTCGGGGACCTGACCTGATGTTTCCACCATCCCTCTAAACCTGTTTCTGACCCCTAGGTGGGAGGAAAACATTTGGAAAAGCCATATCATGCCACACACTGCCGCAGCAACAGTGCTTCCCTAGCATCCTTTACCTTGACTTCCCCATGAATTGTAGGAAGTTTTCTCACTTGGATTTCCTAAACTTACTCTGAAATTCTTTCTGTAGGTATAATGCTGTAGGCAATGATCTTGCCTGGAGCAGTGTCTATAAGAGCTCTTGCTATGGCAACACACCTCTGTGCCACACTACAGATAGCCTTCAGCCCAGTATGTGTTATAGGGATTGTTAGGTATTATGCAGGTATGGTATTGTGATAAAGCATGCTAAAAGACAGAACTACAGAAAACATATTTTTATTTCATTTATACATTAATCTTTGTGCACAAAATAGTTATTTTGTCTATTCTAGAAATAATAAGTGTGAAACATAATAAAATTATTATATATTTATCTGTATGCAGAACTCCAGTCAACTTTGATCCCTGCCAAGAAGGTGCTGGAAAAAATAATTTTCACCATGTATCCCAAATTGTGAGATTTTATTTATTATTTATATATATATATATATATATAAATGTAAAAATAAAGTAAGCAATACCAGATTTCTTCAGAGCCTGACTATACGGAAAATCATAAGGAACCTCTATTATAGCATATCTTTTCATTCTGCAGAGGTTGAACAATTCTTCCTTTCTTCAGGAATACCTGTTTTGACATTAGTAGCTAACCTCATGATACCAACATAAGGAAAGTGGGGGATACTTTATTTTCTGATTTATAGTAAAAATGAGCTACCATGGAAAGATTGCCACATTTTTGCAGACCAAGATCTTACTAAAGCTTTCCAAATCTTTTAGATGACATCATACACTGAAAAGGAATGACAGGTTTGTACTTTATAGTGTTTCTCACACACCCTTTATTCAATACTTTGTAGGCATTTTTCTAATACCTAGAGAGCAAAATCCAGAGCTATACAAAACAGCCCCAGAAACATAGTGTTACTGGGTTTTGCCATAATTCTCTGAAAAAACTAATTTGAATAATCCATGGATATAAAAACATTATGTCTTTTCTCTTTCACAGTCTCAACAAAAATTCTTTATCATGTGTTTTTTATATTTCATTCAGAAGACATTATGAAAACCTATCTGATTTATTTTCTTTATTTTTTACATGGACTCATTGTTCAGTTTCTTCCATACAATCCCATTCTTCACTGCAGTCTCCCCCTCTTCATTAAGATCACAGGTCTACCTTCTAGCTGATTTATACTTCCACTGTTTCTGCTTAATGATTCAGAAAATAGCCTCATTGAAATATATATATATATATTTATGTAGTGTTCAAATGAGGTGCAACTCTTGTACTCTTCAAAATGGGTCTCTGACAGAGTCCAGTATGCTTTATAAAAGCGGTATTCACAATTTATATAATTACTGTGCAGGCAAGAAAAACAAGTGCTAAAACTTAAGCACAAAATTTGTACATGTACAAAGTATTTAACACAGCTTAGCCCAGTACTGGAGGGAGCTGTCATCTGCCTTCCTGCCTGCAGGAAGTTCTGTTCAATTTGCATCAATGATTTTCAATAGCTGGTTTAAAATCCTCTTAAAATGTATCATTCCTGATCTTCTGAACAGATATTTCAGGTACACTGGACAGCTGTATTAAATGTTTTTCTTTGGGATTTGATTACTTACAGTACATTAGGTTTTAATGCATCATCCACTTTTAACACTGGTTGGATAGTAATACTGGTTACAATCCAGTGTTATTACAACATGATTTGCAGGCAACCGAGAGTAAGCTCTGGATACTGCAGTGTATGTTATTGGAAATTCAATATTCCTACATATCACAGAAGAACATAAAAATTCCTTATAACATACAGCTTTATCATACAGCTCAACTGTCGAGAGGAAACATTATCTGAAGAGTGAATAAACACAATACATGCTAAAGCATGGATGCATGAAATAAAAACCATTCCCGCTGTAAAAATCTTGGTCTGTATACAGACTGCTCCAGTGCAGATAACCAAGACAAATTTTATTAGATTAATCCTCCCAGGTGAAATTCAGTTGCTTAGTTCCAACACCATTAATAATATTGAATACATCTAAGGTAGCAGGAGGATACTCTAGAAGGAGGGCACCACCACACTTCTCCTTAACATAACTACTTTTATTTTGTCAACTATGCCTTCATTTGTCCATTTCAGTATTAATATCAAATCTTGATAACATTTAGATTTGTGAAATATTTTGTAAAACAAAATAATTTTATGCACGTTCATGCAGCACACACTTGCAAAGCCCATTTGTAAATAGCTACCTTTACTCTTAACGCTACTGTCTTATGAAAAGAAGATTAAATTAATCTATATTTCTGTGAAGGAATGGTTGAATTGTTATTAAAAAGTTCATAAAACTTCTATATGTAAACATGCCAAGCTGGAGTTATAACCATTCCATTAGATACCAGGCTACTGATAACAGTAATACTGATAACTGAAATTCAGACACAAATATTCTTGTCCCAACAGTTCTATCAAGGAAACAATAAATATGCAAACATATATTTATTTGGTAAATTATGATAAAAGTTAGCCAATTATGTTCTGTGGGATTTTACTTAAATGGAGATTGTGTTTTAACTTCTAATTTCCAAGAGCACATTCTCTCCTGGGCAACAGGGAAAGACATCTTCGTTCAGCTATCCCTACTGCAGCACTGCACCAATGTGGCAGAGCTCTCACAATTCTCCCACAGAAGAACAAAACTTCAGATTATTTATATTCTGCTATTTTTCAAGGAAAATTGATTAAAATACTTAGTTTGCTATGATGAGCAAAAATTGTAGTAAGAAACTATATTTCAGGCAAAAATCAATAGACTGCACAGGCAATGAGTAGAGAATACAGATTTTTAAGTCCATTCCCATGACAGGTTTTCCCTCGTTGTGATAACAATGAATGATGTTATCAAGTTGCCTTTAATTCACTTCCATTTTCAAACATATTTTATGTCTTTAAATTTAAGGACATTTGTATCTCCTGCTTTAAAACTTTGAAAACTTGTGCTGTAAGAGACACAAAATGGCATTTACCTAGAGTGATATTCCTTGGCTCAAACACTGAACCATGAAGCTACTACAAAACAACAGACGGGGCAAAATGGTATTGATTTCCTTCAGTTTCATTTTTAAAGAGCTGGATGAAATCTAAGCATTTCTCTTAAATATTTTTTTGTAAGGCCTTTGAGAAGGTTGAGGTGTAGCTTTTGAGCGGGCAGAACAGCATCTCAAAACTCCAAGCTGTGGTCTGGGGGACTACAGAGGCTTTTTCAGGGGATTATAAGATCTTCTATCTCATTATTTTCCTTTTGACTAGATCTGTACAACTACATACTGAAGGGTAGCAGTGTAATACATATCAGTATTCAGACCTATGTAAAATGTGTTTATATTCACATCGTTGGCTGTAGCTCGGGCTTGGAGGAATCACCCTGTTCTTAGCAAGACGTGAGCTTAGGAAACTGAAACCCAGCACTGTCAATGTCTGATCTGTCCAGAAGAAATCAGGGAGAGGTCAAGGCCAGCATTACAGAGATATGCAAAAACACTCTTTTTCTAACAGCTCCCAAAGGGTTTCCTAGCACAGCCTGGTGAACTTGCAACATGAGCAAGAGACAACGACAATATATACACTTATCCCAACACAGCTTTTCTTTTCCAACCCTAATTTCATGGATGTCTAAGGCTCTCTCAAATACAAAAGAAGAACTCCTGTGGCACTGCACAGACCTTTTAAATTCATTTTTCCACCCCACTGGAGAAAACATATGGAATGCTGCATATCTGCTTAGACTTTACAGTTCCATAACTGCATTATTTGCGAGGCATGCAACCATTTATGAAATAAAATGCTATGCTCAGTGATTCCCAACAGAAAGTAAAAAGCTTTCTGGGAAGAAAACCAAAAATGCTTCCTTCACTAAAATGATTACTCTTCACTCAGAAATATAAGGTAACAGGAAACCAATACATGCTTTTACATATTCCTTCTCTTACTTCTTAACACATTCTCAAAATTACCACAGCAGGAATCAGCATAGTAGCAAAGTCTAAAGGTGCTGAAATTCACAACCAAGCAACACAGCAAATGTTCCTAAATGCTTCTTAATCTAGATGCACTTTGAAGGGACTTTGTTTGAACTTAGAAAAACTAGAAAACTAGAAAAACAGATTTTTTCTGATACAAACAGCACAGAAAACGCTTGCCATTCTGCATATTCTGGGTGATTTACCACCTCTGCAGTCTTTCCCCATTTACACTGAATAATTATATAATTATAAATAATTACAAAAACTTAAAGCAAGGTTGCTAGGTGGTGAAGAGAAAACAATGAGATTGTCAAAATTTTAGATTTTTTTATGTTATTATCTTACAGCACTAACAGCTGTCTAAAAGCAATAGTCTACATTCTTAAAATGCAAAAATAACAAACCACCCAATTTTCAATGTAGATTTCACAGGAAATGAATGAATGAGGTTCAAAGAACAGCAGGAGTCAGGTATTGCCAAAACTCTCCGTTGCACAAAGGAAATTTTGAGCGTAGGATAAAAAGAGGGGGGAAATTATTTGGCCTGCAAAGAGGTTTAAATCAGTATTTTCACACACACAACAACAACAACAACGAAAAAAGAAAGAAAGAAAGAAAGAAAGAAAGAAAGAAAGAAAGAAAGAAA
>CM021766.1:86511560-86521965 GCA_011076525.1 Nettapus auritus | reverse complement strand
AAAGAAAGAAAGAAAGAAAGAAAGAAAGAAAGAAAGAAAGAAAGAAAGAAAGAAAGAAAGAAAGAAAGAAAAAAGAAAAAAAAAAAAAAAGTATATCCTAAGTACATGGCAACAATTGATTTCTTCTTCCCTAAGCAAAATGGATGCTCACAGAAAGAATAGCTTTGTTTTAAAAATCTGTTCTTTCCATGCAAATAATTTTTCCTGGAGTCTCTGTATTCAAGCCTCAAGAATTGTCACAGTTAAACTGCTTCCTCCCTTGTGAACCCTGGAATGGTATTAATGAGATACACAGGGAGTTATATTAAGATTTCTTTCAGGCAAAAGCACACATCGAGCTACTTTATTGATTTTAAAGGGGGGATAAGACATATGTCCTTCTTTCTCCAATAGGATATTGTGATGGTTTTACTCGGGTGGGCAGCCGAGTTCCACCACAACCGCTCTCTCACTCCCCCTCCTCAAAGAGGAGTGAGGAGAAAATACGATGAAAGGGGCTCAAGGGTTGAGATAAGGACTAGGAGATCGCGCAATAATTATCGTGACGGGCAAAACAGACTCAGCATAGAGAGAAAGTAAGATTTATTGCTTATACTAACAAGCTAGAGAAGTAAGAAACAAAGAAAAGAAACGAAAAGCACCTTCCCCCCCATCCACCCTCTTCCACCTCCTCCCCCCGAGCGGCGCAGGGGAACGGGGGAATGGGGGTTATGGTCAGTCTACAGCACTTCTTCTCTGCCGCTCCTTCTTGGTCACTCTTGTCCCCTGTGCTGTGGGGTCCCACCCACGGGATGCAGTCCTTGCCGAACTGATCCAGCGTGGGCTGTCCACAGGCAGCAGCTCTTCAAGAACTGCTCCATATATGGGTCCGTACCACGGGGTCCATCCCCTGGGAGCAAAGTGCTCCAACCTGGGTCCCCCACGGGCAGCAGCTCCAGCCGGGTCACCTGCTCCTGCGTGGTCTCCTCTCCACGGGCTGCAGGTCCGGCCCGGAATCTGCTCCGGCAGGGGTCTTCCACAGGCCTCATTCTCCTTCGGGGCACAGGCTCCACCGTGGTCTCCTCCACGGGCTGCAGCGTGGAACCCTGCTCCACCGTGGTACTCCATGGGCTGCAGGGGGACATCCTGCTTCACCATGGTCCTCACCACAGGCCGCAGGGGACTTCTGCTCCGGCGCCTGGAGCACCTCTCCCCCCTCCTTCTTCACTGACCTTGGCGCCTGCATGGCTGTTTCTCACTCCTCTCACCCTCCCAGCTGCTGAGTGGCGCAGCGATTTTTTTCCCTGTCTTAAATATGCTCTCACAGAGGCGCAAAACAACATCGCTTATTGGCTCCGCTCTGGTCAGCAGTGGGGCCCTTACCAAACATGGGGCAGCTTCTAGATCCTTCTCACAGAAGCCACCCCTATGGCCCCCCCTGCTACCAAAACCTTGCCATGTAAACCCACTACAGATATGCACAATCATCCCACGTATCAGAAGTACTGGCCATACTTTATGACTAGGGTAGTATATTAAT
This sequence comes from Nettapus auritus, assembly GCA_011076525.1. Taxonomy (NCBI): domain Eukaryota; kingdom Metazoa; phylum Chordata; class Aves; order Anseriformes; family Anatidae; genus Nettapus; species Nettapus auritus. Next base: position 86,520,446 of record CM021766.1, on the reverse strand, counting down.
GCCTTGCAGCTCTGAAGAATGATTGGAAGAAGAAGAACTTCAAATAAATACTCTTCTTCTTTATCTGTCATTGAAAATATGTTTTCCACCACTTAGAGCCCCTTTTCTTAATCCTTTAATATTTTCATCTCAACTGTGTCTCAAAGGTGTTCTACTTTAATGTTAAAACAAACATTCTTAAGTTACTAACAACTAAGCTGGAGGAAAATGAAACTTCTCAGTTTCTACCGTGTTTGCTTCTTTCTGATTTAAACCAAAGAAAACAGTCCAAGAATCTGGATGGCTACAAAATTGCTGACCTTGAGGCCAAAGGAAATGAAAAAAAGCCTTACTACTAAATGGCTGTGTTTTAGCTGCATGCCAAATCTCAGGATCTGCTGAAATTGTTACACAAATAGCTGCCTATTCAACTGAAAGCAGGTAACTTTTCAATTTCTTTGTTGTCTTTAAAAGGAATGAAATAACAAAACACTTCAATTTTTTATCTTTTGCATTTCTTCCAGGGGAGGTCCTGGTGAAGAAAGGTTTTTGCCTTTTCCTCACAAGTACTTTCCTAGAAATACTTTGAATTGGGATTTAACACTGAAGGTGGCCCTGCTCTGAACAAGTACTTGTTACCACATCATTTCCAGAATTCTTTTCCCACCCACTTTGTTCTGTGTTTCTATTAAGATTTACACATAATAGCCATATAATGCATCACATAAATCATTCACCTGGAATTTTTCTAAAGTCTGCCATCACCTATATAACCTTACAGATATGTAATGTAAATACATTATTCTTGTATCATATGGACTGTGTCACCTCATATATTATAACAGATATCAAATAAGTTGTGTATCATTTTCACCTATTAAAAGAATTTGATCATTTAAAGGATTCTTCGTTTCTTCACCTGACAGTAAAGCTTCCAGATCTCTCAGAAAGACAGCTTTCAAAGTTAAGAAAGCACATTCCTACAGCTCCATAACTGTTCACTCATACTTAGCTCATTTGTCTATTGTCAGTTTACAATTGCCTTCTGTATTTCATTCTGCACGTCACACTAGATGGCTATAAATAAATAAATCACAATTTTGATAATTCTTCTTTCATCATTACTAACACACACAAAAAATAGATAAAGAAAATAAAGAAAAAAAAATCACTGGTAAGTCAGATTCTCCTAAACATTTGAGCTTTGGGAGTAAAGACTTCAAATATGGTAACTTGCCTCTCTGAAAGTAAGACTTGCATAACCACGGTTGTCAGCCCTCATATTAAAACTTGGCCATTTCAACCAAGTCTAACATAGGAGTCAAAATTTAATTTTAAGGTTTCCACCGGGGGGAAAAACAGTGATGTGATTTGCTCTAGCCAACCTTTGTGGCTGAAGACTGCAGGCAGACACACTGATCAACCAGCAATATTATAAAATGCTGTAGAACCTGCTGCCTCTTCTGAGTCAGTAGCTCACATGAAGGTAGGTAAGGAAAGAAGCTGGAAGTACTATAGCAGGGAAACAGATGCTAAGCCAGATTACACAGCATAAATGAAGACAACAGAGATTCACTGAAGTGGGAAACATAGGGTGGCGTAAGAATAGAGAAATATAAAAAAAATATTGCAGCTACTGTATATAAAATAATCTGAAGGTAAAATAAGTCTGTTATTTGTTTTACTAATCAATGTTTATCTAATTTTTGTCTAAGACCTAACGTTCATATTAGCTTCTTCATCTAATATGTGGAAATATATATTTATATATGCATGTGTGTGTGGATGAGGCAAATTATTCCCCCTGTTGGCAACATGAAAATGAAAGTTTATTTGATGATCTTTAGAGATGTATGCATGTAAGATTTTCACTTAAAAAAAAAAAGTCAGATGTAGATGTAAATATACTACAAACAGTATAAAACAGGGTTGAGCAGAGTTTACAGAGGTCCACATAGCAATGCTGCAGATTTAAAGTCTCTGTGAAGACACCAGTTTCCTCTCATTGCTTCTGCTCAGAGTCAAAAAGAAAGATTTAGAAGCATATTAGATTTGTAGGATGCTGTGTTTAAACAAACAAACAAACAAAAACTATAAAGTAGGGTGCTAAAGAGGTAAGTTAGCATGAAGAACAGTTAAGGCTATCCCCCAGAGGAGGCAAATAAATAAATAAATAAATAAATGAAAAATAATAAAAAAGTAACATATTGCCTAGAGGTTCTGTTCCCAGGAACAAAAAGAACAAAGAGGGTATAGGTGCATTTGTCCTCCGTAAGAAGGTGCTGAATTTCCCACAACTAGTTGTTGAAGACATACTCCAGATAACAGATGCATAGATAACAGGTGTGTGTTAGATAATTTCTGTCAAAAACCTTGTTCCTAGTAAGTGAACACAACCTTTAATATATCTTTTAAAGTATTTAAAAAGATTTTTACAGACTATTTCCTGAACACCAGAAACACTAAGATAATGCTGTATGACAAGTGTTGCTTTAAAGGTATAATATCTCAACATTCTTGTCATTATACCAAGGAAGGAAATGCAATTGTACCAATAAATGAGCATTTTGAAATTATTAAGCAATTAAAGCAGCAACAACATGCTCAGCTTCATAGAAACAAGTGTTACAAACAAATACAGCTCTACAAATGTGGTGTTCAAGCCACAATTCTTAGCGGGGATGTAACTGCAGGTACAATGTAGCTGTTAGATTTGTTTAATCATTCCTCCTTAATGAACAAGGTAACAGGATAATTAGTTATTCTTGTACTGAGCCTTCTGTTATCATGATGGTGGATGGAAACACCTAGAAATTTAGCTTTGTAGAAATTCTGTAAAGCAGCTATAACTGCTATCTCTTTACTCCAGGACACAGAGGATGACTCGTGAGTACTTTATAGCACAGGAGCTATTTCACACACAAGAATTAAATACAGAACTTCCAACTCCAAATCCTGTGCCTCAGCTCTGACCTCTCTACCTTTTTCTCCTGTGAATGTTGCAGTGTCCCCACTATTCATCAGGAGAACATCCCGGAGAGGTGATCAATCCAAATGATAACGTATCCAAATGATAATGTATTTTATAAGCTTTCTCCTTTGGTCAAATAGTGATGACCTACATCTACCTTCTCTTTCTAAAAACAGCAGGACATCGTGACTTTAATCCTCCATTTCTGGTCAAAAACTGCTGTTCCAACAAAATAAATCACCACAGGAAGACACTTGACTATTTAAAAGCATTAGATCTGTTTGTTCTTGAAGACTGATGTGAGGTCTTTAGTAGCCATCCACAATCCATAAAGCAGAGTATACACTACTCCATGACACCGTTATGACTTTGCAGCCTTTTAGTCATCCTGACTTTGTTTCAAACACATTGTTTTACTTTGTTTTCACTATCACCAGCATAAACAGCAGGTAGAAGAAAAAAATAAAATAAAAATAAAAATAAATAAAAATGAGAGCTTAGATAATTGACCAGAATAAATAATTGCATTGAACACTTTTATTGTATAAAGAGATTCCAGCCACATAGTCCAAATATTTACAAGTCAGGATGAGTCAAAGTTAATTTCACATGGATACCTCTACAGAAGGTAGTTTACAGGAAGGATTTGAATTCTAAAAAAGTTTCTGCCTTGTGAGGAAAAAAAAAAAAAAAAAAAAAAAAAAAAAAAAGTTAATTGCAGCTCTAACACAGCTGAATTCACAAACTTGTATAGCATTTAAAAGTCACATTGTTATTTGAGAAAATGACAGAAGTTAGACACCTGGAAATATACTTAATGTACTGAAATTCCGAGGAGAAACATGCATTTGACTAATTTAATGAATACCAAGACAAGCCATTTTCCTTTTTCCTTTGTTTCTTCAAAATTGGAACCATTTCCAGTAGAGCTTCACACAAATAAAATTTTACCATAATAACTCTAAATGACTGCAGTGATTCTCCTCACATGTACATTTTGCAACTGGTTTAACACCCTCCTTGCTACATCCAAATGCTCTAGTTAGCACCACAGCTATCAGGTTTGCTTGTGTAAAATTTACCAGCAATAGGTCATCATCTTTGTCAGTGTACAGAAACATAGCAGAAACATCGCCAAAACTCATGAAGAAGAAAGACATAACAATTGCCACAAAAAGAGAAGACAGTGAGCCAGAGCAATAAAGAGCATTGAATACCTTTGAGGGATCAAAAAGTATTGTGAAAAACAGAAACTTCTGAAAGAGAGAAGAATGGGAACTTGCTAATCAAAGACCATTCAGAACACCACTGGGGAGCATGCAGCAACTCATCTCATTGAAGAAATAACTTGTTTATTTCTTGCTTGGAAAGCAGCCTGAGAGGCTGAAGGCGTAAAACCTGCTACAGGCTTTGATTAAAGCAGCAAACTCATCTACAGAACAGTTCAATTGAAAATTTATTGAATTCTGTGATGTAGAGGAGTCATAAAACAGGGTGGCGCCACAAGGTAAGACTTGTAGAAAACTTAATTAATTAATTAATTAATTAATGTGGAATTAAACCTCTCTATAGCTTGCAGGAAGTCATGAGTTTGAATTTTGTGTCAGGCATATGAATTTCACTTTAGTCTGTCAATAAGGCACAATAACTATTCTGTCACTGTCACACATGAAAGATCTAAACATACACTGTAGGGCTTAAATGATAAAACAAGAGCATAGGCAAGTAGAGAAATGGCTTAGAGTTCATAAAGATAGCTCAGAATTCGAAGACAAATTCAGCATTCTTGTCATATTCTGGATAGTACGGATGCCAACATTTTCCAATACATAAATCTACAGCCATACATGCCTTCAAACTTTTTTTTTTTTTTTTTCTTTATAAAACCTTCAACAATGTACTTGACTTTCACTATCTTCTTGTACAGTCTGATTCAATAGAACCACAGAACAGCTTGGGTTGGAAGGGACCTTAAAGATCACTTAGTTCCAACCCCCCTGCCATGGGCAGGGACACCTCCCATTAGACCAGGTTGCCCAAAGACCCATCCAACCTGGCCTTCAACACTTCCAGGGATGGGGCGTTCACAGCTTCTGTGAGCAACCTGTGCCTCTGCCTCTCCACCATCACAGTGAAGAATTTCCTCCTACACCCCTTTGTCATTTGTTTGAGAGATACTATATGATATCAATATAACTATGTATCAATAATCCACATCATCATGTTGGAAAATAATAAATTTCTAAAACACATTTCATTAAAAAACTGTATAATTGTATAATCTATTCATGCCTGTATAACAAATAATAATAATAATAATAATAATAATAAAACAACAAAAAAGAGGTTAACTTAAGCCATCCACTGTTTAGTTTTCATATTAAATATACAATAATATAGCTTCTAATTCAAAATATTATTTTTTAATAATTTTTAAAGATAAAACAAAGTGGTCCACCTTGTACTTAGGACACAATAAACAAATGGCCAAAAAAATTTGAATGCTACAAAATCAATCTATTTTTAATCATTTTTTTTAACTTCTGCCAGGAAAAATCACTGAAAGATCACAGAAGAATTCAAGTATGTCAGGAAATGCTAGAAAACACAAGTCCACACAAGCAATGGCTTCCTCAGAAAATTTTAGCACAGCACTTACTATATTAAAAAGAGGCATTGGTGGTTCTTCAGTTGTCCACTATATGTTTTTAATAGAAGGCCCAGACGATTTTAACAACTACAACACATCAACCTACTAAATGCCTTCTTTCTTGATTTCTAACATTACAAATCAGTTTTAAAATACCTACCGTCATACACAGCTCCTTCAGAGCACAGGGCAGGGCAGTGCAAAACCACCCTACCCAAACCTAATATTATTCTCACATTCACTCACCCCACTCACCCCTTTCTTTTTTTTCAAGAAAAAAAAAAAAAAAAAAACCTACATACATGAACAGTAGCATACATCTATGTAAATGAATACTGAATGCCCTTGCATTTGTTGTCTTGTATGTCATCTACTCTGAGAAATATTTTGTTAAGTTTTCTTTCCTTTTTAAAGGGTTACTCCTTGCTTTTCAGGTGACAGCTGAAAGAAGTTTTTACCTCTGCTTTCCATCACAGAACTTCTAGAGCACATTTGCTCACTCAGCACTTCACTTCTATTCTTGGGATTTTTTTTTATTTTTTTTTTACGTTTAGTTTTAAGTTCACAAAGCCAAAGATAAGATAGTTTGAGTAGAAATTTCCATAAGTCTTTCAAAGTTTTCTCAAGGATCTCTCACATTAAATTAGCTTCCTTCTCCCTAGTGATTTAATCTGTCGATTCAGTATAGTTTCATAGAACTAGGTCAGGAATAACCTAGTCTGAACCACAAACAACAGATATTCTTAATGAAACTGTTTGCTGAAAAAAATTAAAATAACAGACAAAGCTTTATTATTATTATTATTATTTATTTATTTTTAGCAGCATATGTTTTTAAAAATATTTTGAATTACACAAAGTAGTACCTACCTAAGACAGTAGTACCTACTCCCCAGAAATGCAACAGTGTAGTAATTGAGTGTAGTAATTAGAGTGGATTTTAAATTAACATACAAAACACAGGGATTTCTTTATGATAAGCACCTTATTTGCTCTTGAGACCATCCCATTTGAGTCTTACTCTGGTCAATAATGCATGAAAATCAATTACACTTTCTGCACATAAATGATGAAGTAGAACTTCAGAGTTACATGAAATTTTGAACATACATCCATCTCTCATTAAAGCCAGTGAAAATGCAAACAAACTCCAACATAGTTTCAAACCACAGTGAAAAACAAGCATTGCAGTTATTTACAAAAGAGCTCTCCCTTTTTTTCTAAATTATATTCTAAGGTGAATAGGTTTATTAAAATGTCTGTACCAAATGAAGAATCCCTATCAACAGCTTACTTTAGAATTTAATACCCACAGTTTTTCTTTTTTTTGAAAAGGTAAGAAATACATTCACCTCAGTTATATAAAAGCTATTAACTTCACCTTTACAAAGCAAGAGTTTATTTAAGAAACTGCATGTCACATGAACTTGGAAAAACTAACTTTCCAAGTGAATATATCAGACCAGCTATTTCCACGCATTGCTAATTATATTAAACTGTTTGGTCTTAACCCATTACCTCTGTTGGCTATCCCTCCAAAGAACATTACTAACCACAAAAGAAGTTCTACAACATCTAAAAAGAATAATATTCAAAAACCACAACTTGATAAATACATTTCACCCTGACACAATTCATCAGAGGAAGAGCCATCATGCTTGGCACGGAAAACACAAGGGAAGACTGATGTAAGTAAAACTGTCAATTTGGAGCAGTTTGTTTTAAAGTCATTGTTTCGTCTATACTGTACTGACAGATGATAGCAGTCTTGTCACTTTGGAAAAAGTTGAAAGGGAACGATTGCATTTTTCCTGCAATGCTTTGTAAGGTTGAAGCACGTAAGACAGGACGATAGCAGGGTATCAGAGGAAAAGGAAAGTACTTTCAAAGGAAACAATTCACATCCCTAGAAATTACAATCCATACCATTTTACTTGGACTCTGCTACAGAAAATATTTTGTGCTGTGTATCAGCCCCACAGTGAGTTCTACAACACCAGAACAGATTGTAAATATTGAATTATTATTTCTTGCACCAACTGGCATTATATTTGATTAGCTCCAGTTTTAATTGCTTTCTCTCCCATAGTTTCTCTTCTGGGGCACATCCCACTTGCTATAGGATTATTCCACAGTCACTCCTGCATATCAAGGCCTTCCCCCAGGCATTTTCTTTCAAGTTCTGCTGTCAAAGTCTATAGACTTTGGCTACCAGAGTTTCCAGGAGTAGCAACCCCATTTCATCCACCACATACCTCAGTAATAACCATGACACACACCATATCTATATCAAACCTGGTATGTTGTAAGCACATTACATAGCCTGCACAGGGGCAAGTAAACCCAGCACTTTCAGAACACTGCACCCTACATTGTACACAGGACACCTGTGCCATCCTCAAGCAGTGTTCACACAGGCATGTATTTTGTTGTAACTTCTACCCAGGAAGTACAAAAACTGCTTCCAACTTTCCTACAAGTTGCTCACTTGCACCTTTTACAAAATCTGGAAAACAAACAAAATTATTACTCTCTGAACATGCTGTAATAAATAGCAAAAGGAGCCTTTCAAAGTGCCTATGACTTCAGGGGAAGGAAAATAATGAAGTACACATAATAGTTTAACAAGTGCATCAGAAAACCCAAAATATGCTCAGACTCAGATAAGATTGGTGATATTTAGCAGATAACCTACATTCCAAATTCCCACACAAGAGAATGATATACTTGGAAATTAGATATTTTCTCATTTCCACTTTCACTAACTTAAACATTTTTACTGCAACTTTACAACCTTTACAAACCTTTTGAGTTGAAAGAACAAATAATTACCATACTTTCTGAAGAAAACAATGATAATGCCCATTTAAATTGAGTCAGTCCTGGGGTTGCAGAAGTGCCCACAGTCTTAAAGTAGACATGGAACAGGATCTAAGATTCAAGATTTGTTAATTGGAATAATAATCATTTTTAAACTGTAAGCTTCTTGAGTTAGGAAAAAAATAATAATCTCCCACCCCACAATGTGAGCAGCCATTGCAATCCAATTCATTCTGTAACTGTTAGCTAAACATATTGAGCTTATTCCCTTCTGCAAGTTATTCACATCAGGACATAGCCACACTTCTCTGTGCTGTTTTCAGTTTCATTTTAGGGTAGTTTGTGCCACATCTAATTGTGATAACAGGGAAATTAGATCTTTGCTTTTGAGGAAAACAAATAAAAATAAAAGAAAAAGAGAAAGAAAGAAAGAAAGAAAGAAAGAAAGAAAGAAAGAAAGAAAGAA
>CM021766.1:86500161-86511550 GCA_011076525.1 Nettapus auritus | reverse complement strand
GAAAGAAAGAAAGAAAGAAAGAAAGAAAGAAAGAAAGAAAGAAAGAAGAAGGTCATTACCCTTAAATTCAATAAATCATTTGTGAAGTTAGGAAAAAAAAAAAAAATCAATACATTATTTCTTCTGGTACTGTCAGCTAGACAACAAGATTCCATATAATGTCACTATGCTCCTCCAAACTATGTTTTGGTCAAGAAAGGGAAAAGTGTTCTTCTTATTGTTGCTCTGCTTTTTCTTGTTCTTTGGTGGTTTTGTTTCCTTTTTTGAGTGTTTTTGCTCGGTTGGTCTTTGGCTGGTTGGTTGTTGTTTTCATTGAGGAAAACTAGTTGTTCTAATGATGAAGTAATCCTAAAATTTTACAGTTACCTGATTTAAAAAAATAAATACAACTTGTAAAGCTTGACTGCATGACTACCAGCTTCCCTAGAGAATATTTTACTTACTGTTTTCTACTTGATATTTTTGTCTGTATATGTTATGAACTTTAATGAGAACTGCAGAAGAACAGGATTCTCAAGGCCCGAGGTTCCCAAGACTTCCAGTGCCAGAGCTCACCCTCGTCAGAGCACTCTATTAGCAGCTGAAGAGAGGCCCCCCTGCCAAGGCAATTGAAGAAACTGGCAGACCTTCCAAATCCAATCGCCTTTTTCACAGCTGTCCCTCTGTAGCCAAACTTAGATATGCCACCAGTGCATAAAATACAGTTTTAGCCTGCAACTTTTTGATAGGCCTGGGGCTGGAAAATAGGTAGGCAAAATCAGCATAACACACCATGGCTCAGTTGTCAGTTCACAAGCTGTGACAAAATTCAGTGTTTGGGCAGGTTTCTGATAGAACTACTAACTGTCACTAATGCTGTTTCATTTCAAAGCATTAAGCATTTAATAGTCATGAATATACTATATATGTCAGTTTTCTATGTAACACAAAATTTCCAGGAGAGTTTTCCTGCAAAGACTAATTGCCTAGAAGATTATATTAGATGATTAGTAAGTAGTACTTTTGCAAATAGTAAAAACAACCACCACCACAAAAAAAAAAAAAAAAAAAAAAAAAAAAAAGTCTGCACTGTATTTCCCAAGGACACACTATATATAACATCTATCTTCTTCATCTTGGCCTTGCTGTTTGACCAAGGTCAAAAGGAGGCAATGAAGTAATTGTTAAAGAAGTGACTGGAGAAGTAATGCAGCAAGCACGTCTCAGCTATACAACTTTGAGAAAGTTAAGATACTGTCAACACAGAAAACTGACTGCTTCTTTCCAGCCAAGGAGGGTTTGTCCTCCTAAAGCTAAGTTTAGGCTCAGAAAGAAGCAGCAAAACAGTTCCCTGCTCACACATATAGGCAATTTATATCTATGCCTGGTGTTTGGAAGAAGTGCATCCAAATTCTTCACAGGAACCAGCCATGTACCTAGCTTGGACCTACGTTAAAAGCCATTGTTTACTTTGAGTCCCAGCTGCTAGTAAAGCTTTGCTTACAAAAGTTATATTTCAAAAAGCCATATTATGCATCGAGATTTACAGGGAAAAATAACTAGATCAGGTTGCCCAAAGCCCCATCCAACCTGGCCTTCAACACTTCCAGGGAGGGGGCATCCACAGCTTCTCTGAGTAACCTGTGCCAGTGCCTCAACACCGTCATTTCTTATGCTGAAAGACATACTCAGCACAAGAACTTATGCAACAATAGATCTAAGCAACTTTAAAATACCATAGATTACTGAGCATTACTGTAAATTGGAAGTTGCCTGTAAGTTGCAAGCAAAAAGATTATTTTACAAATAACTTTTTATGTTTGAGCATTGCTTGAAGCCATTCCATGTATTTATTTTTGCATTTGGTATCACTGATGTAACTAAGGTTAAATTGCACCAGTGGAATAGGAAACACTACCCATTAACTGAGAAATTCCTTTTCCTCCACCAGTGACCCAAAAATGATCTGGATGATGACGATGAAAGATTATCTCCAAGAACATTACAGCACAGTGCAGTATATTTCTACCATACCTCAAGCTCCACAGGGGCTAACTGGAATTAAATTTTCCTTGGGAAGAAAAATACTATTATAAAATAAAATCTGAATACCTTGTATGTACTGCACAAAAACTACTCTGATAAAGTTTCATCTATATTGATCTATCTACCCTACATAGGCTTTTGGCCTGAAGAGCTAATGTGAATTAAATTGAACATTTACTTTTAATCACACCAGAATCCATTTGCCCATTTTGCTTCCCAAGAGAAAGGGCTATAGCAAAAGAGGAAATACTTTCCAGCTTTTTTGGTGATGGGTCTGAGACATGTTAGTTGTCACTCGAACAAGAGACTTTTCAGAGCTGAAAACTTTAATTTCTGCCTGTCTTCCCTGAAATTCTTCCTTTCATCAGGCACACTAAGATCATTCAGAGATGCATCTATCACACCTAATGATCTTCTACCTGGCATTCAAACTTTCTTCCAAGTTGAATTGGTTTTCTTTGAGGAATACAGATGTGTCTGAAGAACAATATATCTATTCTCCACAAGAGATATATTAATGTGAACAAATACTGTTGTTGTTAAGCTGTCACATTTACTCGCATCCTCATTTCATACTTTCAGGACCTGGCTGGGAGAATAGTCTGAATACAACATAGTACAGAGTATCTCATATCCTGTTCCTGCAGAATACTAACACACTACAGTCATAGAGCAGCAGGTACAGGTAGGTGCATACTTTGTGTTTCTTGCAATTTCCAAAGGCTTCCAGTGAAAAAGAGACATCCCAATGCGAAAAGTCTTTGTAAGGACAATATCTTATAAATTTCAGTTTCAGGGAGAAACCCTTTTTTATTTCTTTTAAAGGGGTTTGTATGCTCCAGCTAGAAGTTTCCAAGTGAAGAAATAGAAACAGAGATTAATTGCCTCATCTGTTCAAGGGTAATTCCCTCTTGGGTAGAACTATAAAGCTTAGAAAGCTTACTGATGGAGTCCATGCTTTTCTGAGGAAACTTTGCTAGTTTCTTTGTAATGGACTTAATCAGTTGAACAGGGTAATTTCAGGCTGGCATTTTGCTAGTTGGAAGAGTTACATACTGAAGCAATCCATCTACATCAGGCACGAAATCTCCCTATTAATCTACACATTACTGTAGTCTTTTATGTACCTCTTTGGCAGAGGTCATTCTGCCAACTCACAACTAAATGAAATAAACCTAACTACTTCTCTGTAATTCATTGTTCTTCAGCAAATATATTTAATTACTGTTAACCTTTTGATTGTGCAATATAATATTTTACTTCACATTCATATTATAGAAACAAAGTTAAATTTCATCACAGATAGCTGTAGAGCAAGTGATCAGTTCAGCATTATATGGAAAACTACATTTTGTGTTACTTCAACAAGTCCTCTTCATTTATGGTGCTGTCAAACCATCCCAGGCAATGTTCGGTAGATTTTTCTGATTATATGCACTGCAAGCCATAGTTTCTAAAGAGACCATTACCTGCAGGTAGTGAGACGAATTTATTCATGATTCAGGCCACTTCTTTACTCCATGAATAGTATCATGGCCTACTAACTTCCACATAGACTGCTTCAAGAGCAAAAATGTGCTAAACCAGCTCCACAGCAAATATTCTGAGTATAAAGTAAAAGACAGATAAAAGAACAACCTGGCGATATCATCAGTTTACCAAAACAAGGCAATTCATATAACTCCTTAAGCAATAAGAAACACCTTAAGATCCCATTTACAGGTCTGTTACTTGGGATTATTTTTAGAACTGTGTAAAGTCAGAGTTCAAAACCACTGTGTTTTAGACTTCGTCATTTACTTTTGTAATGGGCTGTAAGTATTCAGACTTCATAATCAGGAGTAAGATTGACTGCTGCTTTCTAAGCTGCTGCTGTTCAACTGATGAAACATATCAACAAAATCAGCATACATCAGGAGATCTCATATTCCAAGTTCCCCTTGCCAGATTCTCCTTCATACACCATTGAACATGTTATAACGATAGACCAGTGAATATTTAATAGCATTAAATAAAAGGCAACAGCAAGGGAAAGCCTTGACCTTTCACCCTTTACTAAACTCATTACAACTCTCTGAAGTGGATTAAAATAGCACAGAAAGCACCTTTGATCCTCTTTTAGTCACAGAAATGACCTTTGAATTTTATTGTGTTTACAATAATCTTCTATGCAGATGGTTGTGAACTTTAGCTAAATTAGTTTGACCTATTGCAAATAAAGAAAAATGATTTGCATTTAATGTTTCTTCTTGGAAACTAAGGACAAAATGAAGCCATAAAGCAGTATACCTAGAAAATGCTTAAACATTTTCTCTTATTCTACAACAGAAATATGCAAAATTCAACACAGAAAGAGAAGAAAATGGGAGCGTAAATGTATCTGTCTTATACATATCAGGAAACATGATATAATCTGGCAACTGTACAGCTGGAGATATCTAACTTTTCTAAAGTTTCCAAGCCCCAGAAAGGTTAGAAACACTTTCTTGTATGAACTCTGTTATGTACATGGCCAAGTTAACAGGAAAAATAATCTAGTCAATGAAAATACCACTGTAGGCTCCTTGTAGCTAATATCAACCAACAGAAACTTTAGTTGCAAGGAAATACTGAAGTAATTTACTTCATTATTTTTTTCCTTATGCAGAACTCCAAATTAAAGACCTGTCTTACCTGCTGTTTAAATTAATGTAATCGATTAAAAAACAGTAAAGTGTTTCTACAAATATAACAGGAATGTTACAGAACTGCAGCCATATAGTGCAAACCATTTCTGTGAGTACACTCAAAAAGGCAATTTTACAAGAGGGATGCACTTTACTTTTCATGCTTGTAGTATGCAGTTCCACTACCCTAGTGCAAACTAGAGTGAGAAAACAATTTGTGCTCATTTTCCTTAAATACCATTCACTGCATCCATATACTCACATACAGACTACCATCCAAAGGTATAGGCTGGTATATATGCCTGGCAGAAGCTAGGCATATTTATGAGGAGAAGGATTACTCTCTACCCATGCTGTTCCCACATCCTTCCCTTTTGTCAGACCTACTATTATGTCAGACAGACCTTTGGACTCCTGAACTACATTATACTTATTCCATCCCCCATCGCAGCCCTTGCATCACTTTGCTTGTCATCGCGTATCCCTCAGAGGGGAAGTACCTGTCTGGATGCAGACAAACCTTCCTTCTCCTGCTGCAAAGCTGTCACTGTCATCACAAAGTACCACTTTAATGAGGCCAAGGCCTGCCCTGTAAGTCTAACTTTTCTTCAAGCTTTACAAAAAAATATATAATTAAAATAAAAAATGCAGTCTAGTCTAATGATTACAGATGCAAATGAATAAAGATTTATTGACATTCAAACTGCCCTCTCTAAACTATCCAGTAATCTTTAGCACCAAACACTTTTGAGACATCCATGAAGGAGATAATATTTTTCGAAGCCATCATTTCAAACTCTGCATTTACAGACCCAGGAGTCAATAAATATTTGGAAAAGATAGAAATAGATATACAAAGTCTGATCATAGACATCTATTTATACATGACTAATATTTTATGCATCTAGCTGTGACCAAATGTGACCACTTTTCTTAAGAGATACATTTGCTTATTATTAGAAAATGAACAGCAATAGCCTTAAGCCTCCTCAAATTCTGTGCTTGAACACAAAACTTACATATGTGGACTAGCTGATTACAAAACCAAATATTTCATGAATTACACAAAATCAAAAGACACTAACATATAATTATGATCAAAATATGCAGTTCAACTGCTAAAAACATACCTACCTTTAGAAGTGATAAACATAATTGTCAGATCAAACCATCTGAAATATTTTCAAGTGCAAACAACAATTTGATCATTTTGTTCCATTTTTTTTTCCTACACTACAAACTTCAGTTTTCTGAAAATTGAAGGAGGAAGAAAGAGTGTATCACTGGTACTTGATTGCTACTATAAATTAAGTGATTGCTGGAAGCACTAAATGTTGTAGTCTTTACAATGTACTCCTGCTTTCCGCAACTCCAGGTGTTTTAGCTCTGTTCTGAAAAGCCTGAACTACCATTCTATCTGCAGGTTACTGCTCTCTGCCATTCGCAGATTTTGCAAACATCCTCAAAGTGAGAAGATAGAAAATAAATGCACAGGTCTTTTCATGTCCATCCATATCAATAGGTGTGAGGAAAGTGCATGAAAGACAATGTTTTATTCTCTGCTCAACAGGGTACCATGTTTCTGGGTGTACACAGAAAAAAGTATTGGCATGGGTGAGGTTTAATTGACAGGTATTATTCTAAGGCTAGTGATACAAAACACAACAGTTGCCAATGCAACTTTACTTTCAGTATTAAAAAAGAATAAAAGCAGTGGGCAATTAGAACAAGCTCAGGTAGAACTATATTCATTCGTAAGACTGAAATAAAACAATATTTTTTCTTATTATTTTCCCCTTCTTGGCCCATAATTCCTGACTGTCAAAACTGCTGCACATTCATAGAACTGTTTCTCAATTTCAGGATTCCTTCTTCTAATGTAGTGTTGCCTTAGCATTGACAGATGTCCTGTGGGAAAATTAGATTGTTACCATGAACCTCTTGAGTCTGTCAAAGAGCCATTAGACACAGCAGATTTACACAGTGTTTCAACAGGGACCAAAAGATGATTATGTACTACAAGAAAAATAATCATAACATGTAAAACTATCTGCCCATAGCTCTGGAAAAGGAACTTGTACCTCATTTCTTCTCCTCTTACTGAAAAAAAAAAAAAAAAAAAAAAAAATGATGGAATCCTTCATGATATCAGGGTGATTCAGGCAGTTAATCAAAGAAGAAAAAAAAAAAAAAAAAGGGGAAGAGGAAGGGAATACAACAAAGATGTATTTAAAACAGGAAAGAATATGTTCTTTAACTGTACTCTTGTATTGTCTCTGACTGCGATGGAGTTAACTTTCTTCATAGCTGTGCCTATGGTTCTGCATTTTGGATCTATAATTAAAACAGCACTAACACATCACTGTTTTGGCTATTGCTGAACATCATTTGGACAGCATCAAGGCTTCTTCTTTTTCTCAATCTGCCTTCCTTCCTACTCTCCCACAAGGAGACAGCTGACCTGCATTGGCCAAAGGGATATTCCATAAAACATCATGGTTAGCATTATTTAAAAAAAAAAAAAAAAAAAAAAAAAAAAAAAAAACAGGGGCTTTTAAATTTTACAAGGTAGCCACTGAGTGTAGACTGGCTGGGTATCGGCCTTCTTGTGGGAGATGATGAGCAATTACCTTTGCAACATTCCTCTTCCATTCACTCATTAAACTTTGTCTCAACAACGAGTTTCTTTCCTTTTGCTCTTATTATTCTGATAATTCCCCCTATGATAATAATATCATAATTCTATGATATTATTCCCCTTACCTTCCTGGGGTGAGTGAGTGGCTGGGTAGCTCACACTCAAAAGGGTGTTAAGCAATAAGAAGTTAAAGAGAGATCAATGTTAGTGGTATCACCTTTATTATACCAAGCTTGACATTCTTTAAACATTCTGCTCAAGCCTCTTAGTTTTACTTCTGATTTACCTTACTCATTAGATGGTAAGATTAAGTTCTCTTCCTTCTTTACTTCCTGAACATGAGAGAAAAGGGAGCAGTACATGCAATTAAACTGATTACCTTATGGTGTTTCTCCACACAGAAAAATCTATCATCAGCAACATTTAGATTCCACTAGCCTCTTTTTACTACCCAGTAATATGTTAATGTTGTGGTTTATAAAAAGAGAGATTCACCATTAAGATACAACGATTAATGCCATGAAATTAAAGGTTTGCATTTGAATGAAGTCCAATATTTGGTTCCAGACTGCACAAGCAAAAACTGCACCTGTCATACATATTTTTATGCCTAGAAAATGAATTATGAATGGTTATCCAAGTATGTTGATTGTACAGGCACAAATGAGGTATTTCAAAATTCACATAAAGAAGGAAGCTTGCTTTTATGGTTAAAAGGTGCTCCAAAGACAAATGGTAAATTTGAGAGCAAAAATAACTCCAAAGAGAAAGTCTTTGTTTCTCAAAAATTTGTGAGCCTTCCTGGGTCCATAACAAGTCCACATTTGAAATGGACAACTATCAGACATGTATCAAGCACACATAGCTCTCCTGAGGATGATAAATTTTATTAGTTTGTACCGATTACAGTATATTATGTGAAGGTAGCACAAAACATGGCATACTCCAAGTTTAAAGCTAGGTTGAGGAGGGTAGTAAAACCCCTCAGTAAAAGAAATAACAAAGGCCATATTTCTTGCAAGGATTTTGGAAAACACATTTTGGAAAATTGTTTTTCTTGTATAATGGGTTCCTTTTACCCTGAATAAGTGAATCACTGTAAGGGGGAGAGGGGTTGTGCTTTTTCAGTCAACTGTGCTGACTGAATGTGCAGTAAAAAAATGCATTATGTTTGCAGAAAAAGTAATTGATGTCTAAAGTCTTATAAATATATAAATGAGCTAGATTCTTTGAAGATAACGTGGACAGCTGCATCATTTTTGCATTTCATAATGATAATGAGCCAATATGGTAAAGAAAACTATATTTACACCACTATTTGTAAAATAAAGCTACTTGTTACAACTTCTTCTAATGCACTATGACATTTGCAACAAAAAATGGCTAATGATAACAGTTTTCAAAGATATAAAAACTTTTATTATTTTATGCTGAATAGAGATGTCTATAAATACATCCTGATTAATAGTTATAAAAATAAAGCATTATTTTTGCTAAAGCTTATGGGAGGCTATGTGATATAGCTCCACTTGCATTCTGTTTTAAAACACATAACTCTACATATGCTTTCATTGCAACTACAGCATAAAACACAAAACTTAGAGAAAGCACAGTCAGTAATATCTTCTGTTTCCTTCCACAGCCTTATTTTCAGCCACTTATGACTTGGCCAAGTGTAGCTATTTGGATATGTTTCACTGAAATTTCCAGAGATGGGATTTTTTTTTAACTAAACTACATCAAAAAAAAAAATAATAATAATTTAAAAAGTAAAATAAAATAGCCCAAGTATTTTCAATAGGGGCTTAAGACAATGAGGGCTTGTCTTCATGGTAGAAATTTCAGTTTTTCTTCATCCTGTGGAAATTTTTTCTTCAGTTTGGGCAAGTTATACATCTTACACTTCAGTCTTACAAGGATTTAGACATTTGTTAACTATACAGCTGCATTTGTTCAAAGACTGTGTTACACTAGATACCTTTGAGAACTGTAACATCTTATGACAACTGCATCTGACCCATACAAACAGAAAATAAGTAATAATAATAATAATAATAATAATAATAATAAAGTGCACTTTAGGTTTCAGTTCCTTAGAATGTTTCTGTACCTCAGAATGGCAAGCAGAGAGATGGTCTTTCCTGAACAATCAATACCGCCTCTTGCATGAGCTCAAGAAGTGCAGAAGCAGCAGCTTCATGGCATGAACTTACATGCAGAGAAGGATGGGGATGGATGCAAGGCTGTCAGGCACCTAGGGATCCATGTCAAAAGGGATTTTAGGGGGACAGTAGGGCAGATGAGAGAAAGAAGGGAAGAGCAGCAAGAAAGTAAAAATCATGTACTACTGTCTCTGCAGCTAACTGTGTGGGTCAGCTTATGGCTATGGCTAACTCTGGCTCTAGACACTAAAAAGCTCTAGAATCAAGCTGCTGCCCATGTTCTCACTACACAGGTCTGCACATGCCACCTCTGCAAGAGCAAGCACAGCTCTGCTCAGCTCCAGAACAGGAAGACCATCACTGCACCACTGCTCTGCTACCACTTGTCACCCTGTCGCCTACCTGACTCATCAACTGGATCAGTCACACATCTGTAGTCAGACAAGGCTCACAGAAGTGTAGTGAGCCATACAGCTAATGTAGTGGTAGATAAGCATGAAGCAAAGCATCAGAAGTATTCCAAAAGCTGACACCTATCTTATAGTCTCAGCTGCACAGTATATATAAAACAAGAGACGGAGTCAAGATATAAAATGCAAAAAAACATAACTAAAAATTAATTGGCTGATTGGTACCAGTATGATACAGAAGGCTCTATTATTTCCTTCCTATTAAGGAATGTGTCCCTTATTAACTCTATTGCATTCCCTTCCATTTTCACTGCAAATCCAGTCAGGTGGATAAAGAGATAATTGCTCATAGACTTGCTCAAAAAAGAAACATTAAAGGAAAAAAAAAAAAAAGCCCTTGGTAAAATGATTTGAAGCATTAAAGATTACATCATCCTGGCATCCTCACATTTTTGCTGAAGAAGGGTAGGAGAAAAAATGACTGATTCCATAGGATATACAGCACTATTAGTCTATGAAAGACTCAGATTTACAGAGGTTTATACAAAGCAATGCCCCTTATTTTATTAAGACTCTGTATTTTTAGAAAGTAGCAATGAAATGTTTTGATCAGTTTAACACCCTTCCCTCTGCCAGAAAACTGTCAGTTCATCATAAAAGTGGATGCCAAACATGTCTATATGGAAAAATATTTCCCAACATCTCTCTGCAATGTATATTACCTCCCTCCTCCTGTAATTGTTATATCCATATCAGATAAAGAATAAATGAGAATTTGGATAACAAATCTAAGAAGGAACTGTCTAAATTCTATTAGATTTCTTAGGCATCTGAAAGTGACCTCTGAGATTCTACTGTTCTGCAAGTTAGCTATCTTTAGGGACTTTTTTCCCCCTTTCCAAGACTCCACTCAGTAACAGAGCCCTGTCCTCCCAGAGATTTATGTATCTCCACCATGACAAGCACCTGTGGACACTGGCACAGAGCAAAACTCAAGAAAATAAACCTCATTGGTCAATGAACAAACCCGGAAAATCACCACAGTAAGAAGACACAAACTATTAGACTTTGTTTCACTTAACGTTTTTGTGTTGACAGGCCATTGCAGCTTGTAGCTTGTGATCCTGGGGAACTGTGCTAGCCTGCCTGTATTGTAATGTTACTGAACTTGGTGCGTCATTTTACACTACTGAAATATTCATCTCTTTCTATTGTGAAATAAAAAAAAAAAAAAAAAAAAAAAAAAAAAAAAAAAAGGATTTTTGAGATGCTGGAAATCAGTTTTTAGATTATATACATACATATATACTTGCAGTCCTTATCCCAAATACTATCAATTGGTTCAGTATCTGAGCTTAGGGACCAAAACACTGAAACCATAGAATTATAGAATATCCTAAGTTGGAAGGGACCCACAGGGATCAATGAGTACAACTCCTGGCTCCACACAGGACCACCCCAAATTCAGACCATGTGCCTGAGAGCATT
>CM021766.1:86370826-86495161 GCA_011076525.1 Nettapus auritus | reverse complement strand
CTCTCCTCTCCTCTCCTCTCCTCTCCTCTCCTCTCCTCTCCTCTCCTCTCCTTTCGCTTTTACTAATTATTGTGTTAGCAGTAGTTGCAAGCTCAACCCTTCATATGAACTTTCTGCATGAAGATTACCTAACTCTACAGTGATGCCCAGCACCTGAGGTGCATGGATAATTCCCAGTGCCTCTAATATCCCTTCTGAACAATATAATAGCCTACAGCAATTATTTACTCTTAATATATTATTTTCTCACAATTACCCAAGTCATTCAGCATTTTAGAGTTCACCATAATAACCCCACCAGAAATATAGCAAAAATACAGTTTCATAATAATATTATTTTGCTTTGCCCCCTTCCGCTTCATGTAATCAGCTACACACTCAAATACAACTTCATATCACTTCTTGGATTCCCCCCAAGGTATCAGGAGGACCCCAGGTATCACTCCCCAAGGTGTGAAATGCAGAGAAGCAATTCTCTTTCATTTTCCTTATTTGTAGGTGGAAAGGGAGGACAAACACTCAATATTCCATTTTAATTGGAAAGACTGCATTGCATTTGGAAGTCACAAAACTCCAACAGAGACTGGAAATTTAAAGCACAGGAGAGTAACTAAAAGAATAACATCTTCCCAGCACAAACTCATCACTGATATTGTAAAACCTGCATCCACTGCATGCTGCCATTTGGACGTCCAGGAGCAATTTCTAACAATATTTAAATTAATAACAGCCTCATGAAAGGCACAGTTACCTAGGGTTATCAGGTAGCTTAAATGCAATAGCACTGGAGAAAGTTATAGAAAATGTCTGTGACATATATTGGACATATTACAGTTCATATGCAGAAGTATCCCTTGCCAAGTGAATGGAAATTCACCATATAATTGTTTTCTGTTCAGATAAAATACAGTAAAATTCTTACAAGTCTGAAGGGTAGAAATATCTTGCTCCTGAAATAGCCACTAAGTTTTTGGTGTGTTTACATGCACACACACACATGCACACACACAATGAAATAAAAGGTCAGATTAAGATACTGACTATTTATCTTCTGCAACTTCATATTAGAAGCAAGAAAAACAAAAAAGAACAAAACAACACCAAAACACAAACCAGGCAGACTCTCACATAGGACCTTCATGTTTTTGCATGCAGACTACCTCACTAAGGGAGAGAAGCATTAATATGAGTTCATGTTCATTGGTACCGGAAAATCACCACGTCTTTGTGTAGGAACCTCTCTTTAGGTTCAAGAGACAGTTCTGGATGGCCCAAATGTTTCTTCGGGGTTTCTTTTTAGCCATCTTTTTGTTGCTGATCGTTGTTGCCTGGAAAGATGAGAAGGATAGACCAAAATGAAAATAGTAAGAGCAAAGTAGTGTACCAAAGAGGAAAAAAATGGGAAGCATGCAAAGAGGTAAGTACAACAAGCAAGGGAATAAGAGCAAGATGCTTCACAAGCAATCTTTACTCTCCATATTCTACTTTTCCAAGGGTCAACAGGTGTCATAAGGGGAATTTACTTGCCAATGTCTCATTCCAAGTTTGGGGTTTCTTTAGCTCAATCCTTCTCGCAATTAAACTGTAATCCTTGTGCATGAAAATTCAGCCTATTAATACATTATAGCAGGGCTGTAATACACTGGTTTTATGATATTTTTAAAGAGATGTAGTCTTTTTCCTTTGATACTGCTATTTCAACCAGGTTTTAATAGTTGAAATTCTGAATCAAATGAGTGTATACATTCTCTTCACCCCTCTCCCCCCCAAAAAAAAATATATGTCTCCTTACTTTTTAAGTAGTCTTTTAAAAATGAATTTTTTCAGGCTATTCAGCCTTTAAACTTAAAATGCTCAGCAGTATTATTTTTCTTAATCTGAAGAGATAGCTCTTGTCTTCCTGATTGGTGAAGAGTTGATTAATCATCACTAAGTAATTAATTTCCCAGTTAGTTTAGGTATTTAATTACAAATGTCTTTGGTCTCTATATAGAAAAGTACCTCATCATTCATAAAATGGTGTAAGTAGTCAGTGTATGCCATAAAGCATATTTATGAATACATACCTCTGCTATTTCAACTGAACAAAACATTTCACTCTGCAGTTTAGTCAGCAAAATCTTCCTTCAAAAACAGTCTAACCACTTTTTTTTTTTTTTTTAACAGAACCAAAAGTTCACATTTTCCTATTTTGACAGAAAAGAGGCTGAAATAGGTTTTTATTTTCATGTGTGTTTTGAGCAAAGATCATAGCCCGTCATACTGCCTTTTGTAACAAACTACCTTCTAAATTTTTTATATAAAGAATTTTAAATAATTTTACTTCTAAATTAAAGTGAAGCTGCCTTCACCTTTTATTTGCAGAAAGCCACAGTATCTGAAGCTCATTCATATCTGGAAAAACATGATAGAAGTGGAGTAATTTTGAACCTGGAGTTAGTGCAGATACAGATAAAAACACTGGCTCTGTGGAAACTTAAATCACAGAAGACTTCTGTCTTACTGCTGAGTACTGAAAAGTCATGATGGAAGAATCTTGATCCACTCTTACCTGTCTATTGGACCTTTTATTTGATCCAAGTACATTTTATGTTACAATATTTAAGAACGTTTATAGAATCTTGTCAAAGCACAAAGAACTGGGTGCACACAACAATTAGAAACCTATGAAAAGCAAGTGGTGAGGACTGGAGAAAAGAAACCAGAAGAAAGATGGTCTTAACAGCAAGAAATACCACAAGCCACCAAAGGATAAGGCTTTTCTTTCATCAGACTTCACTTATCTTTCATAGATGCAAAGACTATCTAGTGTATCCCACAGGCTTTGATAAGAAAGTCAGAGCTGAGAACCCAGTGTGCACCCTCTCTGTAGGGATTTCTGTGCTCATTTCCTTTAAGCAGTAACTGGTAAGCACTCCAGGAGCCAACTCCCATGCACATTCCCGCAAGTAGGCAGCCCAGTCTAGCAGTCCTCAATTTGTTTATAACCTTGTAGCTTGGGCATTGGTTCTGACACTTTCTTACCAGAAAAGCCAATAAATATCTTACAAAAACTCTAAATTCAGTATCAGCATGAGGAAATCTGCAATTCTTTGTTTGATGCCAAAGAAAGTTAATTAGCCTTTACAAGAACAATTAGCACTTCCTTTAGTGATCTATAAGATGATCATAAATACGCCTAGATGTGTCCACAAGCAAGCAAGTAGACACAAGACATAGTATCATAGTATAGCTTGAAATATTATAACTTCAAAAAGGCAGAGCAACACATCTTTTGCTGATTAAAAAAAAAAAAAAAAAAGCTCTGGATTTCAGTAGTGAGAATTTAAAAGGAAACATTTGCCAGCAAAATATTCCTTTATAATCAAAAATGATTTGACTGCACAACAGGTACTGCTGTTTCCCTCATTTTTTGAGCTGTAAGAAGAATATAGTCTATTTGAAACATGGTGGTTTTGTAGGCTTGTTTTGTTTTTCACAAAAAGACAAATCAAGCCTTCTCAGAACAGGGTAGAATAACTGCAGAATTAGACAGTTCTATAATCTGTCTGATCCAAGACTGCACTTGATTAGGTTGGACGGACATTTTAATTTTGTTTTTATACACTTGCAGAAACAGCAAACTTTTATTTTATTTTATTTATTTTATTTTATTTATTTTATTATTTTCCCCCCTTCAGGACAAGCACAAAATATGTAGAAAGATGAGCCAGTGTGGAAGACCAGGCTGGTCGAACAGAGAGCTGCAGCTATTGCTCAGGAAGAAAAAGAGGGTTTATGACATTTGGAAGAAGGGGTAGGCCACTCAGGAAAACAGCAGAGATGTTGTTAAGCTATGCAGGGAGCAAATTAGAAGGGCCAAAGCCCAGATGGGGCTCAATCCGGCTACTACTGTTAAAGATAACAAAAAATGTTTTTATAAATACATAAACAAGAAAAGGAGGACTAAGGATAATCTCCATCCTTTATTGCAGTGACAAAAGATGAGGAAAAGGCTGAGATACTTAATGCCTTCTTTGCCTCAGTCTTTAGCAGTTGTTCTCCAGGTACCCAGCCCCCTGAATGGGTAGATAGGGACAGGGAACAGAATGAAGCTCTTGTAATCCACGAGGAAGCAGTTAGTGACCTGCTATAGCACTTAGATGTATGCAAGTCCACAGTGCCAGATGGGATCCACCTGAGGGTATTGAGAGAGCTGGTGAAAGTACTTGCCAAGCTGCTTTCCATCATATATCAGCAGTCCTGGCTACCACAGGGGGTCTAGTCTAACTGGTGGCAAGCAAATGGGACACTCATCTACAAGAAGGTCCAGAAGGAGGATCCAGGAAACTAGAGGCCTGTCAGTCTGACCTTGGTGCTGGGGAAGCTCATGGAGCCGATTATCTTCAGTGTCATTGTGTGGCACATGGACAATCAGGAGATCAGGCCCAGTCAGTGTGGCTTTATCAAAGGCACATCCTACTTGACAAGCTTGATCTCCTTCTATGACAAGGTGACACACTCAGTGGACTAGGGAAAGGCTGTGGATGTGGTATACCTAGACTTCAGTAAGGCTTTTTACACCATTTCCCACAGCATTCTACTGAAGAAACTTAGGCCTGGATGGGTGTACATTTCATTGGGTTAAAAATTGGCTGGGTGGCCAGGCCCAAAGATTACATGATTTTATGAAATAAAACTTCATTGTGAAGAGAAAGACCATTATCCCTCACTAGAGGCTGCCACTGACACTATTTAAGTGCTACACTACTGAACATCCAGTGCAAAAGAACCCACCTAAGAATTAGACACAGCTCTGTCTCAAGGTCAAAGTTAGGTTGGCAAGCAGATTCATAAAACTCAAAGTTGACTTCCTCCTTTAACAGTTGTAGTGGGTTTACGTGGCAAGGTTTTGGTAGCAGGGGGACATAGCAGTGGCTTCTGTGAGAAGGACCTAGAAGCTGCCCCATGTTTGGTAAGGGCCCCACTGCTGACCAGAGCTGAGTCAGTAAGCAATACTGTTTTGTGCCTCTGTGAGAGCATATTTAAGATGGAAAAAAATGCTGCATCTCACAGCAGCTGGGAGAGTGAGAGGAGTGAGGAACAGCCTTGCAGTCGCCCCGGTCAGTGAAGAAGGAGGGGGAGAGGTGCTCCAGGTGCCAGAGCAGAAGTCCCCTGCGGCCTGTGTTGAGGACCATGGTGAAGCAGGCTGTCCCCCTGCAGCCCATGAAGCACCACAGTGGAGCAGGATTCCACACTGCAGCCCATGGAGGAGACCATGGTGGAGCAGCTGGAAGACCCCTGCCAGAGCAGATTCTGGGCCGGACCTGTAGGCTGTGGAGAGGAGACCACACAGGAGCAGGTGACTCAGCAGGAGCTGCTGCCCTTGAGGGACCCAGGTTGGAGCAGTTTGCTCCTGAGGGATGGACCCCGTGGTACAGGCCCATATCTGGAGCAGTTCTTGAGCAGCTGCTGCCAGTGGGCAGCCCACACCGGATCACTTCACCAAGGACTGCATCCCGTGGGAGGGACCCCACAGCACAGGGGACGAGAGTGACCAAGAAGGACTGGTGGGGAAGAAGCACTATAGACTGACCATAACCCCCATTCCCCGTTCCCCTGCGCTGCCCGGGGCAAGGAGGTGGAAGAGGGTGGATGGGGGGAAAGGTGCTTTTGGTTTCTTTCCTTTGTTTCTCACTTTGCTAGCTTGTTAGTAATAAGCAATAATCTTACTGTCTCCCTATGCTGAGTCTGTTTTGCCTGTCACAATAATTACTGCACAATCTTCCTGTCCTTATCTCAACCCTTGAGCTCTTTTCATTGTATTTTCTCCGTGTTACTCTTTGAGGAGGGGGGAGTGAGAGAGAGGTTGTGGTGGAGCTCGGTCGCCCACCCAAGTAAAACCACCACAACAATCTATTCCCTTCTCCAGTTTAGTTTCACAGCCTTTGCCATTAGTGATCCATGGGTGCTGATGGGTGCCTGCATCGATATTGTTACCAGCTTCAGTAGATCATCCCAGGGTGCAAAACTATCAGCTCCATATCTTGACATGAAGGCCAACATAAAAATTTAGAGTAGCATTTCAACCAGTAGGAAAGTGAATCATTCTTACTCCTAAGCACAGGGGACATCAAAGAGGCAGATTTCTATGTTCTTGTCTCAATTTTCTCAGACTGTAATACATTTTTAGGCTGAATTAATAATACCTACTTCATATGAAAAGAAAGTTTCCAGAAGAGAAATCTGTCAATCTGGGCTACAAAAGTCCAAACAAAACCGTCAAAAGTAGCAGATGCTGTTTAAGGTCTGAATAAGTGACAACAAGTTCCCCACTGCTTAACACATTTTTTTTTTTTTTTTCAGTTAAAACTCCTGTGGTCACTTTACATTTCTAATTTACCTCTCTCAGGGGTCAGCCTGGCTCAGGAGTGCCTGGCATCTCAGCAAAAGATGACACTGAAAGAGAAGACCAAGCAACAAGTCATAATCTTATGCTTCATATTTACTTGTAGTGAAGCCAATTAAACAGGAAGTCACTACAGAAAACTGACACTTCTATGGAGAAGGAAATAGATGTGCATCCAAACATGCACATGAAAGTAAAATCTAGTAGTAGATCAGTCTGTGAAACTGGTATTTACTGTAACTACAGGTGGTTTAAAATAATAGGTTTTAAAGCTATCATTTGGAAACAAAGCAAAGAATACTATCATTGTTTTGCATCAAAGAGTTTTATAGGACTGACATGTCATCAGTAAGTGAAGAATGTTTGCTTTAAAGCATATTGAATTTAAAATGCAAAGCAGCCTACAAATGGTAGGGCAGGGACAAAAAGAATATGAAGCTACATTAGGTACCTCATTATTTTGTATTTGAAGTACAACTGCTTGTGTTTAGAACTATATTATTTAATAAACATGGATTTCTTTTTATTTCAACTCACCTGCTTGTGTGTACGGAGTATGGTCAAGATCTAGGGATAAAAAAAAACAACTAACACTGAACAAATAAAACACTCAAAACAATTAACATCTAAAACAAGAACTCCAGAACTTATTCAGAACTGTAACAGTAGCAACTCAGAAACAGGTAGGCAAAAGGCACACCACAGAAATCCTAGGGAGAAGTAGAGAAAAAATGTGTTTCAACAATGCTACTAAATAAATAAATAAATTGCTGTCAAGCATAAATGCTATTTCACAAAGTCAAACTGTAGCATTTAAGAACAATAATATTTGTTCTTCTTGACTTCTTGTTCAGACTGTATACTTTGGTTGTTTGTATCTCTATGTACTTCTTCATTAGATACTTTTACACCCAGCATCAACTCTGTCTATTCCAACAATCCATTAGAAACAAATACAAAAATTTAGTTTTCTTTGTTGTTGAAAGATGAATGCATTATGATAGTAGTTTTCTACCAAGAAGCTGGGAGAGTGCTGGTTTGGCTTTATTTTAAATAAGATATTTGCTTCTCACAAGTTTATGACTTGTATTATACTTCAGAGTTTTAATACTCTGTGACCATTTTCTTGGGAACTTTGTCCCCAGCTATTCCAGTGATAATATAATGACAATAAAGTTATCTTGAGAATTGAAAAAGTGGAAACTCATAGCCAATTCAAGAAAATGGGGTGTTATCAAATGCATATTTTAGCCTCCATCTAGCAAATAGCTTAAAGACCTTTGAATGTTAAGCAATAAGCTGAGATTTAGCATAAAAGACTGATGTTTTATTCATACCATGGAGAATCTTATTTGAACTGAAATATCCACCAGCAAAAAGCTCATCAATTGTGTCCCATACTAATAGACCACTGTACATTATTAAGCAGAGCAATTTAAATCAAAACTTTTAGGAATTAGATGAAATATTAAATAAAGAATAAGATTTAAGTTCCCAATCAGTATGTATGCTTTTTAACAAGTGAATGGCTACAAAAACATGGATTAGTAATAAAGAAAGAAAAGCAAAGTGAGTAGGCAGTATGGAGGATGAAAGATGGATTTCACGTGATGTATCTATTCCAAACCTTGCAGCAACTTAGCTCTTCTCAAACATTTTAATACATGCCAGTATAACATTTAGAAGAATTGTGATAGTATGCAAACAAGTTTATAAAACGTTATGCGACTTTAGAAAATTTTCAAGGCACGGTGTCTTATACAAGAAGTTTGATGCAATTCGATTATAGCTGGTATACACACAATCCTGCCTTATATCTATATTAAAATAAAAGCTGATCCCTTCTATGTAACATAAAATCATTACAGAATACATTAATTTACACAGTTAAAGTTCTTTTATTCCTAAATAAGAAAATAATAAAAGTGAATTAAATCAAATGGATGAACATATAAATTAAGGTGGCACCACACACAACTTTTTCAACACTAACTACAGAGCTGAACTGACCTCTCAGATACTCTGCCATGCGGCCTCGTATTCAGGAGGGAGTGTGGAGCAGCACAAACAAAAACCCCACACTGACAGGACAAGCACTTCCATACTTTAATGTTTTCACATACTATCAGAAAACTATTTTCAAAAGGTTCTTTTGACAACCCAGCTTGCTTATGAGCAACAAATCCTCAAAAGGGGATAGGATAGTAATCATGTTCTGTCTTTGAACGTCCTTTCTGAGGTAAATAGCTTACCATTTAGGGAAAGGCATGCTTATTCCAGATACCACATAATTTCTATTGTTTTAAGAGACAGGTTTTCTCCTGGTTGATATCTGATGCAATAATCTACAAGTGTTATTTTCCTCTGAAATTGAGAGCTAATATGTAAAACAAATAACAAAAACCTTTGCCTTCTTACAATCCCAATACAGTTCAGCCCAGTCATTTGTATCTCATAGGTGTAGTAACCTTCCTCACAGCACCAACCCAGAAGTGTCATCTGTCATCCAGAAATGACAAACCATTCCTTAAGTATATTTATTATCAGCTAGTAACATCGTACACATTTTTCAAAGCATGGTCTCTCTATATATCTTACTCAGTTGAGTTCACACTTCTTTATCAATTACCCTTGTACTAGACATTGCATGACAAGTAGAAGATGAATGGAAGTAGTAAAACCAAATTCTATAAACTAGACACACAGCATAGTGCCCTGATGAATACACAGGGAAAGATAAACACATTATTTACTTTGGAAGTTAACAGTAACATTAGAGTAACATAACAGAATAGCCACTTGTCCTTAACAGTAAGAAGGCATTCTTCTGAAATACAGTGGATTGCTTTCTGGAATAATTACTCTCTGTGAGTTCAAATGCTTCTTATGGAGTTGTATCTCTGCAGGATATACTTGAGGTGAAGCCTTTATAATCTCAGAAGTTTGTTTGTTTGTTTGTTTAAAAAAGTATTTGTCAGAAATAAGAAAATGAATTGAAATTTATTCATAGAAGTAATAGATCTGAGACATTAGGCACAAATGACACATTAGGAACACTGATCTAATACAGGTAGGTTCTGTGCATTCTTTTTTTATTCATATTTATGCTTTATGCATTATACGGGTTAAATTAGGATCCTGGGATTCAATTTTGTACCATGCTATTAAATAGTACTCATAGAAACCCATGTACAGGAATGTTAATCAAGAAACCTAGCACTATGACCGAGTCATTCACTGAGCATGCTTGTTCACTGTTGGTGTTTTATTGGATTGAATATGATTCAATCATATGGATTCATCCATCAGCAAGGCTGAGACAAAATATCACTTCCTGTTTTGAGCACAAACCTGTTAAAACGTTTTTCAGAAATCCTAAATTCTTTATCTCAGTGGACTACCACACGAAAAACAAATGTATCTAAAAGTAAGAAAAACCTCAATAATTCTAAAGCATTTGTTCTTCCCTTTCATCTCATTAGTCACTAGTAACATTGCCTTGATAATTACTAATGTCACTATGCACCCTACAGTCTTTAGATAAGCAATTTTTATATCTATTATAGAGAAGAATGCAGAGGGGATAAGATTACTGATGAAGACACAGCAGTTTAAAACAAAAGAAGCCCTGAAAATAAGGCATTTAAATCTTCTAGAAGGTAATCCCAGATGTAATAGACTGAATATGTCAATCTGAAGTTCATAAGATGAAATGATAATGGAAATAAAGAGAACTATTGATTCTGTTCACAAAATGAGCACTTATACACACTCATGTACAACCCACTCTTCAGTGGGAAGACTGCCAAGCACAGAGCGATAGCATAAGGAATCTTGACTTTGATGGGACAAAGTATTTATATACTTTCCAGAATGCTCATACAAAGTGTAGAAAAGACTGTGGCAGGGCGGAGCAGAGGGAAAACCCAGATGCTATTGAGATCAGTGCTGCTGGTGGTGGCACAGGCAGAAATAATCAAAGTGACCAAAAAAAAAAAAAAAAAAAAAAAAAAAAGTCACCAAGTCATCAGTTTTATTACACAACTATCATATTTAGAAATGAGACTGGGCTTCAAATATTTCCCCTGTTTAAAATATGCTCTTTAAGCCTGTCCATTTGTTTAGAGCCTATCCCGGACGGCAAAATCATCT
This sequence comes from Nettapus auritus, assembly GCA_011076525.1. NCBI lineage: Eukaryota > Metazoa > Chordata > Aves > Anseriformes > Anatidae > Nettapus > Nettapus auritus. The sequence goes on along the minus strand of CM021766.1, from coordinate 86,484,621 downwards.
TCACACACATTTAAAATTAGAGTAATAGTGTCTATCTTTGTTGCAGTGAGGTCCAGCTGATCTTTAGTAGTCTGGTTACCACCCAACAGTTCTCCATTTCCAAGGCAGAACATGTCACTTGGACAGCTGTAGATGTCACTCTCACCTAACTCCTAACTACACAGCTTCCAGTGCTCCCATCTCTGAGCCCTGCTACTTAGAAACTTCAGGTTTAAGACTCTGAACTAATTATTTTTGCTAGCCACAGGGAAAAAGAGTTTTCTAACTATTACATAGATGAGCATAATAGTTACATTTTAATTCTATAAAAGCCTTTTCCTTCATCCTTAGCTTTTGCTTTTTTAAGAAAATTCAGAAAACTAATCAAAGCGTAATAATGTTCTCTCGTTACTATGAGGCATGAGTTAAAGAAAATATATCAAGATATTACAAAGTGAAACTATTTTAAAATAATGCCTCTGGTCTAACCCTCCAGTAGAGTTTCAGCACAGCTCACCTTTCCATAATTTTAGTGGAACTTCACATCAAATTACAACAGTACCAGAAATGATTTAAATTAGTTATCTGCAGAAATGCTAATGACGTCTTAAACAAGAAGGCCTGGATAGCCTGTCACTCAGATATGATCAAGGCTGGTCAGGTATTTGAGTAAGTACGAGCATTTCTTTCCAGTTATTCCACCTTTAAAACCCAAACTGCATTCTGACATCTTTCAGCTTATTTCTGAAAGACAGCAATATAGTGATTGATTAGCATTAGTATTATCCTGCAAAGCTATTTTAGGATGCTTTCCCAGACAAGCACATTGTCATTCATCAGAAAGTCAAGAGCAAATGTTATTAGCATACTTCAGAGACACTGTTTCCTTGCTGTTATAGAAGCTCTCCAAAACTTGTAATGCTATTCACATAGGACTTTGAAGAAGGTTGATGTACAAGCGACTGTTAAAGTCTGTTTCTCTTTTGTTGTTCCAGACAGCAACAACTACCCAATACTCTGTGATAGAGACGGAAATACCGTCTTTTCTGAAGCATTTGATATCTACAGCAGAATATTCATACATAGCCTCCTAAATGTTGGTTAAAGCCTAATTTAACAGGAAAAAAAATTAAAACTTTTTTTTTTTTTTTTTTTTAAAAAAAAGGCATAGTGACCTTGTTGTGAATTATCTTTAAGTACAAACTTTTTTATCAAGCAATGAAACCATAAGATTTTGAATTGAAGTTTTTTTAAATGAATCAACAACTGGGAAAAAAAAAAAAAAAAAAAAAAAAAAAAAAAAAAAAGAAAAAAAAAAAAAAAAAAAAAAGAGAGAGAAAAAAAGACAGTGTTGGTTTATAATTGAAAGGAAGGACTCTAAAATTTCAGCTCCTTAAAAGAGCATGGAGGCTCTACACTAGCAACAACTGGTTTCTCAAGCATATATCCATACACAAAGCATTCATAGTAGCATTTCTACACTTCAGAATAAAAGGTGAACTACTTTTTAACTTTCTGCAAGCTCAGAAGCCAACACTGTGAATAGCAGTCCTGTCTGCATAATTTTGGAGTTTTCACCTCCCAAAATATCCATTGTCTTTTGAAGAATCCTAGGAAGACCTTCTAGTATGGACAGTGTCAATTGGATAGTGTGGCCAAAAGTAGCTAATGGCATAACTACTTGTATTGGGTTTACATGGTAAGGTTGTGGTAGAAGGGAGGCTGCAGGGGTGCCCTCTGTGAGCAGAGGCCAGCAGCTGCCACATGTCAGATCAGAGCCAGCTCCAGCTGGCTCCAAAAGGGGCTCACTGCTGGCCAGAGCTGAGGGTGAGAAGGTGCTTTTAGTTTGCTTTTAGTTTCTCACTGTTCTAGTCTGTGAGAATTTATTGCTAGTGGCAGGCAATAAATTACATTAATATCCCTATGCTGAGTCTGTTTTGCCCATGACTATAATTGGTGAGTGATCTCCCTGTCCTCATCTCAACCCTTGAGACCTTTTCATCATATTTTCTCCTCCTTTTCCTTTGAGGAGAGAGAGTGAGAGAGAGGTTGTGGTGGAGCTCAGCTGCCCAGCAGGGTAAAACCATCAGGTCGGTATGAAACTTTGTCCTGTATCTTGCTTTGTGCAAGCCATGATAGACTGCTTAGGTAACTACAACAGGTTAGAGTTACACTAATTCTAACCCATTAAGTACTTCTGACAGCACAGGTCTGCAATAGTGAAAGGGAAGCTAGCTAAAGATCGAGGACTGTAGTCAGACTGTAGTACTGTACCTAAGCATCATCATCTGGTACAACCCTGACTACGGTGACAAGAAAAATTTTCAAAGGAGAGGAAGTCTTTACATTTAGGTTGGAAAAAACAGTCTGTGCAAATATTTCACTGTTATGACTGAATGTAATGACATTTTGTCATTCTCTCCAATGTTCATGTTGTGTCTTGCACACATGTTCACTGTATTCACTGCATTTTTACTGCAAGTAAATAAGCATAAAATAATAATCTATTCCATAATTTTGAATTCATAAGCTTGTTGTGCTAAACAACGTGTAAGCACAGCATGCACTTTTTATGTGAATTCTCATTTTAAGTGAACAAACCCTATACCCATTCATAACCAAAAGATTAACATAGTCATATATTGCATGAGAGTCTAAAATTAAAGCATGACAGTTACTGAACTATCATATGTGATACAGAGATCACCATGGTGACAGGAAAATCCCTTTCCAATATTATAGGTAGGAATTACATTTAGCACTTCTTATAATTTGACAACAATTTAAGCTACAGCAAGACATATAAATGTACGCCCCTATTACATGGGGGGGTGGGGGCTGTTAGTGTTAAGGGTTGGGATGCTGCAGGTACAGCCAAATATGCTACAGAGCATCATGTACACTTAAAAATAGTTTGATTTTTCTAGATGCTCAGGTGGTTTCATTTCATATTTGGTGTCCAAATAAGCCTGAAAAACACTAAGTTCATAAACATTACCAAACTCTCCACAATTTTGAGCAGAATAAAAACCCTTGGAATGCCTAGGGAGAACTTCAGTCACTGGTATTTGCTCAAAATGTTCATACAGCTCAGTTCTCGTAGCCAGAGTTCATGAAGGACAGAGCCAAATAATTTCTGCCCAGCTTCACATTTCATAGGAACCATGGTTTATAGTCCCAACTTAAACACGATTATATTTGGTGTTTGGCTGCATGTACCTCACTGAAAATTGAGTTTTGATTTAGCACAATCATTTTAACTAAGCACAACACTAAACACAACCTGCAGTTCAGACACAGATGGATTAAGTGTGATACCACATCAGCTAGCAAACGTGATGTTAAATCTAAATTTAACTTCCTGTGTTGATACTTTAAACACATTCATCTCTCCATGCACACAAATTCACACTTATATAACTACCTTTTGACTTTTTCTTGCCATCTAAATCAATTCTGAACTTCAGCAGAAAAATAAGCAACTTGTTCAGGAAAGCTTATCTTTTAAGATATATACGCTTATGCAATACATTTGTTATCATATGTAAGCTGCACATAGAGTACATGTTCTGCAGTTGGCAACTATAATGAAATAAATTTTACAATTTGCACTAGAAGTGGAAGACTACCTTCTAAATTTTTAATTTTCATTTTTAATAATCCCATTTGTTTACTCCTTCTTAATGGTGTTTCTTCTACCCTTTTTGCCTTTTATTTTAATGCTTACTGCTCCTAAGAGGAACATAACATTGCTTTTGCCATATTGTCCTAGACATTGTGTACATACTTAAAATCACACTCTACCCTGCCAAACAGAAATGCTGAAGAGTTGTATATGTGTTTACCAAGGTTCCAGACCATGGAAATTGGAACCCATCCCTTTAAACTGATATTTCAAGCGCAGAAATGCTTCATCATCAGAAATCCATACATTAGTGTGAAGATTAGAGTTTTCCAATCTTTGTATTGAAGAGCCCCAATCATGACCCAAGGTTCACTTTGCACAGAGAATCTTTGTCCCACAATCTCATAAACTGCATTTCATCCTTACTGACAAGGTCCTAAACAACAGCTGTCAGAAATTTACAATCAGCATTGTTTTTTTTTGTTTGTTTGTTTGTTTTTTTAATCAGGTCTTTATTCCCCACACTCTCACAATTCAACTAGAACTACACAACTACACAGATTTACAGTTTCCTACTTCACAGCATAATTATCATGTCTAAGACGTGGCTTTGAAAGGTAAAGGCAATGAAATTTCCTGCTTCACAAAGGCAACTTTTAGAATGATTTATTTCGAAGATACACTTAGAAGTAGGGTACGTAATCCTGAATCTTCAAATGTATTCATACATTTTATACCTTAAATGCGACTATAGCTATAATTAATCTTTCTATATTCAGAATTAATTCCCTGTATTCTGTGTGTCTATTAAAGCTTGTCTTTAGTTTTATATATTATACTTGCCTCCCTCTCAAAGTGGAATGATTTATTATGCTCACTTTTTGAAAGACTTTCATTGTTCAGGCTATTAGTTTGATTCATCCTCAAGTTTTTAAAGGTCAGCTGCAAACCCACAAACAGCTTGACAAACAACCAACCTTTATAGATGAATATCAAATTTACGTGATATTATATCATTCTCATACTCTTGTAATTTGCAGCAATCTAGTTCATAGCATGTCATTTAAAGATATGTAGGTCCTGAATTATTCATGGATTTAAACCACCAATAAATTGTTCAGAACTATCCTTCTTCCATGAATACCTGTTCCCATTTAAATTATTCCAATTACAAATAATCTATTCAGAATTTAAACAGCTAACTAAAATCACCACTGAATTTGTTTACTTATCAATTACATCCTAATAAATTAGTTCAACAGAAGATACTGAAACTGCTACCTATAGCATATGTTGCATAACTTATACATCAATTATGGTTTGTTTAGAATAAATGTGTGCATCATTATAACAGATATAATTCTTCTTACAAGTGTGTGCATGCCTGTGCGTGTATACGCCTATACACATGCACAAAAAAAAAAAAAACAAAGACATGTTAAATGGCTACAGGCTTCAAAACAAACTGTTGGGCTGTTGGTAAAGCTGGTGATTAGTAGATCACACACAAAAAAAAACATAGTATATAAGACCCCGTCAGAATTTTCAGCTTACATTTCATAAGAATTGAAGTTTAATTTAGGAATAAAAGGATGTGATAAGTATGAAAACAGGCCGCCCTATGCCAGGTCTACATCTCTTAACCCAGCATAAGTAATTTGCACTGCTTAAAGTACTCTACAATGAGCAAATCATACTACCTTTTCAAATATTTTCAACAGGATAGCAATAATCTTTTCTTTATACATGTTGACTGGGGAAAAGAAGCACAAAATGATTTTACTTCTTTGATATGTGAAGTTCTAGAAGAAGTCAAAGTTCATATATAGGCACTTCATAGAAAGGCTTAAGGTTAGGAGTAAATAGAAATTGTTTATCTAAGGATACCTTTGCCTCTTTCATGAGGATAGAATCAGTTGTCTGATATTCAGGATATTTACAATTAACAGTTTATTCATATTTACTACTCTGAAAGTTTTGTATCTCTACAGTGATTACTATTTTTCAAAGTATTTGTGTTTTGGTTTCAGAAGTCAGTTCTAAAAACTGACTAGTTTCTCAGCATTGCTTAATGGATTAATGGATTATTTACCTCAGTTACTGTACAGTTGTGGTTGACTGATTACTTCACATGAAATACACTTAATATGAAAGAAATACCTCAGCTTCAACGTTGTTGGTGTGTCTTTGTTTTGTTTTGTTTTTTAATCATGGAAATAACTGAAATATCCACAAAGATTCTACCATCAGAATTATTTGTGCAAATCACATAGCAGAAATAAATGTGAGACCAGCTTTGATCTCTGTCCAATGAAGATTTTAGACACTAGAACAGGCCACAGTGGTAAATACATCACAATAAACTGAACCTTTTCAGCCATCCTTCATGTTATCTTTATATAAAATAATGCATTACTTCCAAAAGAAACACCACTATGAAATTTCACATAAAGATTTATATAAAGCATTGTGCACGTCTGTGACATTCTCATAGGTTTATAAGGTCTTGCAAGTGCTCTACCACATCACAAAAAGTTAGGCTGTTATGAACCAAAAGGGAGAGGGTGGAGAAAGAAATATAAATTCATATTACCATAGTCCATATGCTATCATTGATGAGGATGCCTATTTTGTGCAGAGAAATTGATTTCCATCCCACTCTTGGGTCTCTCAGAAGTTTAGAGATTACTTGAATTTAAAATATGCTTATGTACATTATCCCACACCTTCTCTTTAAAAGTGTATGTTAAAGAGCTCCTATTCATTTAGGAGCTATCCTGGCACATACTTTCCATGTATGATAACTACATAACAACTTCTATGGACAGCAGAAATTTATTCTTATTTGCACTAAGAAAATTTTATAACATAAAAGGAAATCTCAAAGTTCTTGAATTTCATCCACAGCAAGCATTATCTTCCAAAATTGATTAAGTTTATAGGAAATACTTGGCTTGCTCTACCACTTTTTAATATCACTACTTCAAATTACTTCAGTTAATATGAATTAAAAATAAATAAATAAAATAAAAAAGCACTGCCATGGGGTTTTGATATGTCCTTTTTCTAAATGTCAGAAAGAGACCAACTTACCTAGTGCTACCAAGTCAGAGCTGATCCCAAATACAGGCCAAGATCACAGAGACACATTGAACCCCTGCTCTAGCTATTAGATGATGCCTTCAGTACCTGGGAAGAAGATGCTAAAGTTGAGCTTGGGCTCAGCTCTCAAAGATATCACTTGCATTCTGTTTTCTTATTTTACCCCAACAAACTCCAATTTCTTACCTCATAAGGCTTTCTATTTTCAAAAGCATAGATGACTTTGAGTATTCAATGGCATCTTTTTTGGGGGGGTGGGGCTTGTATTTTTGTATTTGACAAATACACCTGTGATCTTGTTTTCATGCAGATGCTAGGCTTCCCACCTGGAATATCTGTCCCCTGCTCCATCATAGCAACTCTAGTTTGAGATGCATTGCTATGGATCTTCCCATGGGAGATACAGAACACCCAAGGAGGTAAAAAAGAATAAGAAGCACCTGAATCAGAAAGCCTTCATGACAAGTTGAAACACTTCCCAAAAATGAAAAGTTTGTTTGAGTGATACTTGTTTTACTCTTTTGCAGAGTAAAGAAAAAAAAAAAAAAAAAAAAAAAAAAAAAGTAAAAAACCGAGAAATATGGACAAAAGAGTACAAAACAAAAAATTCTCTGATAAACTCTAAAGGCAGGTCAGCTGGTTGATACTTTTATTGTTCCTTTATAACATAAAAACATCTTTAGTTGGCCTTCCAAATCTAGCAAGTATTGACAGAATACTCTTGGCCAGGTACTAAGGCTATTAGTGATAAAAATGTGTCCTGAGGCTCAGGCACATATATGCATATATTTCAAGCTTACTGCTGCTACAGAAATTGGCAGGCCTAAGATAAAGCTGAATAAAGACCATCATTCTCCCCAGTTCTTTCATTACTAGATTATCCAGCTCCTTTCCCTTCAGGCTTTTAAACAGTTTTCTGCGCAACATTTTGATATGCTCCTTTGTCAGGATACCCTAGAACAGCACAGTTATTACTGTAACTGCCCTATACACCACAGTCTTTAAAAGAACACAATAAAAAAAAAAGAAAAAAAAAAGAAAAAAAAAGAAAGAAAGAAAGAAAGAAAGAAACACAAAACCACTCTGAAGTGTTTAAGCCAAGGGGTAACCTTGGATCTTTGTACAAAGAAGCCAGTTCAGGAAAGCCACATACACTAGCTGCCTGCAGATTGCTGTCACACCACTGTCCTACCTGCTGCGGCAATTCCATATACTGCTCATCTTCCCCTCCCTTTTCCAGCAGAACTAATGGAGAGAGCACTGCTGGCTCAGGCACAAGCAAGTTATCATGATCTTAATGGGTTATGCTGCCAAGCTGAAGTAGCCATCTGCCTGCACGCTTTTAGCCCACTTCAATTATGAGATAACACAATTTAGCTTAATCTTCAGCGTAAGAGCTAAATGTGAGATAACATGACTTCTCTTAAATCTGAAACTAAACTGCATTATCTCTCAATTTGACAGGCAAAGCATGCACCCAACTAATGGATATCAAAGGTTAGCTGAAGGGAGGAAACTTGTTAAGCCATTACAACTCAATCATGCTAATGAAAGGTTTAATCTAATGTGTTTTACAGTGTATCTGCAGTGGTAAGTGCCATTAAGGATGCATTCGTGAACAGTTACTCTGGCTCAAGTGAGGAACAATAATTCATAAAGCTGTGTAGTTCATCTGTGATGCTTGACAGATCATACAACTTTTGTATATACAAACTAGATTTTGTACTAGAATAAGTCAAACCTGAACAAAGATGTACAATATTCAGCCATAGGCCACCCTCCTTTTCTGAGGTAACCACTAATCTATGGTGTGAAGACTATATAAGTCTTCTGCAAACTAGATACAAGTCTCTTCATCTGGAGATCCTGTTTACATAGCAAATAAAAATAAACACTACCTCCAGTATTATTATCACATAGTTCCAGATTCATGCCCAGAGAGACAAAAATATTGCAGTCTCTGTCACCTGCTGACACCAGAAAGTAACCAGCTGTGTCACAAAGACAAGGGTGACCACTCCATTTTAAAAGAAAGTAGAGCCTGTAAAAAAAATATCATTTATTTTACTCATATCTATGTTTAATAAATTAATGCCTCATAACACAATGATGTGTAACATGTTTTCTTATGGGAAAAATGATAATTTAGGATCTTTTAATCTGAATTAAAATATGCAACAAAATAGCTAGTACTAGTCTACTACTCCTGAGAAACAACTGTTTTCCTTGCAAAAGGCTGTTATTTGCTCAGATACATTCCCAGTACTTACACTACTGGAAATGTCCAACAAAACTATATTTATCTTACTGGAAAAAAAAAAAAAAAAAAAAAAAAAAAAAAAAAGTGTATTGCTTTCTGTCTGCTTAATAACATGGCAAGACATTTTATTTTTAAATAAATGGTAGTAATACTGACCAGGCTTACCCTATGTTTACTCTGCTGACTTCAGCAGAGGTACAACAAAGATAACTCTGGTCCATTATGCCAAAGTCACCTGGAGCCAAATTATGATGAAATATCAGGCAGTGGAAGTTAAAAAAAAAAAAAAAAAAAAAAAAAAAAAAAAAAAAAGAGCTAAGGCTTCTGTTCAGAATGAATACTAATAAGGCTGAAAACCACCAGCGCAAATTACTATACTTGTGCAACATGCCACTGATTAAGATAACTACATAAAATAATGCCTCTTCATATTAATGTCTTTCCATAAGATCATATAGCTACTGCTTACAATATTACCATTAGCCTCACAATTTTTTCCTAACTTTTGTTTAAAAAGAAAAGAAAAACAAACAACAACAAAACAAAACAACAAAAAAAGCGTAAAAATATTTTAAACATATAAGGATAACCAAGAACATCCACCAGGGGATGATTGCTTTAAAAATCATTTATTTTAATCTTGATTTTGAAGCAAAGATACATTCAACTGTAACATACTTGTATATGACACTTATTCTAACCTGTTGTCTCTTGTTGGACCAAAATACATTTTGCAAGCATTAGAAGGTAACATTAAGTTTGCTAAATGTTTTTTCTTTTCAGGGCTCCTAGGACCAGAAACAAAACAAAACAAAACAAAACAAAACAAAACAAAACAAACAAAAAAAAGAAATACACCCACAATCTGCATCTTTAATTACAATTTAATGCCATTGTTTTCTCTTTCGCCTTTTAATTACAACTTAAATCACGTAGTGGAAATCTCAGCTAAAGCATTGTTTTTCTTCCTGTTTCCATAAGTATTTTGCTGCTGCATAAGACTTACAAGTTCTAGAACCAGTTCACGAAGTACTCCTAACAATTAAAACTCCTAACAAATGAAAACTGTGCAAAGAAAGATGCACAGTTATAGAGTAATCATTCAGTATTACTAGTGTGTGTGCAATCATAAGAAGGCTTTTTTGTTATTTGTTCTTTTATTTATAAACCATAACAGGGAACTTCTATGCTGTATTGATACATATACAAATTTTAAGTTATAGCTGACATTCTCATATTAATTGCCCAACTAAAAGCTCACAGTATTACCTGATCTACAGTGAACAATAGACTGTTTCAGATTGGATTCGTTACTGAATATGTCACTTAGGCAACTGCATGGCCAAGGACATCTGCTTTGTTGTCCTCAAAGAGGACAGATGTAATTTCAGGACCTTTTTCAGCCAGCAGGGAACATCCCTAGTGACAACTTTTTCTCCCCTGTGGAAAGGAAAATACATCCATGCCCGGTGTTAATTGTAAACTATTATAAATCTGGCATTATGTAGTACATCTAGACTTTTCAAGTTAATTGATTAAAACATTATCATTTGTCTACATGACTACCTTCTCTATGCCTAATAATGTGAAACAATTCACAACATGGTAGTCTTCCCCAAGCTGAAAGCTTAATCTAAATAATGAGCAGCATTCATCACAGTCCAGTGGGGACAGTCAAGTTTCAGACAATGGAACCAATTTAAGCTTGTTTAATGAGCATTTCTGGTGAACATGACTGATTTTCTTCTTAGGTACAACATGACCAGGTATGAACATCCACTAGATACACGTGTCACTAAGAAATGCCTTTTGCTGCCAGACTTCTTGTATAATTAACTGAAGAAAGATTAAAAAAAAAAAAAAAAAAAAAAAAAAAGCAGCCTTCAAATACAGCTGTCATATACAGAATATATTTGCATAATTTACAATTTTAATGTACAACAATTGGCCAAATTACGTTTCATCTTGTCGAAAAACATTTTAGTTTAAGAAAGCAAGGCTGACCTTGGAATAAACAGAGTAGCAACATTTCTTATTGGATGCTCCAGCCAGAACAGATGTCCTGGCAGGAGCAGCACTACCTTAGGATTTGGCGAACTCGTTACAACAGACGACATGCATCTTGCATAGCCTACAAACATCCAGTGCTCACCCCTAAGACCATGTCTTTGTACTGGCAATTTACATTTTCCTCATACATAAAAGTCTTATGGAATTTACCAGTTAATTTGCCTCTGTTTGTTTCTGTACACAGCAAAAGATTTTGCTCCTGAAGAAAATTCACATGGTATTTGCAGCAACTAAAGCACATACAAAGAGTGGTGGGGCAGGTAAGAACCTCTTAAACACATCCCAGAAAAGGGACTGTCTTAATTGCTTAAATGTTTAAGTCAGTATTCTAAGACACATTGCAGATTCTCTCAGAAAAGTTCCTACTGTCCCAAAACAAAGTCCTCAATGTGTGTGCATGAGACCTTATAGTTACGGTGAAGGTTTTACAATTCAACTTCTTAAATCTGTGTTTACAGGATATAAGTGATCTTTCCAAAAATGTGATTACCCATACTCTTCAGTGACAGCTGTTGAATGCTTAGCAGTTTAGTGAAGGAAAGAAAGATAGCCAGCTTCAACACTACTTAAATACAAATTAAAGACAGCGTTGGAAGTCATAGGAGCTAGTTAGGGAAGGGGGAGAACAGACATTAATTAAGAAACTATCCTATACACACAGGATAATAATAGCAACTAGAAACCGCAGAAGAACAGAATATATCAAAAGTAGTAAACTACAGCATTTCTACAAATTGTTTTTGTAGCATTACAACAAAGAAAAGTAAGGCAATCACAATCCAATTCTAATTTATTTTAACATATTATAGAAAAATTATTACAAAACACAATCAACATATACTTCTATAAAGCATAAGCAATCACAACAAGAGACACATTATTTCTACAAGAGGCAAAAAATTGATGCAAAGTTGACATAGGGAAGCTTTATGCTAAGCTTTGCCCATGTTTTGGAGCAAATTCATGCCTTTTTTTTTTTTTTCTTCTTCTTTTTAAAAGGGGTTAATTTCTAACTTGGAAAGATTGGTAATACATAAAAAGAAAAAAAAAAAAAAAAAAAGAAAAAGAAAAAGAAAGAAAAGAAGAAAACATCCATATGAGGACAGCTCCTCCAGACACCAAACATCTCCACTTTAAAAAAAAAAAAAAAAAAAAAGTAAATTGTGGAAACACGGATTTGGCAAAAGCATGGATGAAAAGGAGATTTGTAGCAGAAACTAATCCTCATGGTTTTAAGTAGAAACAATGTCTCTCAATTGCAAGACATTTTTAACGGCACTAAAAATACTTGAACACACTAAAGATTTGTTTGGCTTTGTCCAAAAGTCAGAACTCAGGCCAAGTTTACTGCAATAGGTTGTGTTACAACCTATGTTATCTCTCAGTTTTTCTGTTACCTCTTAAAGATATTCCATTCCCTTTTCACCAACAAAACTTTCTAATAAAGATACAAAATTCCTTAAACTGTTAACACAGTTATTGGTTTTCAGCTGCAAAAGCCACAGCATTATTCTTTCAGAATACATTTTAATTAAATCCATCATCACAAATAAGTCACATTGGTAAGATGAATCTACAAAATGGTCAATGACATACTCAATGACAAACTTTAAAGATGATTTCATTCTGAAAACAGTTGTCACATTCCATATTTATTGTCTAGAAATGATTTCTACATCAGGTGTCCTCAGCTTCCAAGTGTAATTATTGTTCTTAATGCTATTAACAATAAGCTACCAAATTCTAAAGAAATCCAAAATTACCTTCTACTGGATTAAGACATGGAACACTTAAGGTCTTGGAAAATACGATACCAGCTAAATTTACTTATTCTTGTAAGTGAAATCAGCTGATGAATCAAAAATTTTAGTTTCATCCCTGAGTTAGCACTGGTGTTTCACCCATTCTATAGGATATTCTACAAAACAGAGAAGCTTAAATATATACATACACAGGCTACCCCTTTAGCCAGGGCTAAAAAGGACCATTCCAATAGGCCCAGCTTGGATTTAAAGTGTCACAGTCTCTCAGTCTAGCCATAACAGATTCTCATTTTCTGAGATCTGATCACAAAATACGATACATATTTTCCAATAATTTCCAAATATCACACAAAATCTATGCATTTCATGCATCTAGGATTTATTTGTTCTGCTGCAGAATACCAAGTCAAGGGCTTTGAACTATGTCTGCCTAGACCTTTTCTGTTACTGTAAAAACACTAAAAGCCTTTAAAATAAAAAAGCTAGGTTTCACTAGAATACACTTGAATAAATAATTTTGCAAAATAATCTAAGTAACTAAGGCAATAATAGCAAGGTTTATATGCAAGTCTTCCCTTTTTGCACTGTACATACAGCCTTCTTCCCAATGACTGACTGAGTTGCAACAAGTCCTCACAAGGTCCCTCTGCTTTTATCACCCCTGAGGGTCCCTTGTCTATTCCCAGACTAAATTGGCTAGCTCTGTTCCTCTCCCTTTGGACCCTGAGCTCCCAAATCTTTCAAGTGTCTCCCCTGTTCCCTGTCAGCATCAACAAGTTCTTCCAGAGCATGCAACATCGCTTCCCATTCTCCCTGAAACATCACCTAGCCCACCAAAAGCAGCCCAACATAAAAACCAAGAGCAAATCCCAACCCTGCAGAGATGCAAAGCAACCAGCAGAAAGCTCTATTGGAACATAGCCTTCACTGGAAATACTTCTAGGGTAAGATTCAGGACCTCACCCACATCACTTAATGATTGAAATATGAAAATCTGTCCACTTCTGCAGGTGGATGTTTCATAGGAAATTAAAGTTAACTACTTAGAATAAATTTCTCAGATCTCAGGGCAAGAAGTCCTTCTTTCCTTCTTACTGCCCCTAATAGACCTGAATACTGGCAGTACTTCCACTGATCTCAACAAGACTTAATTTCCTGAATTTATTGAATAATTCAGTCTTTTCCTTTAGGCACTTAACATCTGTCTGTAGATACCTAGGTGTGAATATTTTGACTACATAATTTAATTGACATGTTTCGCAGATTAAATTATACACTTCCCTCATAAGAGAGAAGCAGCAATGTATTTATTGATATAATGTAGTGATCTAACAAAGCTTAATCATAAATAAGACAGAAACTTAACATGATGGCAAGGTACACTTATTTACAGCCTAGAGGACAGGGTATGTCGTACACATCAGGGAGACCCTCCCACTGAGTTCAGAGTGGACCCCTTTGAACCAAAGAGGTAAGGAGACTAGGTACAGCTGAATCTACTCCTAGTCCCTTGTACAACAACACATGTCTAAGGATTAACCATCTCTTTCCTGCATTGCCTCACAGTTCCGTGAATTAATATACACAGTAGAGACAAAACTATTTATTTTTGCAGGTGCACAACTACAAAGGCATAGGACATACAACATTGGTCAGGCCCAGGCAGATGTCTCATCCAGAGCAGCAATAAGGCTTCCAGGCTCATGGGTGGGTTGAGAGTCCCAGGTGAGTCTGCTCAGGACCATTAATGCCAGTCAGTATTCTCAGGGCACTGCTGTCCAGCTGTGTATCTGTCATTCATGTAGCTTCTTCACCAAAGGGCTTTTGTAAAGCATACTTCAGGGTTTTCTACTCATCAAAGGATTTTGCTTAGGATTTCCTATCTTGGTTCAAGGGCAGAAAGGAATTTATCCTCCTTTTATCAGACAATAATAATAATAATAAATAAAAATACTATATCGTGGACAGAATGATAGAAACCTTATTTCTTCACAAAAAGAAAAAAAAAAAAAAAAGTAACAAACTCAAAAACTAAATTCACTGCAGCAGTTATAATGTAATGACACAGTGTAATGAATTTCAGATAATACACAAAGCAACTCGAGTTATTAAAATCATTTTTCATAATTTTAATTGCATTTTTTCATTTAGTCCAGGTCCAGTAGAGCTCTCCACCTCTTTCTTAAATGAGCTTCTATTGAAAATAGATGGCTCAGAGTTGAGGATGAACTTGTTCAATTTGTGGATGGATCAGCTCTTCCTCCCTGCATTCCTGAGTCACTGCAGACACCTGCCTGTCCCTCAGTACGCATTTTCCAATGAAAGAAAAGAGGAGCAGGCAGCAAGGAATCAAAGCTAGATGAGCTTTTGGGTTCATCTGAGAACCACGACTGAGATCATTCTTCTGCTGGTTCCTGATCAATGAGTGTGAGAGTACCATATTGCTGGTGAATGATTCACTTATGAATAGCAACCTTGCTTCACGACAACAGTTAGTAAAAAGTCACTTGAGCTTTGAAAATGTTGCTGTTTCCCTTTCCTCTGTTTTAATATAATATTCAACTGATGTGCAATGCAAATTAAAAAGTAGGTGGTTTTCTTCTTTGTTTTTTTGTTCCTTTGCTTGCTTGTTTCTTTGGTTTTGTTAGGTAGTTAAAATCAAAATAGCATTTGATTTAGACTGTAATTACTGAATTAGGGAAAGGTTACCCCACCCATTTGCTTGTACAAGATGAATATGCTGTCATAGCTTGTGTAGTAATTTTTAAATATGAGTATTTTCAAATAAAGAAGAACAAGCCACAGTTAAGAGGTGAACTTGTAATCAGTAAAGTTGTGAAAATGTAGTCTCTGTATACTTCATATTGAAATTATGGTATGAGGATGTTGTGATACTGTAAGTCTTCCAGGTTCTGTATAGTATATTTTTCTATTTTATGTGTATTTAAGTTGATGGATATTCACCCCTCCAAGAGGGACTACAAAGGGCCAACTGTCATGACTCTATCATGTTTTTAGCTTATTTGGTGTAGTGGGTTTACGTGGCAAGGTTTTGGTAGCAGGGGCTTCTGTGAGAAGGATCTAGAAGCTGCCCAAGGGCCCCACTGCTGACCAGAGCCCAGCATATGATGTTGTTGTTTGCACCTCTGTGAGAGCATATTTAAGACAGGGAAGAAGAAGGAAAAAAAAAAAAAAAAAAAAAAAAAAAATGCGCGACAAAGCACCTGGGAGAGTGAGAGGAGTGAGAAACAGAGAGGAGTGAGAAACAGCCTTGCAGATGCCAAGGTCAGTGAAGAAGAAGGGGGAGAGGTGCTCCAGGCGCTGGAGCAGAAGTCCCCTGTGGCCTGTGGTGAGGACCATGGTGAAGCAGGATGTCCCCCTGCAGACCATGGAATACCACGGTGGAGCAGGGTTCCACACTGCAGCTCATGGAGGACACCACGGTGGAGCAGGTGGACCTGCACCGATGGAGACTGCGGCCTGTGGAAGACCCCGGCCAGAGCAGATTCCAGGCTGGACCTGTAGCCTGTGGAGAGGAGACCACACAGGAGCAGGTGACCTGGCAGGAGCTGCTGCCCGTGGGGAATCCAGGTTGGGGCAGTTTGCTCCTGAGGGATGGACCCCGTGGTACAGACCTATACCTGGAGCAGTTCTTGAAGAGCTGCTGCCTATGGGCAGCCCACACTGAATCAGTTCAGCCAGGACCGCATCCCATGGGAGGGACCCCACAGCACCGGGGACAAGAGTGATCGAGAAGGAGTGGTGGAGAAGCGCTATAGACTGACCGTATCCTCCATTCCCCCGTTCCCCTGCGCCGCTCAGGGGGAGGAGGTAAAAGAGGGTGGATGAGGGGAAAGGTGCTTTTGGTTTCTTTCCTTTGTTTCTCATTTCTCTAGCTTGTTAGTAATAAGCAATAAATCTTACTGTCTCCCTATGCTGAGTCTGTTTTGCCTGACACAATAATTACTGCGCGATCTCCTCATCCTTATCGCAATCCTTGAGCCCTTTTCATCCTATTTTCTCCCTGCTCCTCTTTGAGGAGGGGGAGTAAGAGAATGGTTGTAGTGGAGCTTGGTCACCCATCCAAGTAAAACCACCACACTTGGATATTTTTTTTTTTTTTTTTTTTTTTTTTCAAGAGTAATTCAGAATTTCTAGCTCCATTTGCATGAAACAGAGCTACTAATATGTGTTTTTTTCTGTACAGGTATCCCTACTGTGAGTGACCTGTAGACACATCTCGTTTTGGTACAAACTAATTCTGTGTTTTTTTGTGTTTTTTTTTTAAGAATGGCCCTTTGAAAGAGAGGTGTCCTCCAAAATGAGAAATCTGAAAAATATACCACAAAAGAATGTTAGGAATATAATAATAATAATATTTAGGTTTACCTACTTTCCACATGAATGTAATTACAGTTAAAATAGAGAATTAGGTATAAAAATCTCTACATAACTTTCAAAACAAGACACATTTTGGCATATATTTTAACTGAAGAAAAAATAAAACAAAATTTTAATAGCATATGCTACAAGTCTGTGTTCCAAAGCACATTTATGCTTGGGTAAAATAACTCACAGTATGTAGATCACTGTAATAGCAAATATAATAAAGGTTAACAGTATAGTAGCTCAGCATCACCCAAAAAGAACATATCCAGAAAAGGCGTTGCACTGTGAAATATGTAAAGGTGGGACCTTTTTATGTGATCTGCATAATATTTATGTTTCATATTTGTCTTCACCTACACAACCGTCTTCCTATCTCATACATATGCTTGATACAGGGGCCTCCTACAAAGTGTCAATAAAAAGTAATTGCTCAATAAAGCTCAATTGTTCACGTTCTTCAGCATTTACAGAGAGGCAGTTACAGACAAAACAGATAAAACTGCTAGGAAAGGCAAAGGTTTTCTGTGTAGTACATATTAAATAATAATAATAATAATAATAATAATAGTAATAATAATAATAATATGTTTATTAGCCCTGAGTATAAAACCAGGTATTCATATTTGAAATGAGTCTCAGTAAATATACGTGGAGCTGTAACACATTCATAAGCACAAAGACAGGGTGCCATGTCTCATCAGGTTCGGTCGTTATTGCTGCTGTCTTAAAAAGGAATCTAAATCAAGCTTTTAAATGTTGATGAATTCTCTCCCATTCCAGTCAGGTTTCCCTTACTCAATAGCAGTGTTCCTACTATAGTGACAATATAAAGTAATAACATTTCCCCTAGCCTCCCTTGATAGAATGGCACTCCTTTTCATTTGTTACCTGAAGTTTGTTATATCACCAAAGTACTTAGGGAAAGATACTATCATCATAGTGCAACCCATGCAAATCTGGGTTGTATCCAGCTTCTGAAAGTACATGAATAAAAACAGCAGAATGCAAAGAGCTCTTTTTTTTTCCACCCTAAGTAGATGTAAAACCAGCAAGATCTCATGCTCCCAACCCTCACCAAAGCTAGGAATCAGTGATGCTTATTTGGGACACTTAATTAGCTCAGTATTTTTACAGACATTGTATGAAGAAGATGGTACAACCTTTAGGAGAGGAATCCCAACAGAACAAGTAGGAAGCTCCTGAGGACAGCTTCTAGGCACTCCTTACACCTCTAATGCACCAACCTGAATTCTGGGTAATACGGCAGAAATTGTTTTTATGAGACAACACCGTATAACTTAACATAGGTACACGTTCATATGGCTGATCATTAAGACAAAACTCTTTTCTCCTCTGAGAGGTGGCTGTTTTCTCCAACATTAAATTTCTACAATTTCCTCGAGACCTCGTGAAAGTTAAACTAGATAGTCTCATAACAAAGCTGTCAGTGTCTAGCTTTGATGATGACAGGCTGCTATCCTTCTTGCATCCTCCCTGAAACATAGCCTTAGCTCTTTTCAATCTTTTGGTACAATTTAAAACATATCAGAAAGATAATTATTTATAATTTAAAATGTTTTTATTGCAGTGTCTCAAACAGACCAGATTCATAAATTCCTTCCATCAGAATGGAAGAAAAAGCATCTTTTCTCCTCTCAAAACAGCAGTAGAAACAAAACAACAAAAGAGTGAATTAATTCTTATTGCAAAAGACAAACGTAAGTCTTCCTTTTCCCACTGGAATTTTAAACACATTAGTTTGCTCTTCACCCAGGAAACCCCTCAAGTTATGCACTCTCCATCCTATTCTTTCAACTAGAAATGATGAAACTTTTGTAATAAATACATCCCAAAAAGCCACTTTATTTTTGTTAAAATAATTGGAAACCTTCATTTCATCACTTATTGACATGTTTCTTATTGTATGTCATAGAATTCTGAAAGTTACATATTTATGACCAAACCTGGCAGTTCTCTCTAGATTTATATACCAAACACAATCTCTTCCAATTTACAGCTTCAGTCGACACATTTAATACAGTGCATACATTTCCAATTATTCCTCCACTGAAGCAAGGAAAATACCAGCTAAAATGCAAATTAGCTGCTAAAACATACAACCCTGCATCCAGAGCTTTCGTTAGATCACTCTAGAGATGAATTTAAGACTATTCTATAGATTGAGTTAGCTGACTACTAATTGACTTATTTTAATTTTCCATAGGTTAATTTTGCCAAAACCAGGAACACATCTGCTTCAGCTAATTCAAGGTAATTCACTTAAAATATTATTCAATCTGAAATGACTCAGCAGTTTCAAGGAGTGTTCCTTATGTACAGTGTTTGTGAGACTGGTCCCTAAACCAACATCAGAAACCAATGCAATATAATAACAGTACTGTTACAGCATCAACAATTTCTGAAGGTCTGGCCTTAGAGTTAGTCAAAAGCTATGAGGGTAGGGAGACCCAGCATTATTTCCAGTGTTCACTTTATCAAAATATTAGAATATATTCTGTAAAATACATGTGAAAGTATGTCTATCAATATACCAATTAACAAGACTACCAAAGAGAACTTCTTTTTGTGTTAAACATTAAGATAAGCATTACCAAAATAGTTGAGCTGCTTCATAATTTTCTCTGGCTCTCTTCACCTGGATTAATATTTAATTACCAATGTCTATCATATTCTTCAAGTGCAGTTTCCTGTAAAATGCCTAAGAACAGGAAGACTAATCCTGTTCACTTCAATATCAGCTCATTGTATTGACAGTAAGACCAGAAAAGCAGACAAAAGGAAGGGAGAATAGAAAAAGTACTGAACTTTCCTGGAGATTTCAGGAGATTTTATCACAATTCAATTACACCTTGATTATATTAAAGCAATAATTTTTATAACAGCAAAATAAATAATTAAAAAATAACAAGAGAAAGAAACACAAGACCCTGGATGGCAAGAAACAGTAAAATTCCTGTTCTCAAGGCAAAAGTAGATTTTTCTGCTTCTGAATCAAACAAAAATAAAACCTGTGTGTCTTTTTCAAAACTCCCTTTCCTCAATAATGTCTACCCCATTATACTCAATATTTTTGAACTTTTTTTACCAGAACTTCTAGGCCCTTCAATATATCAGATGTTAATTTAAGCAGCCTGTATACATGTCCTTAACTTATAAGAGGTGCTCATTAGCACCACTGAAACCTGTAAGATGCTTTTATTTGCCAGACATTTCAGGAGATATTTCCTTTGAAAGACCATGATTATCCTCATATACAACTCAAAGCACATCAAACTCATACAACTGTGTCACACTTAAATCTTCTTCCAATTCATAAAACTCCCTTCAAAGGGAATATTGCATATTGCAATTGGCTATATTGCACTGCAAAACTTTCATAAAACTAGCTGAATCTTTTCTAGCTTTTGTATGATAATCTGCCTTGTCCTTTTTAGTAATATTTTTTCTCTGCTGTTTCACTGACAATTAAAAGGATATTATGAGGTAGCTACAAAACCTAACACATTCCAGTTATATAATAAAACAAACAAACAAACAAACAAACAAAAAGATTAAAAACTTTCATCAAAAGATCTATCAGAACTCCAAATACTTGAAAAACTTTTAAAAAGAGAATTATCTTTTTTTGTAAGCAAAGGGAAATTACACACAAGAAAAAGAAGAGCAGATATACGTAAAAATCGGAATGATTGCTGGAAGAAAAGGAAGAATAAATATTAAAAAAGGCCTAAAGAAGAGGTTTCTGTATGAAAATTGGAGATACAGAGAAAGAAAAAAGTGAACTTGTTTACATCTATTCCTGTCCTTAAGGGCATAAGTAAATATTACTGAGGAAAGAACTGTTCTGAGATTCTTTTTTTTTTTTTTTTTTTTTTTTTTTCTGTTTTGGAAAAAAATCTGGCTTTAATTTTCTGTCATGAAGCAGTGGAGTTAATTAGTTTCCAAAAAATAGAAATG
Organism: Nettapus auritus; assembly: GCA_011076525.1. NCBI lineage: Eukaryota > Metazoa > Chordata > Aves > Anseriformes > Anatidae > Nettapus > Nettapus auritus. The sequence continues at coordinate 86,463,455 of CM021766.1, read as the reverse complement.
CAACCACTTCTGTTTAAGAAGAAGTGTATTGCAGTACAAATGTTTTGATCTCAGTTATGGAATATGCTGATTGTTCCCTGAAATTGTAACAACTTCAATTTATCCTTTACTCAACCCTCAAACCACAATTTCCAAGGAAATTCTCAGCTCATCTCCATTAAGGCAAACTGCATTGCTCTTTGTTTTCTCCATTTATTTCTCTTACCCAGGCTGAATACAATTTAAAATATCTCTTGAGATAGTAGTGGCAGAGGGGGACAAAAGGTAGTCAGGGAGGGAATAAGAAAAAAAATGAGAGAGAAATCTTTCTAAATTAATTCTGTCCACAGAAAAGCTCTGAAAACAGTTATATTCTCATCTAGGCTGGGAAGGGAATATTGCTTTTTGTATATAGCAGAATAAAGCAATAAAAAATGTAAATGCACTCAGCAACTTGTTACTGAATTTTGTGTTATCAGTTAAAATTCAAGGAGCTGAACTGTTTGCCTAAAGGACATTATCAGGGCTTTCTGTACCAGTGTTTTGAGGATTTTTTTCACGATGTATGGGAGACATGGTTCAGAAAGAGCCATAGAATCCTTTCTAGTTCTTAGGCTTAAAATAAGCAAACTCTTACAGATACATGTAATTAATAGGTTCAAGAACATTAAGTCTAAATGAATATAATAAAAAGGAACAACTGAAAAGCAAGCTGAAAAAACTGTGTTAAGATAATTTAACCACAGTAAAAAGCTGGAAATCTTGGGTAGTTTTTGTAAATAGTAGTTGAAGGCCATTTTCAGTGAACAGCTCAAGCATCAAAATTGAGTAATGACTGAACACAGCATTATTTCCTCCACATGGGTAAGTTCTGTGTCTCAAGCTTTAAAAAAAAAAAAAACCTTTAAAAATCTTATTCTGGCAAAAAGAAATAGTATTCATCTGTCATCAGACATACAGAGATTTGTGAAACGACACAGACATGCCTAAAATATTTACAAGCGGTGTTTCAACAGAGGTATTTTTGTCAACAAAAAGGAGCCCCACATTGGGAATTGTCTGTCTAAACATCAGGAAGCACTTCTTTATTGTACAGGTGATGGAGCACTGGCACAGTGTGTGGGACCAGTGGCTGAGGGGCTTCAACTACACCTCCAGCTGCTGCTGGAATCCAGACCTGGCAAAGCAGGGTAGGAGACACGATGGAGACCTGGCATGTGTGTACTGGAAGAAAGCTGTGTGGTCAAAGCAAAGGGAAGAAAAAGAGCAGCCCCCACTAAAATAGCTTTACCAAGAAGAGGATTGTACATAGTTTCATATTTCAGGAAAGCAATTTTAGGGATGGCAAATCATCTCATTGCACTGTAAATTATCCTTTGGCCCTTCCCCTTAGCCCCCAGTAAATTACTTTTCATCAAATCAGCTGATTCTTATCTGAAAGTGAAAAAATGTAGCTTACTGAGCCCCAGACAGCCCTATTTAATTTCTCCTAGCTTCTGGGTAAGGCTGAAGCAGGCATTTATCAGTGATCCATAAAATTACAATTGGGCATTTTTGCTGCCAATCAACTTCTATCCTAACTTTCTTTATTCCCAAATCCACACAGTGAAAAGGGACATTTGTTTCCTTCTTCAAAGTAAAAATAAAACCCTTTCATTGCAAAACAAATTTTGAGGCAATCTAGGGAGAATTTTAGCATCTTCACTTATTAACCTCATTGTTCCTGGCCACTTCAAATTCCTCTTCTTTACTTGCTCCAGTGCATCTCAGAGTTGAATCACCCAGGGCGCAGTTTGCATCCAAGTTTGACTGAGATTTAAATTCATTTTCTGTTTTTTACCTTAAGTGCTCTGGCGCATACAAGCCCTGGTAAGCATTTTCAGACTGACTGAAATACCTGTTAAAAACCAAAAGCAGTACAGGAAAACCTGCTGCTGTTTCTCAAAACACGGCTGTGCATCCCCAGCTTTTCATCCCAACTAAGGAAGTGCCCCTCATGGAATGGGTAACCTTGACTTTAGTTTCTACCTCATATACCTAGCAATTAAAGGCTGCAGTTTTCACCCTCACAGTGGTGATTGTTTGATGAGGGTGACCCGAGCACAGGCCATATGCTCACTGATGAGCAACATTTGGGTGAGTGATGGCATTAAGGTCTGTCAAGAGCCCAAGGATTGCCAGACCAGGCTTCTATCATATCTCTGCTAGTACTGGCTTTCTTAACAGAAGTCTCTGAAAGTCATGGTTTGTGTCCATGCCCACTAATGCCATTTAAGAGTGAGTGAGAGAAGGGTGTATCATAAGACTCTGCTCCCCAACCCAACTTTGCTCAGCAAGCAATGGGATGTTAAACACTTATGTATATAAAACCTGTCCAAGAATTTCGTATTTACTTGGATCCATTTTGCTAGAATATATCCACAGGTATATAGAAATAAATTTTGCTAAGCATTTAGGAGCAGTACAAGCGGAGGCATACGTGCTTGTTGCAAGATTGTGCTGGGTACAAGGAACTCTCAACAGCCTGTGTTACACCCACAGACACGCTGAGAAAAAATGAGACAGAATAGGTAATAACAATAGAAATTGTTTTCCAGAACAGTCTCTAGTAAGCAACTTGCTTATCTAACTACCAAAATAATCTTTTTCCACAGCAGTTATTTATACTCCTCTGTGGGACTTTAAAGGCATTTCAAAATCTTCCATTATTCACATAATGGTTCTTGTTACAGTTGGCTATAGAAATAAACTACAGATAAAATGTAAGCCTATGGAGTAGTTTTCAGGCTCGGGTTTCTTCTACAGTCTCCACAGAGCACTGAAAAAGTGCTGTAGTGAAAAAAACAGGTCCTTTGCAGTCATTTAAAACTGCCCTTATTCTAGGTAACAATATTATGTCTGAAAAATGCAAGGTAAATGAAAAAAAAAAAAAAAAAAAAAAAAAACAAAAAAACAGAGAAAACAGAATAGAGACACAGGCATGTGAAGAAATAACACATGTTTGCACAGTTGCCACTGAAAGTCTAAATTGTAGGAATTCTTTGCTGGGGTTGAAAAAAAACAAAAATTCAATAGCACAGAGTCAAAGCTTGACAAATTACATAGTTCAAATGACAAAGTGGAGACAAGAACTCCAGCAGAAATCATTTACAGAAATCTCTTTAATATATACTAGATAAATTTATACAATCACCAAAATAAAAGACTATGCCACTTCAGCATTTCATTGCCCTTTTACAGATGTCTACATCAAAGAATTGTCAAAATTACTTAAAATTTTCACAGTTTTGTAAAAAAAAATCTCACAAATCACACAGCAGGGAACACAAATCACAGTGGAGAACACATACACTGTAGGTGTACACATTCAGTACCTCCATTATAAGTCTTAGATGGCATCCAGTTGACTGGCAGCTGTCACCATCAGTTCATTTGTATGAAATACTCATCCTACCTCTAAAAACTGGTAAATAGAATAAAGATAGATTTGAAAATATTTGATTGGAGGTCCAGTGAAACAAACACAGAAAAAAAAACAAAAACAATAATTTTAAAAACACCTTTTTTTCTTATACACTCATATGAATGTCTATGATTTTAAAATGAAGGTAATGGACAGCAAAACTTTTTATTTTTTAACTGAAATCACACATACTTAGTAATATTTGAGATCACTGTTGAAACTGAAGTGACTGTTTCAGCTATAATAAAAACCCTTCCTATATTTTTGATATGATGACAAATGTCTGAATAAAATTTATATATAACTCCTTACTAGTCTTTGAGAAGGTGTCATGTTAATATAGGGGTATTTTGTTAATAACTCACTGGCTAAAACATAACTGTCAAAGTTCAATAAAAACCATAAATATCTCAAAAACTTCTTATATAGCAGGACACAGAGGTTGGTAAGGAGACTCATAGGTTAAAAATCAGCCCTTAAATAGAAAATGGATATTGAGTTCTTTCTGTAAGTGTTAGCAACAAGAGGGTTTTGCATAACTGACTGTACTTTAGAGGTTATCTATACACAAACAGCATCAGTAATATTTCATGTCTTCTGTTTGATAGGATTCATAAATATGAAGCAACTATGCTTACATGGGCAACTATGCTTTCTTATATTTAATTAATATTTAATTTGATTTAATATGGTCTTAAGGAATAGACAAGACTTGGTCTCATACATCTGTCTGTGTCACCAGTGAGGTGAGGTTTGCTGACATTTCTTTCTTTAGATAAGCCATGTGCCATGGAACATAAAGACAGTCCAATGCTGTTAACTATCTTTACAACAAAACAGTTCTGATTTAAAATAATTTCTGTAACTTAAATGGATAATAGTCACAGAAACTAATAAAACCAAAATGAAAATATGTTCCAGATCTCTGATCTTTACTACCCCCCCAAAAAAGCCTAATATTTTAAATTACATTTTTCTATTATTATATGCTTATTATAGTTATTATAACAATATGATGTTGACATCATAGTAACTTATCTCAAGCCCAATGTCAGTATAAGCTACAAAGCTATTTAACTTACTATGACATCTAAGCACTTATTACCTACATTGTTATGAACGATTAGCAAAATTAAGAATATTTATTATAAAATTTGAGAATTTGTTAAAAGGAACTTACTTAGGATGAATATAAATATTTATTTGTTTTATTTCTCCAGCTTAGGTGGGTTTTTTTTTAGGTTTAAAAAACCAATGCCAAACACTTCATAGTAACTCTTCTTTTTTCATGGTTATCCATTATCATATTATTATTTTTTTCAAATAGTAGCTTATTTTTTTAATTTAATTTTAATTTTTATCCTAAATTAATTCAACACAAGAACTAGATACAACTTACAAAAATTTAAAAAAGTAGGACACATTTATAATATAAAATATATCCTTGTTTGTGGAATGTCTGCACATATTTGGAGAAAAAATGTAGCAGATTTTTTAAAACCTTATATGTAGCCGTTCATCAATTTAGCAATAAACCCTAAAGTTTCCTTTGGCTGGGAGGAAGCAAAAAGTAAAACTAAAAAGTTATTATGTGAATCAAAACTTGTGCACATTCATTAAGCTGTGGATAAAGTAGACGGTTACCATTTCTTCTCCCACTTAACTGCATGGGTTAAGTCGGTCCCAACTAACAACCTATGCCTGTAGTTATGCTATGTGCTTGATTCTGGCACATATTTCAACCACTATATGGTAAAACCCATCTACCCTTCTTTACACATATAACATAACGTGCTATGTTGTTCATTTTTTACTACTGCATTTCATAGAGTAGATAAAAATACTTTTAAAATATGCAAAATTCTATTTCATTTTTGCTTTTCTACAGACAAATACAAACAATCTGAATTGCACAAACTGGTAGTAAACATGCTGCTGTATATGACATTCAAGGAATTATTTAGCAGTCAATCACATAATAATTTGGCATCAAGCACTCTGTATTCTGAGTTTTGCAAGGCTCTGTATAGAGACAATGTTGCTTTGAGTAGGCTATCTGTGAGCAGCAGGACAGCTGTCTTCCACTGTGATTAAAATCAGTTCCTGAGAATGAATTACTCCTGGGGCTTAAGACTTCTGAAATGAAAGCTTCTGTGTATGCTGTCTGTTCCTCTGTGTGGTATGTTCTCTGACTGGTTTCTATAATGGAAAGAAATCAGTTATGTTTGCTCTGACAGACAGCCCAAATCTCTCTGAAATGCTATGTTTGCATTATACCTTGCAAAAGCATGTTTCAAACCTGCCACAGCTGATGGGGAGGACCTAAACACTCATTTTACCTTCACCCCACTAAGTTTCAGCCGCTTCATCAAAGACTGTTTTCCTTATCGTTGTGGGAAAATGCAGATGTACAGCAAAATCTAAAAGTCAGTTTAAAATCAAAACAAACAACAACAACAACAACAACAACAAAGTAGATTGCCCAGATGATAGTCAGTAAAGAATAATTTTGCAGAAGTGAAATATCACTAATTTTGAAAGACTCAACACACTAATAGAGTGGTATATAGAGGAATTAGAATCCTAATTATATTTTATTAAGATAAAAATTAACTTCCCTGGCATCCCAACCTTAAACTGTATTCTGTAAATGCTGGGAAAAATATAGCACAAGTGGAAAAGAAGGAAATATAGTTTTATACAGTGTATTTCTGATGTCTGTCTTTTCCTAATAGCTTCCAAATGTGCACCTGAGATCATCATCTGACATCCTTTACTAGTCTCCTAAAGAAACTACCTGCAGGCATTTTTCATCTTGTCATTTATACGCAGTTTTATTAAATAAAGGAAATGTAATGGCCTGCTGACCATTTTACTTTTGTGTGTGTCAAAAAAGATGTATTATAGTAATTAAACAGTACTTGTTGGACCCAGTTCCTACCTATATTTCTGAGCTGATCTAAAGTATGTAAAAGACAAGAAAGAACCAAATGATAAATAATGAGTTAGTGGTTTTATTCTAATTAATATAATTACAGATTGGCTGCACCTCTACTATATCTCAGCTCTTTAAATGACTCTCAATTATAAGTGGAAATCAGCAGCCATCTCTCCATCAATTTCAGGTTAAACCATCTTTTCCTATCTCCATGTGGCAAAGGGTCTAAATATTGACTACAGGAAATGGCTGAAATAATTATATGAATTATTCTTTTTTAAAAAAATTCAAGAGCTTCTATTCAAAGGAAAAGGGAAGGAAGGAGGGAAGGAGGGAAGACAGTTAAGAATCAAAACAACCCTAGAGCCCCCTGACTGTTGGCCAAACTGCCTTCTGACTACCCTGGTCACTTCCACACTGCTGCAGCCTTCTGAACCCATTGTGTCCTCTTGAGCACTCGTGAACTGGAGAAGGGTAAGAAGAGCTGGAGTGTACAGGCATGCATACAGAGGTGCCATGGGCAAGATATGGTCTCTGGGATCATCTGGCTTTTACACCTCAGAAACCATGACACGGGAGCACACCAAACACCAGGTGGGTCTCACTGGATTACTAGCATGTTGCTGGAGGTGAGGCTCACCCTGGCTCAGAGATGCTGGGTACAGGCTCTGAGAACTTACCACAAGGTCTTTTTGTATGAGGACCAAATGTGTATATATGCTGAGAACACTGCACATTCAATGTGGATACATGCAAAACTGTTTTTTTCCAGTGGACACATCTGCTAGTAAATAATCCCTTTTGTCACTATTTTCTAGAAAATATTCACATGAATTAAAGCAGCGAACACATCTGTAATTTCAATTTTGTTTCATGTCTACAACTGTTCTAACCAAGATTAGCATATTAACACAAATACATAAAACCAATATGTGGATCCATCATTTCTGTTAGCAAAGAAAAATGCTCACTATAGGTCCACTGACCCACTCAGGTTACGTGTCCTGCGTGCTGCTGTTCAGAAGGGGTTTTCACCTCTACAGCCATTTCACTTTGAAATAACTCCTATGGTAGCTTCTAGTTTGGAATACCTTTAAAACCTCTGGATTCCACCATACATTTTCATATTGTTGAAGCATTTCTATCTGTTGGATATTAGGTTAGACCTAAGAAAAAGAAAAAGAAGAAAAAGGAAAAGGAAAATGGATGAGATAATCCTTTACCAATTTGGAATGTTATTCTTTTATTCATTCCACCTTTCCTTCAACTACTGATAATGAAAAGCTAGTTAAATCATTTTATGTTCTATTCCTGTGTGAGGGATAAATGTGTCCACTTGAGCTATTAATGATTACTCAGAAAATGGAAGGCATTTTAATTCATTTTCTGATTTTCTCTGACTAAAAAACTCTTAACAGGCTTTTCACAATCGTCCTGGGATTTGTGACATTGGTAAGGTAGGAGACATAATCTTATGCTTCCTACTGGGACTGCATCTCTCATAATTTAAATTATACTCCACTGTTATTGTCCACTCCTGTTGCAATTCCTAAGAGACTGAATCTAAAACGTACTGCTTGAGCTAGGTAACAGATCATTGCAAATTTGAGAATATTAGTTTATGAAGAATCTTGGAGCAAGAGGTTTTTGGTAAACAGGTTAACTAAACATTCTGAGAAATTCTTCTCTGTAAATTTAATATATTGCTTTGTTTACAAAATATGGAATCGGACATCTTCACATAAGATGTACTACATGAGAAATAGACAAAGAGGTGACTGAGTAGGCTGCTGACTGAGAGTAGTGTATATATGGGGTTGTGTCTATTCATCTTTGTGTTTTCATCTTTGTGTTTTCCTTTTGACCCCGTTCACAAGCCTGTCGCCTCTCTGATACAGTAATTACACCCAAATTACATCTTCCACTTTCAGATGGTGCCTACCTTGCTTCCTACACAGTATGAGTAGTGTATGAATTACATATATAAAAACAGACATATATATAACCAATTCTTTAATAACCTTATGTCCTCATGGATGTATAAAGAATTCTCTAGAGAATGGTATTATAAAACTCAATGAAACAGTATCACCTTTAGTTTACAGACATGTGAGGACCATCATCAGGGAAGTACGCATTTTACTTCACTTCAAAGTAGTTGTGAGAGAGAAAACATAAATTAGGAGCTGTATTTATGTTCTCTCCCTTCAAAAATAATGAGCAAATGATCAATAAAGTCAAAAATTACTTACTCAGAGGAAGCATTTTTGACATTTTGCTTGTTAACTTTTGAAACTAAGTACTGCAACATATGAATAATTCTAAGATCCTAGCAGGATTCTGCAAGTGTTAGCCATGTGTATAAATAATGAGTATGTCCAGAAGTGTAATAAAAACAAACAAGAAGCAGATAATAAATAGGCAATCATAAAACCCAAGAATTTTCACCCAGGTCACCTAAACTCTTAATCATCAACTTCCAAACAGGTCTCAAAATTATTTTAAACACAGAATTAACAATGCTTTTATGTATATTAATAGACTTTTAGAAATTGTTTCTAAACTACTGTATTATAATAATAAAACAGTTCATTAAATGACTTCTTCAGGCAGTTCACCTCATCTGCATTTTAATCTTCCATTTAGTTGTTCTAAGACTAACACGTTATTAAGACAGTAAATGTATTTGCTAGAATTCTAAATTAAGAGATAATGTCAGAATATTTAACTGACTTTAAAAAAAAAAAAAAAAAAAAGGCAATAAAAGATGAAAAGTAGAATACTAAAACTAGAAGTTACTGACTTCTGACAAAAATTGTTCCACACATTGACCTGTTGGATCCCTTTGGATTCATTTGAGTATCCAAATGAATCTCTTGAATCTCCATAAAGTATTCCACTAAATACTGCCTTAACAAAAGATATTTAAGAGGAAAAGCATAGAGAAGTGGCTATAATTACTGGTATGTGTTCAGATTCTGCGTGTCAAACTATGAGATTTGACTCTCTCCCCTGTCCACAATAAAAGCAATAATCCGAGCCTTTTTCTACTGAAGAAATCATGATTATACTGAGGGATATATAAAGACAGCCTACAGTCTAACTGAAGAAATGTAGGATGTCATTAAGTAGTTCACTTTATTCTGGATATATTCTGTTATGAAATATAAGGTACTATACATGTATTGAGTTTACCTGGTAAGGGTTTTGGTAGCAGGGTTAACATCTGTGAGTTGAGACCAGCAGTTGCCCCCTGTCAGATCAAAGCCAGATCTAGACGGCTCCAAAAGGGACCCGCTGCTGGCCAGAGCCAAGACAAGGTGGGCCTCTGGGACTGCAGAGTTAAGGGAAGAAACTACTGGACAGCAGAACCTGTGAGAAAGGAGTGAGAAGCAGCAGCCCTGCAGCCTGCAATGTCAGTGTAGCAGGAGGGCAGGAGGTGCTCCAGGCATGCAGCAGCAGTTCCCCTGCGGCCTGTGGAGAGGCCCCTGGTGGAGCAGGCTGTCCCCCTGCAGCCCATGAGTCCCACATGGAGCAGATCTCCACGCTGCAGCCCGTGGAGGAGCCCCCGGTGGAGCAGGTGGATGTGGCCTGGAGGAGGCTGCTCCCCATGGAGAGCCCCCACAGGAGCAGGCCCCGGGCCAGAGCTGCAGCCCGTGGAGAGGAGCCCACGCAGGAGCAGGGGGTCTGGGGGGAGCTGCCACCCATGGGGGACCTGTGCTGGAGCAGTTTGCTCCTGGGGGATGGACCCCGTGGCATGGAGCCGTGTAGGAGCAGTTCTTGAGGAGCTGCTGCCTGTGGGCAGTCCTCACAAGCTCAGTTCAGCAAGGACAGCATCCCTTGGGGGCAGAGAGTGAATGTGAAGGAACAGCAGATCACAAAGTGTTAGGGACTGGCAACAGTCCATTCCCCTGCTCTGGGGAGGAGACCTCAGAGGGTGGAGGGGGGGGAGGTGATAGGGAGGGAATGTGTTCGTTTGCTTGTAGTTTCTCACTGTTGTTGTGTGTCAGAAATAGGTAGTAAATTACATTAAACCCCCCATGCTGAGTCTGTTTTGGCCTTGACAATAATTCGTAAGTGTCCTTGTCCTTATCGCAACCCTTGAGCCCTCTTCATCATGCTTTCTCTGTCCTCCTTTGAGGAGGGGGAGTGAGAGAGAGGTTTTGCTGGAGCTCAGCTACCCACCAGGGTAAAACCACCACACTATAACCAAGATTGCTGCAATAAGAAAAGACTGGCATGGGCTGGCCACAGAAAAGTTAATGGAGCTCAGAGCTGCATGGGAATTATCAAGAATCCTGTTAGGTATTACATAAAGTTAATGATTGCAGGGAATCCTTCCTAATGATAACTTTTATTACAGATAATGGATAGTCTGCTGGGCATTTCTTAACCACTGAGCATACAAGATATCAAATTCAGTTCAGTTGACTACATTGAACAACAAGGGTTTTGCCTGCATTATACCTAGGCTTTCATTTTGGGAAGCTTTGTCCTTATTTGCGATAGGGCTTTGTTATATTTCAGGTTGTGATGAAGTCTCCATTCAAGTTCTCTTTATCAGCTCTATCATATTTATTTACATATGCAATGCTTTAAAAATATGTATATAACATTTATAATACATATATATACACACACCAGTACTTTTGAAAAATACAGTATTTTTTAGATTTTTTTCTGTCAAATATTGTCTGGGAGTGCACATTAACAGCTTTAGAAATGACAACTTGATGCATCCATAAGCCACAAAATGAGTTTCTTTGGTCTTAAGACACCAAAAAGGAATGACATTACATAGAAATGCTCTAGAGAGTGGTAGGTGAAAGGGAGAAAGGGAGACATACCATCAGAGAAGTCTACTAAATGTTGTGGAAGAAAAAGCAATGACTTTCTGGCAGAAAGGATAAAATGATTGTCATTTTATTTCAAACTTCCCATAGCTCCATATCAACCACTGGAAGAAGCAGCAGATAATGTGTAATTGCCATTTCAGTCAACATGCATTATAAAAAACATGACTGAGCCCTTTTGACAAGGAAAGTCTTCACTGAGAGCCTTCAAGCAGAGGGACCATTATGCCTGAATCCTTCTGACACAGGCATTAAGTTATGGTATTTATTGAGAATAGCTGCAGAAGTTTGATAAGTAAGTGAGACTCACAGGCTTCATAGTATAGACTGAGTACCATTTTCACCAGCTTCCAGAAGTCTTTCTACACATAAGCATAGGCTCTTGGAATGACAGCCATCAGTAACACATTTTGTAAGAACAGCTTTCCACCACCTTTTGGGAAGGAGTTGAACATCACATAAGAAAATGATGGAGTTAAACATACAAACCTCTGTCTGCCCAAGGTGCAGATCCTCCTCTTGCTGTGGCCTGCACTTCCACCTTCTTATCCATAAACCACATACTTCTAGAAAACACCAGTGTTACAGCAGCACTAGCTGATCATTGACAGGAAAAATTATTTTCACATGGTGAAATGACTCACAGGTAACAACGCATGAACGGTATCTTTTAGCCATCTGATCCAATTTTACCTCAAAGGAGATGAACAGGACCCTTCAAAGCCATCACAGCAACAAACACCAACCTGTTAAAAAACAGGAATCCAGAGTGATGTTCCCTGGTCATCTCAGTTATAAGAGATGACTCACTTATCACTACCACACTTGTTGATCTCTTGGTATTATTGGGAAAATTGTAACAGTTCATAGAAACTCCCTTTTTTAACTTTTTAACACCTCAATCACGCAACACAATATAGAGATGATAGGGCAAATTCATGTCCCATAGCAAGGCATATCATCTGTTTCAATTATCTTTGCATGGATATAGAATGAAAATGAAAACAAACGTAAAAGAAGTGTAGATATATAAAATCAGAAGTAATTATTAATTCAGGAAAATGGTAATAGAGAAATTATCTGCAAGTGCGCAACACTTACCTGGCTTTACTATTATTCGATCATTGACAATTACAACATACAAATCTGTACATTCTGTTATGCTAAAGACTAAACTGATTAAAACAGTATTAAGTTATATGTCTAACACATTACATTTAAGAAAACAACATCTACCATATTAACAGTAATCTAGCTTAACGTAAGGGGCATTGCTGTATTTAATGCTGTATTGTAAAGAATGGGAGTAGGGAACTAAACTCCAACCAGACAACCCCCATTCCTCTTATGTTCTCCTACTTAGCAGGTGACTGTCATCATCTCATCTAGGCCTCAAGACTCCCTCCCAAGAGATACTCAGAAACACACAGCCTTCTAAGTCAAGGGTCTTAAGTGGAATTTAGGCCACCTGTAGCAGTTTAATCATAATATGCACCTTGATCAGGTTTAGAAATACAGTATGACATCTTCACTAATCAAGTAGCCTAATTACAAATTTCATATTATTATGCCACTTTAATTTAATAATGGATCATCTGATTTAAATACTGATTATTATATCGATCTTTGGAAAAGCAGTTTTCCTTCTTAATTTTAACCTCTCTATCTCATACCTTAATTCTTCAAATGCAAAGTGTTTCACTAATATTGCCATTATTTTTCTGATTTTCTAAGAAGCCTATGGTTGTGAACTCCCCAGTTCCCTTTAGCCAGTTTTGAAGCATTCAGTTAAAACCTTTGACAAGCCAAGCCAAGCCTGGAACATAATGTAAGCTAATTGAAACTCCCAGAAAATGTATTTAATTGAAGTTATCATCTAGCAGTTGCTTTAGCAGAATATTTGTATCTGATGATACCATTATCACTCTGTTTTGCATGAAAGCAGGTTTTTATTTATGTGACTTTAGCTCATTACATTATGACAAATCTCTGACTCTTACCAAAAAGCCTCTTCATGACAAAACCATATCTACAGCTCTTGCTGAAGAAATAGTGAGATATTCCTCTTAGGATCCCTCTTTAAGCAGCCATAACTAACTAGAGAATTACTGCTCATTTTCATTCTTGACTTTCTTCATGGCCTCAGGGAATACATTTGTTCATAATCATCTGTCGTTAATAGGATATTAGTGCTTCATTTCCTTAAACGTACATACTGTGTCTCTGCTCTGACAGTGTCTTCCTGCACAGTACTAAGCAATTGTAATATACAGTGTTTCACCCACTACCACAATACAAATAGATAAATAAATAAAAAAAAAAAAACTTCCTGCATAGCAAAGCTATGCAAAGTCAACTTCAACTAACCCATAAAAGCCTTCAATTTTCCCACGATTTTTCATCAGCAAATTGTTGTGCATGTATTTTTGGCACTCAGTAAATCTCATTACCTCTGTCAAGTTATAATTTTATGATCTTGTTTTAAATATATGCCACCTTCAAAATGGATGTAACCCTGACCAGGGGAAAGAGCTGCACAAGTCATTCCTATTACTTGTGGTAGACACAGAGCATAGGTTACAGACTAATGAATGGCAATTAAAATGATCAGGCACAGGCTTCACTATAATACCAGGGGATTTGTGATGCCACTTTTGTGCAGATCACTGGGCTAACCTTTTAGCCTAGTCCTGTTTCCATTTCCAGAACACTGCCTCATTTCTCCTCCCTCTGATTCTACCCTGGAAACTGGACTGGTGCTGCTGCCATCCACCCTGTGATCTGCCAGTAAGGAGCAAATTCAGTGCACTCTTTTTTCCTGCACCCCTTTTTCCCTTGCCAGTAGTGCTTTCCCTTCTCTAACAGCAGCAGCTGTGAAGTTGGACAGGGGGCCCTGTGGGGCATGCATGGGAGAATGAGTTATGCCATGACTTTCATCTTTGATCTTACCAACTTTTACCTTAAAGGAGATCAATAGGATACTTCATGGTCATCACAGCAACAAACACCAAGATCTTAAAAAACAGGAATCCAGAGTGATGTTCCCAGATAAAGGTTTAGTAACTAGGATTTCCGGCTAATTTGATGTGTGCTGAAATAAACTCAGTAGTCATATCTTCCTTTTCTCTTTAAAAATTAAATATAATAATTTCCTTATGGAAAGTGATTAAAGTAAGAGGCAACTGGTATATTCAAAGCTTATCCAGGCTTAGCTATTCCTGATTTTCTGTCTTAGATTAGACTTCAATGAATACTGCAGAAAAGAAGATGATGACAAAATACATTAAGTAAATCAAATTATTGAAGATGGTGAGAAATAGGTGTCAACAAAGGGAGATATTTAATGAGTATTTTTTATCTGGAAGAATATGGCCAAAAGCTCCAAAATTTTTGTGTTCTTACATCTAAGAATTTAGAAAATATGGATAAAATAGTTATAATAACTGCAAATAGCACTCACGAAATAAACAGTTGCAAGTATCCTCTTTGAGTTTATAAGCAGTGCTTCGTCTCTCTCCAGATGCATCTGCAATTTGAGTTCTCAACATCATCAAGTATTCTGAAATAATGTCTGAGTTTCACACATAACAGTGCGTGTACAGTTTATTCCCCTGTCTTTACTTCACATGAGGTGAAGAAAGATTTTTCAAGGGAATTGCTATAAACGTGTTAAAGCATTGGATGACAGACCATACGGGGGTCCAGTGTTTTATATAGGCTTCTTGTGCAAGGGAATTTAATAGTTCATAACTCCTGTTGAGGATCACAGCATAATGAAAAATTTCCATACAATTCTTGTCACATCGGTGTGATACATTTGCATAAAATCAGTGGGTTAGAAAAACCACACAAAAATTCTCACACCAGGTATAATTCTAACCTTGAGTTTTGTAAGGACATTAAATTATTCTTGACTCTGGCTGGGCTGAAAGTCTTCCATCAAAAGCACTATGCACGGAAGACCTGGAGAATGAAATGGAAGTCAGAGTTGTCTTTTCCTATCCATCTTACTATAGCCATTTCAGAAGTGTAGATATATATTGAAGGAGAAGATGATGCTTTCACTGATGCACACTGCTAGCCCTTCAAGGCTGCTTTTGCTATTAGTGTATCCAAGGTTATGTAGGTGATTATATAACCAAAAAGAATGCGCCAAGGCTGGGGAGGTCTGCCACGAGGGAGCAAAAAATGCATTTTACAGAGATACATCAGGACTAGCCATCTGAAATAGTACCCAGGTATGCCACTGAACAGAGCTGCATAGGAGGCACAAGGTTATATCACAAATGCTTGTTCTCTCTCACCCCACGTTGTTGGTTTTTTTAGTAAGTCAGCTTGAAACAGTTAGTAAATCCAAACACAGGTGCTAAATTTCCCTAGCTAGAGCAGCCTGCAGTCCTCATCACTTCTGGAGAGGTAACTCCATAAACTCAAGGGTGAAATAATTCTCCCTGTGATGTGGCAGTCTACATTTGTCTTCAATTCTTCTTTGTTCTCAGAGAGTAAAAAAAAAAAAAAAGAGTTTCTGCCTTTTCCCATGCCCTATGGTGCATAGATTGCCAACTTCTAACATTGATATATTAATAATCAGTTCTCTAAATACAGAGAAATATTAATATATATATATGTCCCATGAAACTGAGTATTAACATAACTTCATGATTTTATGACATCACCTTCCTGATGGAGAAAGGATGACCCTGTTACTTTTCTCCTCCCATTAGTGGCATTATCCACATTTTTTTTTTTACAGGAATAATTGCTACTGCAATAACCACAGGCTGTGCTTACTAAAGAATGTGCTGAAGCAGCTATCCAAAAACTTGCAAGCAGATGAGTCCAAAGTGAGTATGAAGGAGAAGAACATGCAGTGCTGGGACCGGGAGAGATTCACTTGTTTTTTTTTCAATCTTTGAACATTCAAACAAAGTCTAAGCTAGTCACTTCAGGCTCTCTTGAGAGTCAGTGGAAAGACATCTAAAAATAACTGTCTTTGGAGGAGAGATGACATCACCTGGAAGCAACAGCCCTTGTTCTGTAAAGGGAGCCTGGAGTGATTAGCTCTGCTTTCAGTGCCTCACGTGAGACATCTCCGAGCTGATGATTCTCCCCTGAATCCCATCCATCCTTTCTCAGACTCTTCCTCCTCCTCCAGCCTCTGCTACACCTGTAGTTGCTCTCCTGAAATCGTAGACCTGAAATGGTCTTCCAACACAGAGAACTTATTCTACATTCCCACTTTCTAGAGGGCTTTTAAGGTATTTGTCCTTGTGATACCCACAGATCTCTGCAAACACTGACCTGGGACTCCCTTTGAGCTGTGGAGGCTGTAGAGGCAGTGAAGAAAGGTCAAAAGCATCCTGCGTTGGTCATTTGCATTTTCACAGATGACAGCAAGGTTCCTCTGCTTATCAGAAAGAGGACCCAATTAATAGCTTCCACAAACATACTTTAACCCCTCTCTCACAATTGAATTTATACAAGGTATCCCACTTTTGCACACAGTTTTTACACAGAACCTGTTCTGATAAGTATGGTAATTTGAAACAATATAAAAGTATAGACAAAGAAAGTAAGGATGATGATTTCATAGAATCATAGAATGGTTTGGGTTGGAGGGACCTTAAAGATCCCAGTTCCAACCCCCCTGCCATGGGCAGGTGTGCTGCCCACTAGATCAGGTTGCCCAGGGCCCCATCCAGCCTGGCTTTGAACACCTCCAGGGATGGGGCATTCACAACCTCTCTGGGCAACCTGTGCCAGGGCCTCACCACTCTCTGAGTGAAGAAATTGATGTAATGGATATTACTATTACTCTCATTGATAGAATACATATATGATAGCATAAGAAAGGATTCAATCATTTTTATTCTTTAAGCAAAAGTTTAATCTTTTATTTTTAAACCAAACACCAAATATTCTGAATGTCATATAAAATAATGAAAAAGCACTGTGTGTTAAATTAACTGTTCAGAGTAAGAAAAAGAGATAAAACATATATATATTTTTTTTAAAAAAAAGGGGGGGGATGGAGATGCTGAAGAAATTTTGCCCTAACTAAACGTGGAGCAATCATAGTTATACCAAAATAGGCAGGTGACATTACACAATTCTTTCATTACACAAAGGGATACACTATTAGTATCCCTTCCTATATGGTAAATGTCTTCTATTAATTCTCTTTGCTGTACAAAAACTGATCTAATTGGTTTCAGTTTTGTTAGGAAGAAATGATCTTCAGCAGCCAAGAACCTGGAGTGGGAATTTTTTAAGTGAGACAGTATTTAGTAGGTTCTGCATGTGGACATTCCTGTTGTTCATGTTCATGAACAACAAGTAAGTAAATAAGTTCATGTTGAAATCTTAAAGTCCCTTTCCATACTATTTTATTAAATTAAATACTACACAAACTTAAAAAAAAAAAAAGTAATAGATATAATATTGCGAAGACAGATGTTTGCAGCATGAAATTAACCCTCACAATGTTAAAACACAAC
Source organism: Nettapus auritus (assembly GCA_011076525.1). Taxonomy (NCBI): domain Eukaryota; kingdom Metazoa; phylum Chordata; class Aves; order Anseriformes; family Anatidae; genus Nettapus; species Nettapus auritus. Next base: position 86,445,725 of record CM021766.1, on the reverse strand, counting down.
TAATTTGAATCAGAAAGCAGTAAATAGTATCATGACTAAAACTATAATGACAAAATATTTGCAAAGAAAAAGATCGGCTATGTAATTTCGGACTCTGGAATAGTCTCAGATATTTTCTTTGTAATTTCTAAGTAACCTCTGGAGAAGCAGTTAGCTTCTTTATTAGTTCTCAAACAGGTTTAAGAGGCCTTCATTCCTAAGAGAGGACTGAAAAAAAAAAAAAAAAAAAAAAAAAAAAAAAAATTAAGTTACTTCTTTCTTTGATTCTACCAAGCCACACAAAAGATTACATTTAATGAGGAATAAAACAGCCCTTATTCACACATCTATCCTATGAACAGTCACCATCAAGAACTGAAAAACCTGTCTGACTTTATTCAGCTTGTCTCTTCTCTCTTGTTTGATTGTTTACAAAGGTGTCTTGGATTAGCTACTCCCTTCACAATCAACTTCCCTTATTAGCAGGCATCTGATTTATTTTACTTTCTCAACCTAGAGTTGCAACCTGAGGTTGCTGAGATAGTTTCACCACTGCTCATCCCCAGCAGAAACAGAAGCCAGAAGGTGGCTCTTGCTGCTTCTGGGCCACGTTCACTCTTCATAGCAAGAAGCTCTTGACACATGTCAAAAAGCAGCAAGCCTTGGGGTCAACAGAGCAGTCGTGTAGGTTGTGGAACCTGAACTGATGCCTGCTAACAGATCATCCGTGCTGAACGCAGGAAATCTGGCTATAGAAAAGGTATTCAACAGAAAGGGACAGCAATGTCTTCCCAGCTGAAGATCACACAGAGGACAGCTAGGGCCAAAAACTAAGTGACACTGGCTTTGAAAGTAGCATAACGCAGTATGAGTTAGGGAGAAATCTGCTAAGCCAGCAGTATACTTCTCTTGCAGCTTCTCTGGGCTCCATGGGAAACTGAAAGCTGTATTCTAGAAAGCCCTGAGGCACGTCTCCCATGGTATAATGAAGTCAATAGGACTAAATTCAAAAGGCTTATTACTAGCCTGCAGAACACAACCACATATGCAGGTAGTAGTCATCTAAAATGATGGCTTACTTTGCTATATTTACTCATATCTTGAAAATATATCAATTTTATTTCATGCTACATGGAAATTGATAAATTTCTTGCACTAAGAAAGGTATTATTTTTTTTTCCTTTCTGTATTTTTAGGCTGAATTTCTAACAGAGAGGGTTATATAACAGCACTAATTATGCATTTGACAGTTTTCTCCCAATGTTTTTTTATTGTCTTGGCCAATTTCATTTAATGTGACTGAGGTAGCTGTGTCAGAGATGAGAAATCAGTGACTGAGAGAAGACAGAGAACTGAATTAGTGCTCCATGGTCAAACCAAGGGAAGAGATGAGCTCAGTGATGCAATCTTCCCCTGCAGACTGGGCAAGCAGCAAGTGCCCATCACCAAGCACTCTCACAGTGCAGGATCAGGCACAGGACCCACGGCTGATGGCTTGGCTGGATGGGGAAGGCAACTTGGGGTGCAGATGGGAAGGAGGAGAGATTATAACAGAAATGGCAGGACGTAGAGGAGGGATGGCAAGGGGAGCTGTAGGTATGCTGACAAGGGTCAAAGGCAGACATAGCAGGGGGCTGGAATTATTAGGGGAAAGGGGAGAGGCAGTGGAGAGGACACACATCCAAAGAAAATCATTAATTATGCTGCTCCTGTAATGAGCTGGGGAAGGAATGTGATTTCACTCTTGTCTAACTAGCCAGTATGTGGGTTGTTTCTCTGTTAAGGAATTACCAGATGAGAATTATAGCATGGTGGGTTTACTGCAGAACTGAAAAGAAGTTGGGAAGAGACTCACTGGATAAACTCTTCATTCACTGCAGAACACACTCACTATTCCACTGATGTCCTTTACAGAAATAAACCAATTGCAGCCCCCGCTTGAGCACACAAAAATATAATGAATCTTTTCTTTTCCCAATTGCATTCCTCTTTGATGAACAGAACTATCACCTCTGGATAAAGGATAGGGATTTTCTGAAATATGTCCTTGAGGTAATAAATGTCATCCTCTCTGAAAAGCAATCTCATCTCAAGATAACCAAATCTTTTTTCCATTTATCAAATATCAGAAGGATAACTATCCTCACTTGCTATTTAAATTCCTCAGCAGAAATTGAATTCTTGCCTCACAAATAAAGATGGTTGCAATTATTTTCTTAAACGGTAAGCACTGCTCAGGTTATATTAAAAAAAAAGGCGGGGGGGAGCATTAGTGGAAAAGTGTAATCTGCAAAGTGTGGGGAACCAAGCATGTTTTTACATTCCATAAGAAGTCAGGTTACCTTTTTTAAAAAAATAAATAAATAAATAGTCGTTGTTCTGGGGGGTGATTTTCACATTATCTGAATATTATTTATTAGCAGATTTTGAGTAAGTTTCTGAAGTTTGACAAAATTCAGATGAAATAATCACACTAATAAAACTGGCTCGTTTATAGTTCTGCCTGCATTTGTGTGTCATAGGTGTTTCACATGTGTTCAGCTAAATGTCACATTTTGCTTTGATAAAGTAGTACGTGTATCCTCCTGAAGAAAAACAGTGAATCAACCGTGCTCCAAGTTTCCACACACTAAAATCAAAGTCTAATGAAGTGACTGAAATCACACAAGTACTGTGATGGTCTCAGCACTGTGAATTCACCAACACGATGATTTTTCTCTGACAAGAGAAAAAAGAAAAAACAACAACAACAAAAAAGAATCATTTTCTTATTCTAGAGCCAGTTGTTTTAAAGAAAACAGTGATAAATCACCTCTAATTCAACTGACATAAATCATTAAAAACAATCTACCTTCATTGTCAGAAGACTCAATAATGGATCTGCTTCAGAATATGCTATCTCAGAAAAAATGTAAGCAGAAAGGATGTGTTTTTGTTATGTGCATGTTCAAACCATTTTGTTGAATGACATCAGAGTTCTTTGTTTTGTTAAGTTTGATATAGTTTCGTACTTTAAATCTTCTGTGAAACAGAAAAAATGGCCACATAGTTTGCCAGTTTTTTTCTCATCTGTTCAGCTTCAGTAGTGTTGGAGTTACCGTTTTCAATCAATCCTTTCAAAAATAAGGTAGCAATTGATGGAGGTACTATATGAATTGCTAAAAATCCCTGTTGTTTATTCTCTATGCCCTTCCCTTCTCCCCCTTTTTCTCAAAGCCTGAAAGGTATAGTTCTCCCCCATGAGCTACTAGTTGTTCATACAAGCCTGTTTCAGAGCTATGGCTTCTAGAGGCTTTGCCTATTCCAAGGCCATGTAGCAGGGCAAGACATCCACAGAGCTAGAAAATAAAGATTGTCCCTTCTGAAGACATGCCTATAACTCATGTGCCCTATTATAAAATGATGCTGTCAGATTCTCTACTTGTTTGCACAATTGCATTTTGGAAATATATATATATATGTTATATTCCAGTTGCACTGGGAAATTAAAAATAAAATAATCTGTGTTTCTGTAAGGATGAAAACAGCAATCCAGTTTACATTACAGATACTATAAGATTGTATAGTAACAATGTAGATGAGACGGTATTTATTCTGGGAAGGATGCTTCTTACCTTCCATATGGAGAGCATCATAACTGTAGGTCTGAGTTCCATGTATATTCTCTAGCAGATCTATGTTGTGTCTGGTATTTGATTCTATATGGGTATGTAGATAGAGAATAAGACTTTGCAGAGATTTAATTAATTAGTTATGTTCTATAGAGAGGCCATAATATAAAGGTCATACACTGTATCATAATATAAAGGTCAATGTTCACATGATCACAAATATCTCAACAGTCAGATCTCTCTGATTCTTCAGGTGTGCTAAAACTGTGTTCTTTTTTTCAGGCTCCTAGGACAATATCTTTTTCTTGCTGCTTAGCATACATTATCATTATCTCAAACAACACATTGGCTTCATCTTGGAAGTTTCAGTCAGCTCCTGCAGTGATATCAGCAGCACACAAGTGCTTTTAATAATCTTTGGGAAAATGTAATGAGGATGATTTCTCTTCAGTTCCACTTGGCTCAATGCTAGAGCACAACAATGGGATGTCGTCAGAATAAAAGTTTGAAACACACTGTCTCATTTGCTTCCTTTCATTAGTGTTTGGGGGAGGAGGGGACTGTTGTGACAGCTGGTCAGCACTGATTCAATTATATGCTCCATTCTCTGGACTTTGGTTCAAGATGTCCTTTGGCAAGCTGAGCAACTGCTTGATGATAGATTTAATAGCTTGGATTTGATTGAGTATGCAAAATGATACAACTAGCTTTGATATATTTCTAAGGCAGTATGCTTTGAAGGTGTACTACTAGCTATGGAATGTCCATTTCATCAACACTTCCCATGCAGTAAGACAAATGCATTAAGACTAATTCTCCTCTCCCTCAGCTGGCAAAAGTCACCGCCTTTGGTGCGTGGAATCACGTAGGTCAGAATGAGAAGAAAATCAGGCTCACAAGTGCTAAGAACTCAGAAACAGATCTGTCCTGATACAACATTACTTATTTAATCATCACGTCTCGAGCAAGAGGGAGAACCTGCAAAATCCAAGTTCAATGAGGATGCTTAAGTTGGGCCTGCAATTGCACCAAAAAGAACACAAGGGCCCCCAAAGAGCTCCAATAACTTCACAAAGCTGTGATGCCTTCAGGTGCCTAGGGCAGGTATGCCCTACATGTTCTCAGTATGCGTCTCTTTTCTACTTCTGAGTATGCTGGAGAGTGCAGAGAAAAAAGGCATTCATCCTTTGAGTTCAAAGAACCTTGGCTGAAAGCTCTCCCACCTACCTCAGCACAGAGAAAATGGAAGTCAGTCTTGTGAAAAATGAATGCTGTGGAACAAATGATAAGTTAAACTGATATCCATGACTGACCGAGAGATCTAGCTAATATTTTGCAGTTTATGCCTATCAGCACTCTTCCACTGATCCCTCTGGCACAGCCGTCTGAGTTTAAGGAAGGATGCCCACCAGGGGAGTCTTCTCTGCAGAAGAATGCTTCTCACTTTAGATGCAACAGAGTCCAACTTGCACAGTGGGGCCAGCCAGGCCTTATCTATTCTGACAGATTTTCCTGACGACTTCAAGATGATTGAATAAATGATTTAGAGCAGAGATACTCAGTATCTTTTCAGATACTTTTTTTTTTGCAAAAACCCTAGAAATCTGTTTTGTGAGGAATGTGGAACTCATAGAGATTCTCATGGAAATATTGTGAGCTTTAGTGGGGAAAAAGCATCCTATCAATAAACATAAAGCAAGAGAATATTATTGCAGGTCATCAGAATACATGTAAAAAATTACAAAATGATTCTATTTTCCCCTTTCTTTCAGGATAGAAGCAACTTACTGATTCTATTATGCTTGGTAGCAATCCATGAATGTGCACTTCTCTTAAACCTCAGTTTAAAAAATGTATGGTGTAAGAATTTAGTAGTTATAATTACACTAACAATCATAATGACTGTAATATATTTTAGGTAGCACAGCAACGATATGATAGCAAAAAAATATATATTCATACCTGATCCATAATTAGCTAAAAATAAACACGTAAGTAATTAGCTAAAGCTGACAGATCTGTTTTTGACAATATTAATGAATGCAGCCTGCTTCAAAAAAATTTTTTTTCCATATAGCACTTAGGATTAAAACTGCAGGTGAAACAGACATCACCTATGTTAGAAGGCTGAAAAAAAATTATTATGAGCTCATAATTTTGCAGAACATTCCACAGATATTTGGCATCCATTTTTCTTATCTAATCTGTGCCCAATGTCATCCACACATATCAGTGAGATAGTTTTTTGTTTGTTTGTTTGTTTGTTTGTTTTTTGGGGGGGAGGCTTGACTTACTGAGTCATGTATTTTCATTAAATCACACTGATTAGTTGGAAAACATATATAAAAACATATATAAAAACATATAAAACACAAATAGCTAGAATTTGAGAAATAGTGAACTAATAACTAAATACAAAGGAGTAGGGACAGTAAGCTATGATATCCACCAAGTCTGGTTACAGTATTTTGCCAACTGTAATTTAAATATACTTTATTATCATGCCTTATGTCAGGAGCTGTTTAGGAGGATTTTAGCAGATGATTGTCTAGAGAATGCCAGTCTTTCAAAAACTAATTTAATGTATTTTTTTTTTTTTTTAATATTTGTCTCAAAGTATTTCTAAGAGTAAGGAAGGAGAAAGATATCGTAGGGAAATCTAACTGCACTATTGTTAAAATGTTAAGTTTTCATCTTAAACAGAAGCTCAGAGTACTTATTAAACTTGTGTTTTCTGAATATTCAGTTTATTGCTCTTTTCTTACCTAAAGATTGCATTTTTAGCTGGTGTACCTCAGTGTTATTTTAACGCCATCTTTCTTATATTCAGTTTTATATAACTAATTTTTCTTAAATGACATTATTTCTCTGGAATGGTTGGAATCTTATCAAAAATAACTGTTTAATCATTGCTGTTTAGTTCATTATTTTCATATCACTGTGATGTCTCCTCAGGGAAGCAGACACCTGTCAGATGTTCACTTCTCTAAAGTGTGCTTGAGTAATATTACAGACATTAATTTTTAAAGCAGGACGATAGTTTTTAATCTCAGTATTTTCTGCTTTTTAAGCACAAGACTTCATCTAAACTTTCTGCTTCATCGTATGTTTTTTTGAGCTACTGCAATATTGCAGAAGAAGGTCTGAAATGGTCAAGTACAAAGCAGAAATCTTTCAGGAGAATAGTTATTCATAATAAACCTTCCAGTAATGTAGGGCATATACCTTTTTCTTTTTTTCTTTTTTCTTTTTTTTTTTTTTTTTTTTTTTTTTTTTCTGGGAAATAGCCATTTTAAAAAGTGTTCAATTTATCTTAGTTCTGAATTAAATTTTTACTAGAAGATTAAGAAATCATTTTGAATGTACAAAGCTTTCAGAGCAGACAGACTGTAGTAAAGCCATGCATGCAGTATGATTCTGCTGTTAAATTTTGCAGTTCTGATCACAGGACTACTACCCCAAGCAGTAAGAACAACAGAAACTTCCTTGGAGAAGGTGTATTGAATATTGTTGGAAAAGCCCATATTTTCTACATCCACTAACTAGAAATAAATCACCATCAAAACAGTGACACTAATTTGGTTATATAATGGTCTCAGTCTTGTTATCAGAAGCAGGGAGGGAAAAAGCAGTCCAATTCATTGCTGTTTCTATACTGAAGGCTAGCAAATGATTAACAGATCCAAACTCTTTAATAAATGACAACTGACAAATTCACTGTGATCCTAGCAGCTCTCCCCACTTCCTGTAACAGTTCTAATAAAGCTTAGAAAATGCATTACCAAAACTGCCATCCATTCACCCACCATATATACACACACACACACAACAGAATATGGTTTATGAAAATTCTTCAATTACATAACAAATCAAGGATTCAGATAAGCATCCAAGATAAATTATTCCTATTATATTCATTTTTTTCAGTCAAACCTGGCAATGAAGCATTTACAAAGTATGAGGAAGTTACATAGACAGGAAAATACTCTATATCTGTTTTTGTTTTAAGTCTTGTCTGCAAATGCCTCACACAAGTACAGAGGCATATTGCTTTCAAAAAACAAACCCTTCTGTCTTCTGTAGAGGAAAACCAGTTTTTGCTGGGAAATGTATTTTCTTTGCAAGCCTTTGCTCTCAATATATTTTGTTGTTTCATGTTTCTTCCAAAATTCTCTGAAACAGGTATGTAAAATATCCACAGTAATTGCTTGAACCACGATGTGACACCTAAGACATGAGATTAAAAATAGGTGTAGCTGGACGAAAACCAAGCAAAACGTAGAAAACATTAATATCTAAGTTCAGTTTTTTCCACAGGATGAAGGCCTGTAGAAACTATATGAAGATCAGTTTATAGTGGAAAACCCTTTTGTCTTCTTCGGATTGCTGTAGAATTGAAATAAGGCAAACTTTTTTTTCTTCTAGAGATAAAAGGAAACACTTGATGTATTCAATATGCAACTTTTTCCAACATTCTCCAAGGGTTGCAGGGGAACTTACTTCAGATAAACTCTGTGCTTCAAAGGCAAAGAAATTAGGTGATAAGCAAGCTCACTAATTATAGAATTCAAGACTATGTTTAAAAGGAAGTGTAATGAAAGCTCCTCTACAACAATAAGCTGTTTCCCAAAGGAACATGGACAGCAATAAGAAATGAAATACTCTGCCTCTGTGTAGTTTAGAATTGCATGACAGAACCTGCCAGAGAGGAAAAAAAAGGTGTATATTTGCTGTAGTTGTTTGTAATAAAACATGCTTAAATATATGTGGAAAAAGGAGAGTGAAAAAGCATATTCAGCTAAACAGTTCTGTTTTTCAGATTGTAGTCATAGGATATGAAAAGGATTCCTGGTTGGTGCTGCTTCTTCCACCTTCCCACACCACGTATGTTACTTATTCATATTCAGTAAGTCCAGGTTAATAACTGAACTAAGTTTCCTTAATGCTAATAGAAAGATTCTTTAAGACACTAGATGAAATAATTATTTTTTGCAGTATCTCCCTAAACAGAGTTAGGGCCAACAAATTCAGATACTTTGCCATTGTGCAAAACTGATTAATTGAACTTTGCACTTTAGTCTGAGAGACTTGAAGGAAAAAAAGGAATGTAGTATTATCTGGAACGTAGTACCTACAAAAAAAAAAATAAAATAAAAAATAAAAAAAAAAAAAAAAAAGACTGTGTACTTCTGTATACAATAGCAGAAACCACTGTATCTACCAAATTAAGCCTTATATGGAGAGATCAACTGCATTTGTGTACACTAAATTTTCTTGTATCTGCAGCTGTTGTTTAGAACAGCACATTAAGGAATGTGGCAAAATAACCCACGTTTACTGTTACATGATTTGGAAAGTTGGGTTGATAAAGGGATACTGTCTCTTCAATATCAATAACATTTTAGTCCCCAGCTCTGGTTTTACAGGCAGAGCCAAATAACCTCCTGCTTCAGCACACACCTGTAACTTTAATCTGCCTCCTTTTATGATTTGCAGTCAAAAACTAAAAATGCCTGGTTCAAAAAGACAAAATACATGTTCCTTACTAACTTAGAGTCCAGGAAATGTAACAGCTGTTTAAAAAAAAAAAAAAAAAAAAAAAAAAAAAAAAAAAACACTAGGGAAAAAGTACTAGGATCTCTAATTGTACTTCTTTGTTTTTATACCATTTTGCCAGGCAAACACCTCAGCTGAAGTATTCAGTACTTTTCAGTATTCAGTTCTTCTATTCAATGAATTTATCCCAGATTAGGTGGGTCATTAGTTCTAGTTTAGTAGAGTTGAAATTATGCTTTTTACAGGAAGAGAGTCAAAACATCAAAAAAGCTGTAGTAGGGCCTTTACTAGAAACTACCATTGATTTTTAAAGAGGCTTAAACTCTTAAACACCTTACTGCCTTTGAAAACAGGACTTAGACTTCTAATTGACTTAAATGCATATCCAAGTTTCTTTTAGCAATTCACATGCTTCTCAGAACCATTTTAAGACATACTCCTCTTGGGTTTTGACTGAATATTTTATGTACAGCATTGTTGTGAGCCCATTAATCATCCTTTTTGCTCTATTGCTCCCACCTGGAAAGAATGAGCCTGTAATTGAAAAGGCAAATTTAGCATTTATATTGGTAATAACACAGTTTCATTGCCATTCTCCTCAATACAAATTTGAACATTATGGTGAACCATATCTCACTGATAAGTGAATAGAAGGGAAGTAAACCTTTCTCATTAGCAGGCCCCCACAAGCTAAGTCATTTGTTTGTTGAGCAGAGCCTTCTATTGTGTTGTAACAATAGCTTTTACTCCCAGATATGATAACTCTTTGAAGCAGTACCTGGGAGACGCACGTGATCTACATTAGCAGAGGAGTAACAGTGTTGGCTGATAAACTAATCTCATCAGTCATGCAGCTGATCTTTCATTGTTGGTTTTTATTTTTCTTCTAATAGTAAAAGCCACGGACTCCAATCCAACTAATTTAAGGCAGAGTAAATTACTTGGTTCCAAGATGAAGTTTAAGATTATAAATTTGTTTTAGAAATTTCTGTTGGAGACATAACTTTGTGCTTTAGCATTTTTAGTTTGTTACAGATTAGAACGGAGTTTGAAAGGAGGCTTGTCATGCTGGCAGGTATATATGTATGTTATTCTAGAATACCTTGTCAGGCTAAAAGTGTTCAGCAAGCTTCTGAATGCCACTTTGAGTATGAGTAGGAGGAGGAGGGTATGGATAAGTGGTGCAGCAAGATAGTGAAATAATCTTCATTTTTGCATAAGCTATAGTTAGCATTTAAAGATAAGACACATGAAATACAAGACTGATGGATCATTCTGAGAAATTATTAATGCCATAAAATCAACAAAATTGCAGACTGCAAAGTCATTTTGCTGCTTTCCAGTACGCTATATACAGAGTAAACATGCACATACACCTAAACTAGCAAAACAATCCAATCTGCACCTTTAGCTGCAGGGTTTGGGAAATAATTTCTGAAACAGTGTGAACTTTAGAATATAAAATGCATCATTGGTAATAGTCCCTGTATGCAGTTGTACCAGGATACACAGGTATCTTACAGGATTTCATGGTCAACAGTAAAACACATTACAGTGGAACAACAGCAACGCAACTTTGAAATGTGCAAAATTGCTAAAGTAACTAAAAGTAACTATGTGCTTATATTCACGAATGAAAAAACATACCATTTTTGGTACTAATTTGTTTTCTGAGCCATCCCTGGGATTTATTCATTGTAGAGGTACTAGTGGGAACCCTGACTTCAGACTTGATCAATGTGTCAATATAGTTGATGAAAAAGTTTTGTGCTCTGAATACGAAATAAAGTGATTCTGACAAAGGAGCCAAAGGCTTTACCGCTACAAAACTCAGCAGTTCTAAGTAGTGCTTAAAAAAAAAAATAAAAATAAAAAAAAATTCCCTGGAGAAATTAATAAAAAAATGTGGTTGTGCACAGAGTGATCACCTTTGATACATCTTTCTGCTCACAGGAGCAAGAGTCTCACAAGTCACTGTTATCCAGCTGGCATAACATGTATTTCAAGGCATGGAGGTAGCAGCTGCTCAGGTAAGTAACCAGAGAGCTCTGGCTTCTTCCACCATGCTGCTTCAGGCAACCAAGCTTTAATATATAATCAGGGCCACTAAACAATATCTGTGTGCATCTGGAAGGCACCTCATCCATCCACACGAGACTTTTTTTGTTCTGTCCAGTTGTTGCCTCACTTTCTTGGGTACTGGAGATACAAAGGACAAACACTGATGGGCTGATCATGCATCAGCATTCAAGCTATGCCATTTGCTGGGCATCACTACTACTCACCTCCTCAACCAGAGACCAGTCTGAGTTTTATCAGTCTGAGTAATGCAGCTGTACACTGGATGGCAGAGACATGCTTTTAAGAGCTTCCCAGGAGTCCACATTCCCTTCTGAATGCTTTGTGCTGCCTGCCCTGGAAACAGACACTCACATAACTGAAGGAAAAGCCAATCAATCCTGTATGTTTCTTATTTTTGCTTCAGTGGGCACTGCATGAAGCCATGCTTCATCTATCCTCACTGATTTTACGAATGTGCTGTGGTGGGCTCACCTTCCTGCTTACAGGGTAACTTGATTTGTTTCATTGTGCTGAGGCTCAGCAAAAAGCCTGCTGATGAGTGTATCTATAGCCTGATCCTTCTTTTTTGAGGGACACTGAGGACCAGCAGCCATGTTCAGCCTTCTCACTTTTTCCTACTCCAGGCAAACTATTTACTGGCTAACAACCCCCATCTGTTTTCATGCGCTTTCTCCTCTGTTCACTACCAGAACAAACATTCCCCATCCCACACAGCAAACGTTAACGCAGCACTTGCAACTGTGTACAATTTAGTGGGGCACGTAGAAAAGAAGAGATTAATAGTTCAGTGAAAGAAAACACATTTTCATCCCGATGCTATCTGGTGTTACCCTAGGCTGCACACTCCAGACTCAGCTTGCACTAAATTCAACACAAACATCGTATAAGGAAAAGAGTCAGCCTGACAGCTGCAGCAGCTCAAAATGTGGTCCGAATCTAGTTTTAAACTTGAAAGCACTTCTTTGGCTACCATATCCCTTTAATAAAAATTTCAGGTGCTGATTCCCCCCCATCCCCATCTTTACCCACTACTGAGTCTGAATTTCCAAATGACATTACTAACATTCACAACCCTGACTAGGAACAACGAATTACTGATAGTTAGCTGGTGAACACTGCCACACTAGGCACAGTCACCATACTGCAGCTGCCACTCCCATCAAACTGCGTATACAAGATGCTGACACAAGCCTTCGCAGTTGGGCTCATTCAGAAAGAATATTTCTGTACTTCAGAAACCCACAGAGGAATTTATTGGGACTAAAACAGGATTACTGAATCGCAGTTATGAATATCTGTGAATTATCAGGAGATACCAGGCATGACAGCCCTCTGCAAGTATGCAGATATCTTCAGTACTCATGTAAATGGATTCGAGATTAACTTGTCTTTCCCTGTGAACCTGTGAAAATTCACTGTGAATACACATGAAGATGTTGTAGCAATCTGTCTTTAGATGAAGATTGTGATAAGAATTTCTAAAATCTTTCACTTTCTCCAGCTGAGAATCATCATCTTCAATGAAAAGTCAGACAGAAGCACCTTAACACCCAGCAGTTGTATAATAAGCACAAAAGCTTATGACTAGAGAAGCCTGCACTATGAGAACAGTTACAACATTAAGTTCTTAACAGGAAGGTAACAGCCACCTCATCCACAGACACAGAGAATGGTACTAACATCCATATTGTTTCCAAAGTTTCAAAGTCTGAAAGGCACGTTAGACTGGCAAGATGACTATCAAAAAAAGACTTTTTTTCCCCCCCAAGCATATAATCTTTGAAAAAAAATCCAATTCCATTTCTCATCTGCCTCTTACTAACCTTAGTAAATGGTTTTAAAGTAAATTTGTGAGCTATATATTAAATTTCACATCTTAAAAGTGATATTTAAGTATGAATTGACTGCAGAAACTTTCTCTGTTCTTTTAAGGATTGCAATAGAATTCTTTCTGCCTTCCTACAAAAAGATTACAGAACTATGAACCTCCAAATCAAAGTAATACCATGAAGAGCATTATTCATTAGTGAATCAAATGCAGGTGGCAGGTATGCTTAAAAGCACTTTTAAAACAAGCTAAAGAAGAAGCCAAGTGAAGTAATTTTTGGAGGTCCCTCCCAAACACAGCACTAATTGCAAAGTGACTGTACAAGTTCCTGTTAGATTTCACTCATTACAATGCTCCACACAGTGTGTGATTAGATTCTGGTGCTCCTGCATCTTATTTACACAGTCATTGATGGAGATACTTCTAGAGATAATGGTAACTTGATGTTAATGAAATGGTAAAGGACAAGTGACATTTTTGTATCAAGTACAAAGCTACTTTTCATTTCAAGGAACACATTTCACTGATGCTGTGAGATGAAAAAAAATATTTCTCATTCTTAAAGATATCCAAAATATCTATTTTCAGACATTTGTTGACCAAAAAAAAGGGGGGCGGGGGGGGGATTATGACAATTCCAAGCTCTCCTCCCAGTCACAGTAGTCCCTTTGCTATGTAAAGTGTTGAGTTGCAAAAGCTGCTAAGGGGAGTAAGTGCCTTCCTAGGCTCCTGGGGCAGTTTTCACTCTTAAAAAGATATTCAAGGTAGATATCCAGGGGATAAGGGAAGTAACAACAAGATGAGCCTCCTGTGCATGGGAAACAACAGCAACACTTCCCAATAGCAAAAAAAAAAAAAAAAAAAAAAAAAAAAGTTATTGGTAGATCCATGAAGAGGACATAAAGCACACCAAGACAACTGCTAGACTGAAACTGAAACTGTCTGGTAGAGTGCATCAATCCAGAAAGCCTGAGTCTGCAGACATAGTATAATTACAGGAGGAATATGGCTAAATGTTGGTACTAAAGGCTACCTGTAAATAACTGTTGTAATTTGTATTCAGGGGGAATTCAGCATTCCAGGCAGCCATAAAACAGAACTCTAATATTCTTACAGCAATTAAAAGCATGAAAACAACCTACATAAAATGTTGGAAAATAAACAAATTTTTTCTTTCAGCAATATGCAGCTTGAATTTAAATACAGTTGTCACCTCCTCTAAATAACTACTGAAGCAATATCGGTACTCTGATTTTTTCTGAGGCATTCCATTGGCAAACACATTAGAGAAGGAAGGAACAGCATTACTACTCTGGATCATTCAGCTCAATGGAAACTGGTATCACTACACTGACAAGATGCCTTTACAGTTGTCTAGAAGACTGCAAATGGTCTAGGTTACACTTGGCTTCTGCTTTCTGAGTCGAATCTTATTTGCTTTACTTCCTTCACTAATGCTGTTCTTACATAGGACATGCAGTGAATAGCTACTGCACGTTCATGATATTCCAAGTGGTCCTTTAAAATCCTCAAAAAAAATGCCAAGTGATTAATTCCATTGAATTACTACACATGAAACAAAGCATTGATTCAGGAAACTAATTTTCACAAATAGTTTTCTCTTTCATCTTTCAGTATTTATCAATACTTAATAATGAAAACATGCAGTTTCAAATTTATTTCTATTTCAGATTCATTGTACAATTTTAACCCTAATTACAGAAGATATTAAGAATGATTTTAAAATTAAATATGCTGGCATATACTTTCCATTTACATGTCAATATTCACCAGTGCTGTGAAACCAGTAACATCTCTTTTCTCCTACTTGTTTCTCTTATAATACCATGCAGAGCTGACTCACCTAAGTTACCAGAACCACCCCCCCCCCCTTTTTATTATTAAAAACTTTACATGTCCTTCAGTACTTCTGGGAGCAGTCAGCTATGGCTTTTTGCTTTCACCCTGATTTCCTCAAACCCAAATAAAATAGAAAATGGCTAGAAGTAAAAAACATGTGATTCATTTGTCTGGCCTAGTAACAACATTAGTAATTATTATATGTAATACATTCCAGTATCTTTTTGGGGTGGTCATCTTTTCAGCAAAATTTATGATTAAAACACCTAACTGAAACCTTTAAAAAAAATAAAAAATAAAAAAAATCCCTCTGTTTATGTTATGACTAGTAATCATTTTGGACCTGACAAAGGTTTACATAAAATTTACAACTGATGTTTAGTAACTTAGTCAAAAAGGAGCATTCAGACATTTTTAAGTAGCAACCCACACAGTGGAAAAAATCTTCATTGGGAACAGCAATATGAATTCTTTCACACACATCTGTGCTTATACTAACTTTTCCTTCCCTTCCCCTTAATATCTGATAATCTGACAGCAGTTGACTATTATTCCAAGCTTTTATCTTCCTGACAGCTTGGCTTTTTGCCTGGTTATGTTAAAAGTGAAGAATTGGTTGGGAAGTGAAGATGAGGTTGAAAACAATCATACTAATACTACCTAACTCTTTGAACAGCTCCTTGTGACAGATGTTGAATTTCCATTCATGTGGGTGCAATGGCTTCAACCAGCCAAGTCCCTGGGACCATAATTTCAGTAGAATTTGGCATGAAAGAACTCAACTGCGTAAGCTGCGATACCTTCACAAGCACAAGCAGTAACCCCTCCTGAAGTCTTCCATCATTTCCTTTTCCACACCAGAAAAAATAATAATAATAATAATAATAATAATAATAATAATGTAATGTCATTCCATCATGGAGGAACACAGTACATGCAGTTGGCCCACAAAGGTGCAAGTTTAAGGCCATTTCTAATCACATTTAGGTATCCAGCCATATCTATGTCATAAGATCATTTCTTATGAGGAATATCAGTTGAAGAAGAGTTCTAGGTAACATGGCACAGAAGATCAGGAGCCTGGCAGAGATGGCAGGACACAGGGGTCAGAACTGTTGTACATGCTGAAGAAGATCTAAGACTTGACTGCAAGACATCTGTTCCCATTCAGGCTTGAATTTACCTCCTGGGGCAGCCAGCTGACATGTCAAAGCAGAAGCCATCTCCTTCTCTTAATTTAGACAGCATGGATAAGCTAACCCAAAATGGAAAGCACAACTATGCGAATTGGCTGTCGCTCCAGACACTGATGCAGTACAGCGTCCTAAAATTGGAGGCTTAGAAATATTTAGAAAAAAAAAAAAAAAAAAAAAAAAAAAAAAAAAAAAAAGTAAGATCTAGGACACGAAGCTGTCTGCTACCCCTCCGTATTCTACTTTTGAAGAAAATCCTATTTTAAAATAGGATTTGGAAAGTAAGTGTTTGACCAAATTAGGCTCCCAGTCTCCATTAACAACTGTGTTGCTTCCATTGAAAAGCTTGGGGAGCTGTCGAGGAGGATTTTTTTTATTATTATTATTTTAATTGAGCAGTTCTATTTTTTAAAATTACTATTGCTTTATGATATTGGTATAATTTGACATATTAGGATGGTTTAATGACCAGACACTGCATTGCTACATCACTGAAGAACAGGACACAGCTGCCCGTGCTTTGTGCAAGCAAAGCACTGAAAATAATAGCCTTGTGATGAAAGCACATTGAGCTGTTAATCACTTTCTAATATTCTGCACACAGAAATATTCTTAAGATATCTCAAATTAGACACAAGGGGAAAAAGAAGGCATGATTTCTAAGGAGCCATGTGATAACTGTGGCTGTTTAACCATATATGTGTTGAAATTGCTCTGCTTGAATCCACAGTAGAAAGAATACCTAGTCTTTCCCTGCTCTAAATATCTGTCAAATCCATAATTTCATAAAACTTTCACTCCAGAATAGAAAATCCCAAATATTACAGAAGTTTATGACCCAGATGTGCCACTGTTATTTTGGTGACTTCAGATATTGGGAAAGACACAAAGATATAACTTGAGATATATCCCAGATGAGGAAAACTTTTTTTTTTTTTTTTTTTTTTTTTTTTTTTTTTAAGTCAGGGAATGATTCTGAATAGATTCAAAGACAAGAAAGTAAACTTTTTCTCTGGGTTTCTACTGTGAAATATTTCGAATATGAAGTCTTTTCCAAACCATTTAACTTCCTTCAAGCTTAAGCAGGATTCATCTTAAGTTGATCAGTCTCTCTTCAGCATTATAAAAGACTCTGAAATAGTTTTGGACAGAGGAGGAGAAAAAAATCTTTAAAGGATGAACATTCATTATTCCAGTAAACGGATGTGTGTTGATCTGGAGACTTAAGATGCAGAATATTAGAGAAGTCCTACTGAATCAGGCCAATGGTCTATCCTACCCAGAATCTGGTTGCCAGTAATTGCAGGTGCTATTCAGTGAAGGCATGCAAGCCCACCCCTCTCTGTTGTGTGTCCTCCACACAACTTCCTAGCATCCACTTTTTTTTTTTTATTTCTCTTTTTTGGATTTTTTTTTTTTTTTTAAGTGAGGCTAGATAAAGGGTACCATCCCTACTTACTACCATTAGTTTGTAAATCTATTGCATCTGAATGCCTACCCAAATATGTCTATCTGCTGATACCACAAACTTGCCAGTCCTCCCATCACAGAGGCTCTCTGAATAAGGAGAGTACTTCCCTTTATCCACCCCAAACCCACCTGCTAATTTCCTCAAGTGTCCCCTGGTTCCAGTACTGTGGGATTTGGTCTACAGTAGTCCTACATTATTTTTCACTGCCCTTGGGATCCTTGAGCCTCAGCCCTCAGGATCCCCTGCATAGCACCCTCTGCTCTACACTGAGCACCTCTTTCCTCTCCTTATAGTGTAGCTGCTCCAAACTCTTAACCAGTTTAATTGCTGGTCTGTTTTACCTCTGCTATGTTCTTCTTTCAGTCTGAGAAGACACAAAGCCATGTTTGCAGACCCAGGTCAGTGCTCAGTGTCTATATAATTATAGGCACTTTTCCTTTAACCAGTGACACAGGCCAATCACGTGGCCTCAGGATATATAAAATAATCCTACAGATAGTGTTGTGCGGGCTCCCCATCCTTTCTTGATGAGTCATAAATGACAGATTTTTAAAAACACATCAGGTGCCTGTATGCATTGTGCAATGCTAATTTACGGGTCTCAAGAGTGCTCTTGCTGTTTTGATCCTAACAGCATGACAACTTGAAGTGGGAGAAAATAGCATCTCAAATTAAAATCCTACATACCCAAACTCATCTTGCATGTGGGGTGAACTCCAACTCAACTTTGCAACCTGCCATCACATTCTCATTTGGTACGTTTCCTAGAGTAACTCGAATGATTAACCACATATAAGTATTTTCTCATAACATGACCTCTCAGCTTGCTATCATCCCTGAATTTTAATGTTACTAAAACAAATTCAGAGGCAAAAAAGACGAGTCACGCAGTACAGTATCTTTTTGATATTGCATTTTCAAGTCTTAGCTTGCCCTTCTTTATGGGAGGCTCTAAAGGATATAATAAAGCAATATCAACTTTTCCAAAAAATTACAAATTAAATTGACTAGCACACAATCATTTGCAAATTATTCAAATGCATTTGTAATACACAGTTTGAAATTCATGCTGCATTACTCAGTCACCCAGCTTATTCATACGGGAGTAATGAAACTGTCATCTGACTTGCATATCAACTAGTCTAACACAGATCAAAGTACACACCTGACTTTTGCTTAACACTTAGATTAAGCAGTGAGTTTTAAGATTCTGACCAATTTAAGAGGAAGGTGATATGCAAAACTAGCCACCAGAGAACTGCTTGTGCTTTTGCAGTATGCAGGTAATTAAAAATTTGCTTCTAGCTTTGAGCATTCACGCTTCAAAAATCTATTTTCCACACTTTTTGTTACAAAAAAAAATGTTAAGCAATTTTGGACAAAGGTTGTTACACTCAAATTAAGACCAACCTTCAATTCAAAATCTGCTGAGTATATTTTAATAATTCTAAAGCATAATTGAAATCTGGTTTTCTTGTAGAACTTCATTTCACACTTAATTTCAGGTAGGTTAAATTTCACATTAGGCTACTAGACTACCACACAAAGAAAAAATGTATTTATACTTTTTTTTTTTTTTTTTTTTTTTTTAAAAAAAGTTGAATGAATGATTAAGTGTTGTTTGTTATCAAATGTAGAAGTTTGGTCAGATTCTCCAAAGACTTTCTGAACAACCACTGTACGTGTTACAAAACAGGCAAGTATATTTACCTTATTGTTGGTAGTAACCATCACAAGAAAACAAAGCCATCTACAAGAAAACAAGGCCACTTCTCAGAGGTGTCTAATGACAGCACTTAAATTAAAGTAGTGCACAAGAGAAGTTGTAAATATACAAGTAATCAAAGGCATTTAGGCTTTGCACATTTCTGTCTGTTAGTACTCTCCAGGAGTTCCTTAAAATTACAACATAAATACAAAACAACTTCTGAGTTACCTTCTTTAAAGGTGAGTAGTTCTGTATTTTACTACTGCACTAAAAAGATTGTACCACTTTATTACAAAAGTTTGTTTGCCCTCTACTTCCACCTAAGAAAGCTGATATCAGTGTTTCTATCCATAACATCTATATATTAGTAAAGAATATTGTGAAGCCTTAATCTCATTGTAGCAGTTCCCAATTTATGGTTCACAGGGTATTACTTGGAATGCAAGATCTGATGATCAACTCCAGGAAATTAAATTGCAGAAAACAAAGCCAATGGCATTGCTTACTGTTACTGTGTCAGCACTGCTGCTTGCGCAACAAAGGAGAATGAGAACACTATCGCAGGATGCATTAACTCTTGCGCTCACCAGATACCTTGCGTGTGACTGGGTTTATGAGAGCAATATTCAGATCTTTTTAAAACTTCTTACTATGTCAGATCATTTTGCTACAAAAAAACGTCTTTCAATTTGGTATTCTTTGCGTTGGGATATTCATTCATATATCACTTATTGTATGCTCTGAATCTTGTATCTGTTCTTACATAGCAGTAGGTTAACAAGAGAAGTTCAATCACAGATGAGTAACGCTAGCCTAATGGAGCCAAAGTCTTCTCCCTTGAAAATGGCATTGAGTTAGCCTTGCAAGCGGTGAGATATTGTGCAGTAGATGTATCCGATACTTTAAGATAACACTGGCAAGCCTGTGAGGTAAGAGGAAATTAAAATTGCATGGGCACTTCTCAGGCTTTGTATTTCTATTGATGTTTATTATTACATAAGAAAAATACTACAATTTTTGGATTGCCAAACACCTATCACTCCTCAGGTTATATCGCAGCATACTTGAAGCTGACAGAGAAATAAGTTTATCAAGACTAAGTGAGTTCTTTTAATGAAAAATCTACTTGATAGTTCCATGGTCAGTGGGGAAAGGAGGAGGATTAAGCATTTGATTAAACATGACAAAGTGGTAGCAATACAGCATTTGCTTTATTCTTCACATCCATGTCTGTTTCTCAGAGTATGTTTAATGTTATCGTATTACAGGTACCGTGGAGAAGCATGTCCTTTATACATCTCAGATTACAAAATCCCTAAACTACAGTTTGTTTGCATTACAGCTGGGTGGTTTTGTGGTGGGGTTTGTTCGTAGCTTCCCCCCTGCTTTTGCCTGGCAAATTAGCAAGCTATCAGCCAGCTGTGAAAATTGCTTCTGGAATTCACCAGATGCAGGTTTTTAATTTACAATCTTCTTGATCACCAGCATGCACAAAGCCCATTAGCAATAGACAAGCCCTGTTCTCACAAATGGTAAGCTCATCGCTCAAGATTTAGTGTGGCTGTGTCAATAAACATTGGCCCACAGAAGTGGCTGCTAAAGGCACTAGGCCCACCAAGGATTGTTCAGCCGGCATTAAGAAAAGCAACAATACTTCACTTCCATCCCCAGCTGCATGAAAATCTACTCCCACAAAAGGGTTATCAGGATAGAAACAAATATTAGCAGACAGTTGTACAGCACAGGCAAGCACTGAAAAGGAAAAAAATAAATAAATAAATAAAAAACGGTCAATTGCTTTGGAGGAGGACTCCAAGTTTTGGCTTGCTTTTTAAGAAGAAAAAAAATAACTGATTTAAAACCAGAACTTCATAACATACAGGGAAAGTTTCAGTCTTCTTGTAATTCTGTGATTCTGTAACAAAAGTATGGACATATTAAAAGTAAGTAAATCACATTTTCATTAACAATACATAACAAGTTGAGATTTCTTATAAATCCATCATTTCTTTTTAGACCTAGTTTACTGAAATCTCATTAACAACTTCATGCAAGAGCAGACTATGAAAACCATCTAACTTTACCAGGTTCATATTATTTAGGGTTATGGTCCTCATGGGTCACTTCCAACCCAGGATATTCCAATTCTAACATAACAGTCAAAACAGACAGCTCCAAGGTAAACTTATTTGCTATGAAAACTTATAAGGACTTACCCTACAGAAATCAGGAAATAAAGAAAAGGAAGAGGGAGAGATCATTATGCTTTAAATCATGCCAGGAGGCTGAGCAGAGACCCTTTTCCTTTCATGGGCCCCACACAGACCAGCAGCTCCCGAGGCTAGCCAGGACTGCATATGCTCTAAGCCTCCTTTATTCTGAAGATATAAGAATATTAAAAAAAGAGAAACACAGAAACAAAATTAACTAGTGATCTCACACACACACAAGTACTACAGAGACCTGCAAGCATGAGAGATGCTTTCTCCAGCCAGTGCCACAGCCCTGCTTGCTCTAGCTACAAGGTGAAGGAAGGCTGCCTGCAGCCACATGACAAAGGCGCAGAGGAAGAAAAAAAAAAAAAAAAGAAAAAAAAAAAAAAGGGGGGGGGGGGGGGAAGCACTAAAGAAAACCTCTCCAGCCAACACAGAATAACTTGAACTACCACAATGTAATCAGGTAATCAGCCCGATAACTGTGCCACAGATAAGCCCTGAAAAGCCCCACCTGGCACCTCCCCCACAGCTCTACTTAAGCTCCACCAGGGCATAATGCTCCCTGCATGAATCTTGTTGGAGAAGAGCTAGTCTTTGGCTCAGGTCAAAGACTCAGGCCCTTTGTCTCCAGTTATTAGGCATCATGATCTGGGTGCTGATCTTGGTTTTTCATCATAGCTTTGCATGGTGGTTGTTGGATCTGACCTTAACCTATGGCTAGGCTTCTGATGTGCTTCACCTCTGTGATACTGTCTTTTGTTCTGAACTTGTGGTTAGACCTGGCTGCTGCCCCCATGTATTTTGCTCACCTGGCTCAGGGGTGGTGGGGCAGTTCCTAGTCACAAGGTCTGTACCTTGCTGCTCTTTGACAGTAGTATTTTTAGTTTATTGCTTCCATGTATGACACAAGGCAATTATTCCATACCATACTGGAGCTTAGCTGGGAGCCAACTGTGCTGTTGTAATGGGAGAGTGATTTTGTTGCTGTTTAGCTAGAGTGAGTTTGAGGAGTGTATATTTATTCACATACTCCTTTATTTCTTTATGCAAAACAGCAGTGAGACAAATTTTATTGAAAGTGTTTGTGTATATATAGATGCATTAAAAAAAAAATCCACAATTTCTGTGACCTTCTTAAATAACTTGCAGTTTCAAGCTCTAATGGTTGAGATCAGCTCATGCATTTATACTGCTCTACTGAGCTGAATAGAAGTGCATTAGTAGTTATAGAAAATAATTTTGTATTTAAAGAAACAATGTGTTTATAGGGACAGTTACTATAGAGATAGTCTTGATTTCTAGTTATGGCTATCTGTATCTAGAACCATGCATGTTCCCCTACCCAAAAAAATAAATAAAAAATCATCATGGTATCAGACCCCAAACAGAACAAATTATGAAACTGTCTCATGGCAGTTCTCAGCAAGTACTCTAACAGGCATTGGTTGTGGAAACACATGTCACAGCAGTAATGCAGTATGTGCTCAGTGTCTCGCTAACAACTCTTCCTTTTGTTAGTTGCTCTGACACATCCCAATTTTTATAAAAGGCTCAAAAGCCTGTAGCAGCATTCTGAATCTACCCTGGCAACAAAGTACTTTTGTCTCCCCAGTACTCAGCTGTCAGGAAAGATAAGCTATAATATCTAGCGTGACTACATATTAATTCCATCATTTTAATACACGCTATGTGCTGCATTGAAACTTGAACAAAGTTTCCACTTACATCCATGTATACGGACTTGAATTGTTTATAACTTATGGCAACAGGTTTCACGTATTATACTCAGCCCTTGCTGGTTTATCTAAATTTTCTCCCCAAACTGCTAAACAGAGCTTTTATGCACTGTCTGCATAGCTCTGCAATGTGTGCTTGGCTAGCTTCAGTATCATCAGAAGTTAGTCCTGTGCCATTTTATTAAAGTCGTCAAGACAAGGGGTTGACTTTTCTTCTAGACCAGATGGAGCTTAACGTAATATAAAATCTCTCAAATTTAAACCTCATCCACTTGATAGACTTTCCAGAGTAATGACCAACATGTTAGGCCCACTGTTATTTCTTTTGTGTCTGTTTCTTCTTTGGCATGGAATACTATACCAGCTGGATAGGGAACCAGGTAATGGAGACCAAAATGTTCCTCACTTTTCTGCACTGAACAGAATGCTTCTCCTGTACCTATTTATTTACCCGGTTGTATGAACAACATAGACATATCTTCAGCAGGAATCCTTGGGGGTAGATGAGGTTACCTGAGCAATCAGTGATGAAGAAGGAGGACCCCACCTAAGCTTACTTAAGATGAGGTGTATCCAAACTTAGCTTTAGCCTCCATCTTCAGCCCTACAACACTAAACTGAGTCCCTTGGATACTTAGACTTAATGCTATTAGAAGCAATTTCAGTCACAAAGGAACATTTTAGCTGTACCATACTTGCTGTTTGCCTCTGTAAGTCAGTGCAGTTGATGGAAAGCTGGCACAGCCTCTGGTTTCTGGCCATTTCCCTGTGCCCAGCTGAATTCTCAGGCAAACAGAACTGTTAGTCCTAGGTTTTTCATACGCTGAAGCATATCTTCCTGCTTAATATAAAAACTGTGTCTATAAATGCAAGTATATAAAGTGATTGTGCACAAGTTCTGTTTTCAGGCATTGAATCTGAAAGGAAATTAGCATTTCTAGTGCAAGTGGTTCCCCCCAGATATCAGAGCTAGTGAGAGCAGAATGTGACCTTTCTACTTGCACTGCTGATACCTGTCATCCTATGTTCTGCCTAGGGAATGCAAAGTACAGAAGGGGAGAGTGCTCTTAGCCTAGCCAAGCTTCCTTCTGAGAGTTTTTGGACTAGCTTTCACAACCTCCAGCCAGCTAAACCCACTGAACCAAGTCTGGGCCTGCCTTGTAATTTCTGTCTCTCAGTGAAAGTGCAAGAAATTTCTCAGACCACTATGAACATCAGAAAAGACTTCTGCCCTATGAAATAACACACACAGGAGTGAGAGAGGCTGACTACAACACCTCAGATAAACAGAATTTGTCGTAGCCTCCAACTGATTCAAGTTAAATTTTGGAGGTGAAAGGCTCATCGTTAAGAAAACAGAAAATGTCCTACAGCCATAACTATAGCAACAGTATTCTTTTGTTTTTAGAACTAAAGTGATACTTTTTATGGATTTCTGAACATTACCTAGTATTTATGTTTCAGGGCACGTTTTCTGCAGGCAGGTTTGTAGTGTACCTCATTAGTCCAAAGTGAGGATTGTGCTAGTTTAGAGGTTACTCAGCGGCTCACCTTTGACAAATGAATACCAGGAAGTTCTTGCAATACCGTTCTGTTCCAGAAATGCCAGCTACAATTTTCCATACATTCAACAACCATAAGTGATATTGCACCTTCTACCTGATCAATAATTGATATATGTCTGATAAAACAAATGCAGCAGGAAGGTTTCTGTTGCATGACTCTTCAGGCTGCTGTATATTTTCTCAGGTTTTGGCAATGCTAAACCAATTAAGAAATATATATTCACTGCAAGCTCAAGCAAGTCATACATTCCACACATGAAAGAAAAATTAATTATATTCTCAGAATGAAGCAATTCAGAGGGTTAATTTGACATTGTGAATCTTGTGATTCTGAAAAGCGAGTAGACCACAAAAATTTTAACAAGAGATTTATTTTTCCTAACTTTTATCTAGGGTTTGTTTGCATTATACACAAATAAAATAATTGTTGGAAGAATTAGCTTGCAGCTAAGCTGAGTTCTGAAGTGTGCTTTATATTGTATTCTTAATCCAGTAAGAATGATGAAATTATTCCTTTGGTTCTTGACACTTACTATAAAATGGAGATGCTAGTTCGCCCTTGCAATATAAGCATGCATAAGAAAAGACTACTGTATATCTCTCTGTAGATCTTCCTATTGCTGTATTTACAATAGAAGTTTTAAATGCTTCTGAGTGCCACAGCCAGAACACATGTACAGTCCCACTATTTTCTATTATTTTCTATCTTTAAGATGTACTGTAGAATTTAATGTCAACAGAGAAAATTTCATCTTATAAAGAAAGCCAACAGGTAAATTTAGGAGAATTACAATTACAATAAATATTAGTGTGAGATTAAACAGTAGTATAGGATGAGCTATTGTCAGATTAAAATGCCAGACTGGGAAATTCAAAACATAACACTGCGTTGTCTGGAACCCATCTCTGTTGGTCTTAAAGTTTACACTTCTTTCTTTAGCAGACATACAAGAAATAAACATGTACGTTGGTCAAAGTGAGTAGAAAATGATTATACACCATTCCAGCACTTCCCAAAATGTCACTGTCACTTGTTGTGTGTGTTAGCTGCAGGATGGAGCTCCCATACTTCCGCAGCTTCTGCACAGGACTACTACACCTCTGCTCTCCAGATATACTCCTTTATCTCAAGGAAGATAGTTCAAATAAATTCTGTGATATATATGTGATACTCTGAAAACTCCGGCAATGGTGACTATGAAAAGCCTCTATAGTTTTCATCCTCGTTTCAAAGGACCTCATTCTGAACAATTATTAAACCACACATAATGGAATTTTCAAGTGAACTTTATGCATTAAAGTGCTGAATCCTACAATTTTTCTCCTACTTAACTCATTTTCATTCATCTTCAGTCATCCCTAATCCAAATCAATGCTATTTGGACTGAGAAAGCACATTTGGAGCTACCCTGGCAAAATAAGAGAAAATACTGTACCAATTGAGTTCTCATTTACACCACTGAAAATGTGGTAATTGGAATAAATGCTGCAATGACAGCTTAGAAAAATCATCCAGTTTAATAACAAAAACAGTATCATCTGAAAAAAAAAAAAAAAAAAAAAAAAAAAAACTTGCTTATTTGCTTATATAAAGTCTATGCTTTGTCAGCTATTTCCATGTGACATGTTACTTTTTCTGAGCTATGTCTGATGGAATAAATAATCCACAGAGATTAGGTTATCAATGAAAATCAGTAACATCTACCTACAGTGGTTTTCTTTTGTGTTTAAGTGGGATCACGTTCTCAGCAATGCAGTAAAGAGCATGTTCATGTAAATTATCTTCTGTTTATTATCAGTTTGAAAATCCACCTTAGTTGAATATGCATACTAATAATACCTAGCTGCATAAGCAGTCATTAAAAAAATAGTTGTCAAGTTTAAGTTATTTCTGAAATTTGAACAAATGTTTCAATAGAAAAAGGAGTTATGTCATTCCTTAATCCCTAGACATCCACATACTTAGAAGTGGCAAGTGGCAAAAATGTGAGATGTTAGGCATTGTGCTACAGGAACAGTTTCTGTATCAAGCTAATTTGATTTTAGAGTAAGGGATTTTTGTTCATTTTTGAAAGCCAGCATATGTTATTTCACAGAATCCATCCTTCTGCAGGGTTGCTATGCAGTCTCTTCTGAAATGGATAACATTATAAAATTCAAAGAGCACTAGTCCATCTTCTTTCCTTTGTATTTTTTTTTTTTTGGGGGGGGGGGGGGACAGATTTTAAAAAAAAAAAATCAAATAGTTAAAGCAATGATATCTTTATATCTTTGCCAAAAGTGCTAAGATGTCCTTTTCCCTGTGTAGATATGAAAAGATGTGATCTTACTGCCAGTGATATTTGCTCTGTGGGAAAGAAGCTGAAATAATGTTCTAAACACAAATAGACTACAGATGACTTGGGCCTTTTGAAAATAACTCTTTCTGTATTGATTCACTTCGGGAATAAAAGCCTATAGGACTGATTGAAAGTTAGCCACAAGCACCTACGAACCTCTGCAGATTTTTTGTGCAAGTGGCTTGAAGGCTTTAATAAATGTCAGCTGTGGATAGCAGGGACAGAGAATTACCCAGCAGCTACATGTCCCTCCCCCCAAATCTCTTTTATTCCAGCTCCCAAAGACATTCAATTTAGTTTTAAAACACTCTCTTCCTTTCATAGGTGAGGATTTTGAAAGTGAGGATGAAGTCACTGTTTAATAAAGTGATTATTCAAGTGAGATAAAAAGAGAATGATAACAAGCATTGTAAGAAAACTTTTACCACTGCTAGTGGGTAGGTGTTTGCACTACTTAGATGCAGCCAGCAAGTTACATACTTAGGTTCCTTGAACGTACATCTAACAGATTTTTTTTTTTTTAATAAAGACTTATTGTGAACCTAATTGTCTGACTCACTGCTTTAGAGAGAGCACATTGTCTCCAGAGCTTTTAGTAGAAACATTAATTCATCTTAGTTAATATTTAGTATGAAATCCTATCTTTTTAACTTTCCATGACTAACTACTTGCTAGTCTGTTTGCTTTTCACAGTGTAGGCACAGTTAAAATCTGTACGTGCCATTTCGCCATGTGAGCACACACCCCTCCAGGACCTTCACATTTCTGCCCAAATGGGAGTCATGTTGAAACAATCCCAAATACCAGCCATGCATAGATATAATATCTATTGCATAAAATAAGTGTCTGGTTCAGCTAAAATACTCCTCAGCACTCCAAATGTTCTGCTACAGGGAAGGTAAGTACCAGACTCCAGCATATGACTGAGGAGATGACTGCAAGAGGATACATGGTGTGATTTTGTGTAGCTGAATTTAGGAAGATAAGGTTTCCCACATCTCATATTTTTCATGATCAAATTCTATTTGGTGTCTTATATAAAAGGCTAAGAACACTTCCAGTTCATCCCTGATGTGGATAACTGGTAGGAAGTATCCTACCTCTTTGTACTGCTGTCTTCCTAGGAGAAGCCACAGAGGCATGGTCAGGCATCAATTTGGCTGAATTTGCACAAATACCTCTTTGGCACAACAATGTTGTGTGCCCAGTAACATATCATCTGGATACCCCAAAACCATCAGATATTAAATTCACTAGATTTCTTTCACAATTTGTCAAAGCAGATATTAACCTTACCAGCACATCAACCAGTATTAGAGTCAACCACAGGGTGATAGAACAGAAGTACCTGCTAACTACATAGCTGTTAACCTACTGAAATCAATCCACTAGCTCAGATCAGTTCCCAAAATGACACAAAACCCACATCAAATCATTCATCAGTTGTAAGAACAGGCAAGAAATGAGTGAGCACAGGGGTTTAATCACCTTTGTGCAAAGACACTGATACTGACACACTTAACACTGTCAGATGATGGTTTTAGTAGTCACTTTAAATGTATGTTTACATTAATAAGATTTATTCATTATGCAAGCATGGAAATTAGAGATTTTCCTCTAAGAGCCAGTTGAGCTTCTTCAGAGCAAACTGTGTACACAACAAATAGTTACAAAGCACAGCATTCAGGCTGATTTAGCTTCTGTAGCAAATAAAATTTTGGTTTAATAAAAGGGTTTCAGTGGAGCAAAGCCTCATCCTTGAATGAGCAGCAAAATCTGCCGATTTTTCCAGGATCATTAACAGGGCTTGTAAGAAGTACTACTGAACAGGAGAAAGAAATGAAGGAGGTTGAAAGCTGGCTGTTAAAGAAAGCAGTCTCTTTTGGATTCCTAGCAAAACAGGCTCTTCTGACTGTGTACCTCCTTACTCTGATGGAATTGCTGCAGACTGCTGAGGATCAAGGAGCAACAAAAATCTACCCAAGCCCGGAACACAATTACTTGTTTCAACAAGCATTTGCAGTTCTACTGTCCTTAGGGAAAATATGGAAACAGTCAAATTTCCCCTTCCTAATGACCACATTCAGAGGCTGATTCAGGAAAGGAAGACAAACAAGATGCCTGAACACAGTAACACTGCTGTTGCATAGAAAGAAGTTATAATAATTTGCCGGAGTACGGAACTTATTTTTTTTCATCAGCAAAAGAAAATAAAGCAAATGAAAATTTAACAGCTATGGGTACTGAAAGTATGACAGCAACATAGATCCAAAACAAATAATAACTGTTGTTAATATTCAGGACAGGCTTCAAAATTACAAGGAAGAATAGTGAGATTCTCTGGGAAGGGAAGAAAGACCTTGGGCAGTGGAAAGTTAAAATTTAAAATAAATTAAAATCAGTCTCTGAAGTTAAAAGGATAGTGATCTATGAGCTTACCTCCAGATTAAAACTCAGAAGTTTGGAGGTTGAGAGCAATTCAGCGCTTCCTAAAGTGAGGCAGCCCCTCACAAACTATTTTGAGATAATGTTACAAATTACTGGGGCCGGTCCTCTTTAATATCTTCATCAATGATCTGGATGAGGGGATCGAGTGCACCCTCAGCAAGTTTGCAGATGACACCAAGTTAGGTGCGTGTGTCGATCTGCTCGAGGGTAGGAAGACTCTGCAGGAGGATCTGGATAGGCTGCACCGATGGACTGAGGTCAACGGTATGAAGTTCAACAAGGCCAAGTGCCGGGTCCTCCACCTGGGACGCAATAACCCCAAGCAGAGCTACAGGCTGGGAGATGAGTGGTTGGAGAGCTGCCTGTCAGAGAAGGACCTGGGAGTGATGGTTGATAGTCGGCTGAATATGAGCCAGCAGTGTGCTCAGGCAGACAAGAAGGTCAACAGCATCCTGGCCTGTATAAGAAGCAGTGTGACCAGCAGGGCTAGGGAGGTGATCGTCCCCCTGTACTCGGCTCTGGTGAGGCCGCACCTCGAATACTGTGTTCAGTTTTGGGCCCCTCGCTACAAGAAGGACATCGAGGTGCTTGAGCGAGTTCAGAGAAGGGCGACAAAGCTGGTGAGGGGCCTGGAGAACAAGTCCTACGAGGAGCGGCTGAGGGAGCTGGGATTGTTCAGCCTGGAGAAAAGGAGGCTCAGGGGTGACCTTATCGCTCTCTACAGGTACCTGAAAGGAGGCTGTAGCGAGGTGGGGGTTGGTCTGTTCTCCCACGTGCCTGGTGACAGGACGAGGGGGAATGGGCTTAAGTTGCGCCAGGGGAATTTTAGGTTGGATCTTAGGAAGAACTTCTTTACCGAAAGGGTTGTTAGACATTGGAACGCGCTGCCCAGGGAAGTGGTTGAGTCGCCATCCCTGGAGGTCTTTAAAAGACGTTTAGATGTAGAGCTTAGGGATATGGTTTAGTGGGGACTGTTAGTGTTAGGTCAGAGGTTGGACTCGATGATCTTGAGGTCTCTTCCAACCTAGAAATTCTGTGATTCTGTGATTCTGTGAAATTGTAGTCAAAAGCTGCCCATTGAAGAAGCTAAAGCAAAGATGATGAATTTCTTGAAGCATTAATTTTGTCTTTAAGGAAAGTTATATTTTACCAGAGAGTCAGTATTTGCAGTAAAGTACTGCATCAGATTGCTTCAAAGTCAGCCCATACAGTGCCTCCAGCAACCAGTAGCATTATTTTTCATGGTCAGAAGCTCTGAGTGGCCAATGGTACATTCAAAATCTCCAGCCACAAAAACAAGCAGTGCTTGCACCTGTCTGAAGGGGCACATCTCCCATTCTTAAATAGGAAAAATATTTTTTGACAAAACCATGATCAGTCTCAGGGTGGCATTATATGTTTCAGCCTACAACCGACACTAAGCTTTCAGCAGCAATGTTAATGCTTGCAGCTAGCTGACAGATGGGCAACATCTGAGAGAAAAGGATATCTCTTGAAAGAGGGATGGTAGCTGTGAAACTGAGAGGTGCCCTGGGTGGTATTAATCATCAGTAAAAAACTAGTAGAGAGCTGCCAGATCATGACTAAGAAGGAATAAAAAGGAGGATTGCAAGAATGGGGTGTGACTATCCCATTTTCTGCCTCTTATACCGAATAGGAGAGATGTTCTTTTTGCCAAGAAACTCAGCTGGTAGCTCAGGGCATCCAGGAGATATTTTAACCACAAGGAATTGCCTTAGAGGAGCAAGTGATGGTTAGAAAGCAGCAGCAACAGCAGCTATGAACAACATGCTGCTTCTGCAGTGATTTCAGTACAAGACACAGTCCATGCCATGACAAAATTAGCAGGAAATGAAATAACAGCTGCATAACAGCAGCATCCCTGACAGACATTATGGGAACCTCTGTCTACTGGACAGCGTGGTGGCCCTCCAAGCATCTGGTAATCTATGGTGTGGGGGAGAGAGAGGACAACAAACAACAAAGAGGTCTGTTTATTTAGCTAGTTTTCAAATATTCCTAGTTTCTCATGTCAAATCATTCTCCAAACCTTTGTTTCAGAGATGATTATAGCATCATTATTAAAAAGAGATATAGGTCTGTGATATACACTTGAAAATAATTTATGAAGCCTACCTGAAGAAAGTGCTTGTGTGTCGGTAGGATTTCAGATATCACTATCTAGGTAACTGCTGGTGACTGTCAGTGTCCTGCTAGAGTGTCTAAATCCAACAGAAGTGGACGGGTACGGTGGCTCGGTATGATAGAAGGTATGATGGCATTCTGGCTAACAAGCAGATCTTATCTTTGTAGAGAACTGGTGTTAGGGAGGGAACACTGACTTTATTCTTGCACATTAGAATTTTTAGAGAGTATACTCCTATTGCCTTTTGAGAGAGGGAGACTTGTGAGAAGAAATGAAAGAAATCATCCGAGGAGAGTCACAAAACCTTTAAATGACAAAGCCAGTACCCACCTAGTGGAGTTAGTTGGCTGTCTAGTAACAACCGGGATAAAATAATGGCAGGCAGAGGCCATCCAGAAATTGTTAGCTGCTGAAAGAGACTGAGAGAACAATTTAAGTAGCAAAATTACAACACCAAGAAGTACTGACTTTGAAAGAGAGGGCAGTGTACCTCTTTTCCTCCCTTTCTAACTGTGCACCTGCATGTTTAGTAATTGCTTTTTTACAGCACCATCATTATCATCAGATCTTTGAGCACAGGCCACTGATGAAGATAAAATATTGGAGATTTGATCTTCTCCAGCAGTCCTCTCTCAGGGAAGATTCACCTATCTATCCATTTCTCATGAACAATAATTTTCCTTAAAATTCAACACACACATACCAAAGCTTTATTAAAATATTTCTGTCTGAGCAGTGCATCAAAAAGCTACAAAATGTAGGGCTGACAAAAGGGAAAGAACCATATGTGACCCAGCCACAGTAACTGTCAAGTTTAACAAGGATGAAGGGTTATAGATTACATTTTCCTATTCTATTTTCCCACAAAAATAATCTATGTGTTTTTTTGCTGTACAATTTTGAAGAAATAGGGTTGTTTTTTTATAACTCAGTGATCATATGACATTTATATATTTTTACCCTAAGTTCTTAAGATCTTTCTCAAAACCATTCCAGAGAAGTTACAGCAATATAAATTAAGTGCCTCAGATGTATGGTGTTTTGTGATTATAAAAAGGATGAGTTGTTCATGTGTAATTTCATTTGCACGTTAGAGATTTTGTTAGAAGTATGGTGAGCCCATATTTGGATACTTGTTTTGGTATAGTACAGACAGCGGTAAATATCAGGTCTTTCAATTTCTGATGTTTGTGTATCTATTTTCTCTCAGAATTGCCATCTTTCTGAGATTTACCCATAGGAAAATAGACTAAATATAACAATATTGTGAAAAATGTGTTATCTGTGAGAGAGGCTTGCTTGTGATATATCAAATATTAAAATATTGAAGCTTCCTTCCTAAATCAAGACTGTACCACTGTATTTCAATAAAAAAAGGCAAACAAACAAAAAAAACCCTCTTCATTAGACTGATATGCCAAATATAAAATTGTTACCAATCTAATAACTTGTAATGTTTTAGCTTTTCTTTTCTATTCTTCAAGGTAGAAATAGATTTTCTTACCCTTCGCGACACTGAGTAACACCAAACACCATGAGTAGGACCACTGATCTCTCTTTTCCTGTTATACCTGGAATATTTCTTTGGTCCTTGTGCATTATAAGAACATGCATCCATACAAGCTGGCACTGTAGAGCAGCTGATATGCACAGGCTTTTGTTCTTGTTTATTTCCCCAGTAAATTGTCCCAGCAAGCAGACGGGATGCTGGTTTTCAGGGTTTCAAATTTTAAGTCTCTGCTTTGAGGTTTATTGTGATGAATTGTTAACCCAGGCACAAGCGTTTTTGTAACAAGCTTTTGTGACTTTAAATTTTTCTTGTCTCTTTTGCCTTTGTTAGGAACAATTTGCCATCTGAGAAGCAGGCTTCTGTGAGCAGTTTATTTGCAGCACCTGAAAAAAGAGGCATACACAACACCAGGTGTGCTGGCCAGTTTCTTAGTCAGCTGTTTCATCCATTAGTGTTGTGCCTGAATTTTGTGTTTACTGCATTTGCTATTCCATGGTCTTTACCATCTACATTTCATTTTTTAAACACTGAATTTCCTAAGCTCAAAAAAATGTCTTTTTTAAAGCCAGGTTCAGTTTTTTTCATATGCATTTTCTTCAAATGTATACATTAAAAATCAAAGAAACTAGTTCTTAAAATATTAGTCATACAAATATCTGACACTTCCATTTCTTTTAATTGCATTAACTTAAATGCAAGACAATACAGTCCTGTGATGAGTAAGTTGGAAAAAATCTTAGTAATACTGATTTCCACTTAAGAAATGCATCAGTTCACAATCACTTCCTCATACACATTTTGAACATTCATTGTCAGTACACACATCTGTAAGTCAAAAATGAGTTGAAGTCCAATGTTTTATACTCTCTGAGAACTTGACAAGTCTATTATTAATTACAAACTTGACATCCTAGGGCACTCAGAAAATGTGATATATGGTTGACTGGTAAAGCAAGAAATGCTGAACATACAAAACCCCGCAATTCACAGATATTTACATCATGACATGATGAAAATAGGCCCACCAGAAAGTAAACAGTACTAAGCCGACTGAAAAAAAAAAAAAAAAAAAAAAAAAATAAAAAAGAAAAAAAAAAAAAAAAAATTTAAAAAAATTACTTTTTTTTTTTGGTTTAAATATTTTGAAAAAAAATTATAATTATTTTTTAAAAAAAAAAAAAAAAAAAAAAAAAAAAAAAAAAAAAACTTTACTGGAAGAAAGATATCTCATCCTATCCTTTAACTCCAATAGCTTCAATACTTTATTTTCATCCAAATATATGAACCTACTAAAATAAGCACAGAATTTAGGACATTTTTATATTTTAAACCTATAAAATGATGCCAAATTCTATTATTTCTTAATTCATGTTACACAACTTTTGCAAGCCTTAGAATCAAAATACATGGAGACTATATTATACGATTAATTTACCAGCGTATAACCATTTTGTATGTTTAAGTCATTAGATTTTTTCTGTTTATTTCACTGAATTATACCAGTATTAAATTGATATAATGTAGTAGTGGATGTGGTACAGAGATTACACACAGTTTACCGTGGCTGTATGCTAGATAAAAAATAAGGGAATTGAAACATTTTGTACAGAAGAAAACAACTCAACTCTGATAAAATTAAATTCAGAAACTTTACTTTTGTAGGAAAGCATTTGTTCTTTTCAAAAATGTCAGAAAGTAAATTGCAGTTAATTAATCACACTCTGAGTGATTCCCAATTAGTTTCCTACAGTTCTCCTATGACAGCTCCTTCCATTACTACAGAGTGTGAAAACAATAACCAAAAGAGAATGACAATACATAAGAACCAGGAGAAATTCAAATGTGACAACTTCATAGAACGCTCCAAAGTGATGTCCATGCAAAATAGTTCTGGCAGGTTTCATCAGTGAAGATGTGGAAGCAACACAGAGTTCTTTCTTGAACATGAAGATGGAAAAAGTAGAATACTTTTAATTTAAACTGAAATTTAAATTCAAATGTGTTTGATTTCTTTAAGCAAAAGCGTCTCCCAGATGGAATTCTATTATTGATCTTTTCTTGTTCATCCCATTCTTATTCACATATACATTGCTGTTAAAACAAATGAAATTACAGAAATTGACCCTCCATATTTTCCTTTCTATCCTGGTAAGAAACTGAGCCATTTAATCTGAGATAACAAAAGCAGCCAGGAAATAAATAATATGGTTCATAAAAGTCAATAGCTAAGATGAAAAAAAGAATATATATATATATATATAGATTTGCAATATGGGACCCATTCTTCCTACTGCATTAATAGAAACTTTAGTTATTCTCTGTAGAATGTCAACTCTGTCACTGTAGGAGAAACATTTCCAGAAAGGAGCACTATAATTTCTCTCTCTGTGTCAAATGTTACTGGTTTCTCCCGCGCATGAAGATCACTGATGCACTCGTTTTTGCTTGCATCTCACAGAATTTATCACTTATCTGGAGTTACTTTACCAAGTCCTTCACTAGATGATTAGCTGAAATCAATTTATTTGTTTTATATAGTATAGTGTGCTATTACAATTTCATGCATTTACTTTTTATTTTTCTAAGAGCAAAGCCAATGTAACTCTCATCAGTTCTGACTTGCTTCTCTCTGCTTTTATTCTTTTTAGAAGAACCTAAAAATGATTCTATCTTGAATACAGCCTATCTGCAGAGTATTTCTAATTCTCAATGCTTAATGATTGCCGTCTTAACCTTTAGCTGATTTTAAAACAAGCATCATTTGCACTATTTTTCTGGTTCCTGTGTTGGAACAGTAAATTTCTGTATGGACTGCATATGTGCTTGCAACCAAAATCTATC
Organism: Nettapus auritus; assembly: GCA_011076525.1. Classification (NCBI taxonomy): domain Eukaryota; kingdom Metazoa; phylum Chordata; class Aves; order Anseriformes; family Anatidae; genus Nettapus; species Nettapus auritus. Next base: position 86,409,636 of record CM021766.1, on the reverse strand, counting down.
TAAAAGTAGCATCTGGAAATTCAGCTTTCTGTCTTATTTTGTTCCTTTTACAGGATATCTTTTATATCATACCCATATGTGCAGGCAACTTCCAAATCTCTATATCATTGACAGCTGCTAAGTCTAGGGAAGGGGCTGCTGGGAAAAAAAAAAAAAAAAAAAAAAAAAAAAAAAAAAAAAAAAAAAGTTCACCATAAGAAGTATAAACTTCCTTACTAACCAGAGCTCCTTACTAAACAGTGTCTCCTAGTGGAGCAGAATAGAAAAGCATTAAAAGTTAATGGGGGGAAAAATGAAGAGAAGGCGTATGGGGGAACCCCATGGTTACCACAGAAAATATTACACAGATGTCAAAGACCTGGTGAAATCTCTGGAAAGTTTGTCATGGTTGCAAATAACACAGTAGTAGTTAACTGTTGCTCTTCTCTGTCATTGCTGTCATCTCTCCATTCAAAGATAAATATCAAAATGATAGTAATTGAAATGGTCCAAAAATTTCGGCACTGGCATTGTCTAAAATAATCAACTCACCTTAGGATGGGACAAGTTAGGTAATTCTCTCCAGTGGAAAAAGAAAATGCTCTACAGACACACTCTGAACGGGCAGGCACAGAAGTAAGAGCAGCAGCGCATCCCTCTTGAAAGCTGAGGAGCACCTTGCAAATCATATGTCAGGATACCCTTTCAGAAGAGAAATAGAGCAGTTACAGCAAGAGGCAGAAATATGAGTGAGTTAAGCCTACAAAAATAATCTAAATTGTTCAGTTTTAAAAAGAGTGTTTTATGAAATATTAGCCTTTGACCATTGTAAGATCCACATTCAATAAAAATGCCTTCCAGTCTCCAAGCTAAAAAAGATATAGAGGGATGATGGCTGCATTTTACCGTAAAATTAGTTTGCATTCCAGTGCAGGGATTGTTTGCAAGGCTGAAGTAATGCTGTACATTAGTTCTTCCTGCTTACAAATGTTAAGAGGAGCATATTTGAGGAGGAGAGGTTCAAACCTGATAATAAGAATCAGCAATCAGCTTCAAGGCAGAACTTCTGCCAAGAGCCAGGTTTTCTGCAACATTTGGGTGAACCACTTGACAATTTTGCAGTGGAAAAGTCAGGAGCAAACTGTGATTAGCCAGTAGCGAGGTCAAACCTTTCAGGGGTTGTGAACTAGAAGGAAAGATGCTGGATGCTGCTGCACTTGGGTGAGTAGGCTGGAAGCTCCGCAGAGAGGAGAGAGAACAGAGTGACCTCAAGTTTCACCTTATGGCTCCAGATCTGATGCTGAGGTAGTCTTTCAGCTAACAGGCAAAATCATAGTAACATGGAAATGAAGTCAACAAGTAGTGAGGGTTTATATTTAATTTTTAACAAATAATGAGGGCAACAAACTACCAATACCAGTTCACAGGATGTAAATGTTTCATCTCTGGGAGACTATGGATAACACAGGACATCTTTAAGACCCAGATACTCCTAGAAGCATTCTCTATTAAAATCTATATGCCAAGGTAGCCCTGTGGTATTTATATTTGCATATTTAAGCATAGGAATATACTACTATTTCCTACTTTGTCATACAGCTTACCAGGGATGTTTAAACCATATCTCAGTATTCACAACATCAAATTACCTTAAGCAATCAGAGACCTTTGCAGTTAGTAGAAAATCCCTGCTTTCCTCAAGCGGCTCGTGGAGCTGAAGCTATCAGAGTGCAGCCACTCAGGCCACCTGTAGTTCAGAGAGGTGATATTTACCTGCAGCCATCTTAAATTGGACTGCAAGTTAATTCTGTCCTGTGGCCTTTTTAGCCTGACATTCCTTGTCCCTGCTGCCTCCCACTGGCCCCAGAAAGTGGAGAAGCTCTTTCATAATGTCTTTATATTGTGAAGCTATTTAAAAGGTCTTTATGGGGCTCAGTTCTATTAATAAAAATCTCACTTGTTTTAAAAACATAATGCATATTTCAATGGAGGTTTGGTGGCTGCTTTTTTTTTTTTTTTTTTTGCACACACAGTGTAAAACAAGGTTTTAGCCATATATTCTGCAAAGAAAAATGGTGGACCTTTATGCAAGAGTGTCTGCCAGAGAGCAGGCTGATTTGGGCAAGCATGATCCTGTGTCCTTCCCATCTGCCTCTGGCCAAGGACGTGCTGAGAAATGATTTTTCAATAAACAAGCTGACAACTTCAGGAATGATCCTGTTTTCTAAGACGTATAACCACTAAGCAGATCAAATATAATTCCTCATAACAAGCAGAGAAAGATTTAGGAAGCAGAAAATAGTGTTAAACTCCTGACGCCACTAGAATGTCTAGGAGCCATCACAGAAATAGCAGTGAGCAGGAAAGGGACTCTCTAAAGACCTTGAAAACACAGATCTCCCTTAGCTCTTCCTGGGAAGCAGCAAGTCTGCAGCCAGAGGCATGTGTGGTTGTCAGGGCTGAGCATGTAAGATTTAGCTGATTTTAACATTTTCAATTCTTTTCACTGAAATAATAGGCTTGAAAATGGAAAGCAATTCTGAATACTAAAGGTTAGCACAGTTTTGAACTAGATATCAAGGTTTTTCAGAATCCCTACTACTAAGCTCCAACATTTATGATTCTGGGGACATGAAGTCCTAGGCAACACCCTGAATGTGTGTTTAGTAGGGATGTTCTTTTCATTCAGCTAAAGATCCTGTCAAGATCTCCATCTGGTTTACAAAGGAGACAGATCTGGTTCAGTAACACATTTCCTTCCACGGTAGTTTAAAGATGTGCTGGGCCAAATGGCCAGAAGTGATTGCTGTTTTGGGTACATTATATTAAATAAAAACACTTAAAACTTTTCATCTATCACAACCTAAAAATCTGGCAGAAGCAGAGTCAAACCTGCAGGATGCTGAAAGCTTTGACCTTAATCTAGAAAACCACTTTGGCTCATTCCTAGCGTGACGCACACGACAGTGTCAGTAACTGTTCACCTAAACTGTAGGATATGCTTTTAGGGAGAACAGACAGAGAATTCTTCTGTGTTATTTCTGAATATATTAATTATGCTTTTGTCCTCTTTGCAAGGATGCATTAGGCAAAACTGTTTGAGAAATGCTGCTTTGCTTTCAAGAAAAGGGAAAAAAATACCAAAATGTAGGGTCTCAGTACTTCAAAGAAAGGTTCATAATCTGAAAGACCCTAATAGTTGTCTTTCCTATTATCCTGTCAAGTATAAATAGCAGTATTAACAGTGAAAGTGCCTTGATTCTAAAATGCACATTTCCTCTGAAGATCTCACTCAGAGTACCTCACAAAAGGTTAAGCAGAACTTTAAGACTTTAACATCTGCATTAGATAACAAAGATAATTAGAGTTTGTAAGTAGAGAAAGTATGTTACAATTTGCAGTCTGCTGTGCAAACATCACCTGTAAATGGTTTCAGCCAGGGTTGCAAGTAATCTTCATTTAGCTGCAGATAGTGAGCCAAAAGGCAAGGACAGGGATTGGAAACCACCTTTCTCTGGCTTTGTGTGATTTCCGGAACTCTGTGGAAATAGTTTTATCTTCACCTACACAATGAGTTTGGAGGTGTCCATTAGATATATTTTACAGAACATGTGGTTTCTGAAAATAAATAAATAAATAAATAAATTGGAGGGGGGAAAAAAAAAAAAAAAAATCATATATTTGTTCTATGGAAAATTAGCAAAAAAATGTTTAGATTTTTCTCAAAGGAAAAAATGGTTCTCCTGAATGGAATCAATTTGCTTGTAGGACCTAATCAACTACATTGATTCAAACAGTCTGTTTTAACTTTGGTAATGTTTAATAGGTAATGTTTCATATTCCCATTTTCCCATGTGATCTACACTTTTTTGCCAACCTCTTCCCACCCATGAAGCAGCATTTCAGTCCTCAGGCACATTTATTTCCTAACTAGTTTGCTGTCTGAGCCCATTTTTCTAATTAATATTAAATTTTGTCTTGAGACTGAAAAACAAACACATTGAAAATTTAGCACTTCTACTCAGATTAAATACTTTCTTTTTTATTTTCAATTAGATCTTGTCTGCATTGACTTTATGCAGGACTGCTTCAGCTGTATTCCTCAATAAAATCAAAATATTTAGGGGAGAGATGATGGAACAATAACTTTTATTAATGTTTAATATCTATGTTAAGTAGCATCTAGATACAGCAATATGAGCATTGCAGAAGCCACTAAAGCAAATCTCTTTGCCATGTAACTTGCAAACAACAAAGACTCTTTGATTCTAGGCCCAGGTCCTAACAGTGAGGTTTCCAGATCGGGGTTCACAAGTTCTGGGGCTCAGAGGAATTCTCATAAAGAGTAATTAAGAATAATTGAGGTAGTTATTGGCAGCAGGCTGAATGGTGAGCTGCATTCCATAAGAGCTGTCAGGTTATATGCAATAAAAGTGTAGACTAGTCTTTCTCATTTGGTCCTTCTCTAAAATATTTTTTTTTCTCCATTTTTTTCTCCTGTTTCAATTAGAAGGCCTCACTATCTGAAGACTAACTAGGCTGTAGCCTATCTTTTCATTGTGAAATAGCCTACAGAAGGAAAAGACAGAAGCCAGAAACCTGAAATAAAAGGTAAGAATTTCATGTACTTACTCTACGTGTCATCAGAAACCTTATATATTTCTGTACTTTTTTTTCCCTGTAGTATCTGGCACTAAGTGAAATGAAAGGCTTTTGGAGTGGATTCCACACAACCAGAACCATCAAATTGTGGCAGTTTATTAAGCTAGAAAGATGCAGCAGATGAGTAATATCCACTGGGAGTGAGAAAGGTTTATGGATTGGGAACAAGTATAAATAATGCTTTCAGATTTTTAATAGCATATGGTTGAACATTAAACATGTGCAAACACACGTGAATCCCAGACAGAAACTTTCTGTGCGTGTGTGTTTTCTTTCTATTTCTGTACGCTACTTCATTAGAGGCTATGTTATTTTTTAGTCGATGGGTTGGTGGGGATTTTTTTGATGTTTTGAGTGCGGTGTCCAGTAGCTGGTCTTCTTCTGTTGAGTAACATAACTTTTAGTATACTGTGTGAGAGACACCACAAAAGTACAGTTCTCTGTTTCTTTGAGGAATTTGCAGTCTTCAGGTTTACTTAAATTTAGAATACCTGATTATAAGATCATTTAGAACCTGGTTATAAGTAAAACCTTGCTATGATCTTAAGCTGATTTTCATAGAACCGGATGGACAAAGTGGAGGTAGGACATGTAAACTGAAGGGTCCTATGTCAGGTGATCTGATGGTTTCAGTCATTTTATTTTGGTTCTGATCCCAAGATGTGCTGATCATGAGAGGGTTTGACAACAATTTTATCATGACCTAGGCTGGAACAGAAAGCCTTTGCTAATGGCAACCATAAAAAGAGCTGCATGATTTTGGCAGGAGTAGACTGAGTTGCAATATAAAAAAGGGATGGTGTTTGGAATTAATTCCTTGTTGTAGAAAGGGACTATATCTTTCTCTGGAGAGGCACAGCATCATCACAGCAGGATATCTGAGCTGTTTTTCAATGCACTGATACTTACTTACAGACAACTATACAAAAGAAAATCAGATGCAATTACAAAGTTAGGCGATCAAAGGATAATGCGCACTTTCTAGTAACTCATGCAAACTGAAGTTGTTTTTTCCAGTCCTCCTTGCCATGATAGCAGTGCCAGCAGGCTATGGAGTTTTTAGCCGCATTCACGTAAACCCAAATCCATTATCTTCTATTGCTGCTCCAGAAAACGGCCTAAGTTTTCCTCTCCTGATATCCAGCAAAAGAGGATAACACAGATTCCCAGCAACCTCTAAAGTTATTCAACCTAGAGAAAATTTCTTGGAGCAAATATAGGCAAGAAAATTTGCAATAATCTTTCAAAAGGAAAACTAGGAGACCTAGTATAGTGGAAAATGTTATTGAAAATCATAGCACTAAGCATGGAAGGAATACTTGAAATTATTTTAATCAGATCCAGAATTACCATGTAGAAGATGTAATACTCAAATATTAGGCCAGTGTACTACAATAAACAGGGTATCAAAAGGGCCTTTTCGTAACTGTGGGGATCTAAAACATCCCTCTCCAAAACTGAAAGCTTTGGGTATGAATGAAACTGCTGGATACTTCTGAATGCAAACAAAGCACTAGATAATGCAAAGGAGAAGAGAGAAAAAGAAAGATAAAAGATTTGGAACAATACACTATTCTGTGCTTAGAAGATAATAATGCAAGAAAGACTTTTAAAAGAAATGGAGAAAAGTAAATTTATTTTTGGTCTGTTCATCTTTTTGAAAGCACCTAATTCTTTCAATTAATTGATTTGAATGACAGTCGTCAACAACTAATGAGCTACAGATGTCCCATTCCATAAGCTGCAGTCAGGAAAACATGTCTTATTTATCAGTCCTTTACAAGGGAAAAATAAATAAATAAATAAATAAATAAAACACTTTTTATCTGTTCTTATTTGTGTCCAGTATGTTCTAACTTTGCAAAAATCTTTAGCTCCATCTTCAGAGCAATAATGTGTATGCAACTTTAAACTAGATAGGTAGGGATCTATTAAATATATCATAAAATATTGGAAAGTAACAGCGCAAATGATTTGGAATACAGTTGAAAGCATGAGTGAATTCAAAAGAAATACAGTTGAAAGCATGAGTGAATTCAAAAGAAGTACGAGGAAGAAAATTTTGAAGAGCAACATTTCCCATGGATTGGCCCTGATTCTGACCATTACTTGCGCTACATTGGTTTGGGAAGTTCTAACATAATTTAAGCATATATATGTGCAAATTCTCCCCTGAACAAGGCTTTGTTCTGCCAACATGCACATAAAAGATCAATGAAAAACTCTAGGCAAGGGTTGAGATGGGGAGAAGGAGGGTGTGCAGTGAAAAACAGTGACTTCTTTAACCTGATAAATTACTAGGTACTGAGTGGCTTAAAGCTGGTGATGAAAGTTGACATTCAGCTGTTGGTACTAGAGAATTAATACTTAGGAGCCTACAGTGTTTGAAAATAGGAAAGCCATCATTTGGCAGAGTTAATGGGCCTGTTGTCAGCTGCATGACAGCTGGGTTATAGAGTAGTAAGGCTAAAGAAGTCAGAGGAGCACAGAATAAACTAATTCCCTGCTGAGTGTATGGTTGCTTTTAATGTCAGTACTTTAAAGGCATTTCATTACTTGGTTATAAGTGCCAAGTCTGCTTTTGCCAATGGCTTTTTTCTTCCTCCAACGTGTGCAGCTTCTGTCTGAGATCAGGTGGAGCTGTGCTTCTGAGAACATTGCATCTCACTGAATTGTCTATGAACATGAGCAAGTTGATTGGGTTTGTTACAATTTTATTTATTCAGTTTGCAGTATTTCCAGAACATACTTCAAGCAAATGACTCTTGCAGCTCACTAACCAGCTGAGAATCTAGTTTTACCCTAACCACGTGGGTATTGAACAACAGACCTAAATCCTCAGGGGAGTTTGATCTAAACATTTACAATCAGTTTAATATGCTTCAAGTCCAAGTCTAATAAAACAGACTTCCTCTTCTCAAATTTAGCAAAGTATCGCATATTGTAATTAAAAAGACACTGATGGAAAAAAAAAAAAAAAAAAAAAAAAAAAAAAAAAAAAACAGGGAAGTTAATGCTTGCATTGTTTTTTCAATAAAAGATAACTAAAGCAAATTTCAATTTTTATAATATCCAGGAGAACAGTGCTTAAGACAATTCAAATTAAACTGGACACATTATGTTCAAGACAAGCGTCCCAAAGCAACCCTAAATAATAGCCAATTGTCCTCCTTTCTGCAAAATGTAGTTCTTTTGTACTCAGGATTATACACCTTGCCAGGGAGTTTGCTTGTGAAGTCTGCAGCTCTCCATCAAGGTCAGACTGTTGAAGGGGATGGCTTTAATACCTATGAACTTGCTTTTGCTCCCATTGATTGAGGGCTGTGCAAAGAATGTTTGGACTGGTTCAAACATAGAAACTGCTAAAAACATAACCAGTTTGCAAGCTGCCTATTAAAATCTACTCCTGACATTCCTGTTGCTAGCGCTCTCTTTCTTTGTGGGTCACAAGCAGCATTTTCAGTTCAGCTGGTACTTTCTCCTTTACCTGTCAAATCCAAATCTGTCTAACAAGGGAAGCACAGCTAAAGGGGTCAAACCTCACTAAGTACCAAGAAAATAGTTAAAGTAGAAAGAGGAAAAGGCATGCGTATGATGTATCAAAGCAGCAGCTCTGGTAGCTCAAATCCTACCTAATCCCTGAAGATGTGGGATTGTGCCAGACAATATAGGGACCTCATTAGCTCATGGCTAATAGGAAATACCCTACCACAAAACAAACAAAAAAAGACAGCAAGCACGTGTGGGAGTTCTTTGTTGGTTACCAAAAATAAGGTTTTCTAAAATAAATGGCACATAACCTCCTCCACCAGTAACTCAGGGAACTAACAGCCATATGCAGAAGCTTGGAGGTCACTTTTCACAGCCTCAAGGTTCATTTCATAGAGAATATTTAAGTGTTTTCAATAACCTTGCTTCAGAAGTCTGCATAAACCATTCTAACCACCACACTTAAGTTAGGGTATACTCGTAGTACTCCTAACTCGTAAAGTGTGGTCCATACTAAGTGCAAAAGTATTGTATTATTAATGATCAAAATGTGAGAGGAAACTGAGTTTACATCTGTATTTCTATAATCTGTTTTCCTGAGTAAAACCATAAGCATTCCATGGATTAAATTATAAAATTTATAAATGTATAGAAGCTACAAAATGTGTAGTTCTACACATACAGCTTTTCTACATAACACTGTAATGTGTATATAGATAAATGCTGGTTTTTATTATTATTATTATTATTATTTATTTTAATTTCTTTCCCCTAGTAAGACCATGAAAATAGGAGCCTTTACTAAGGGTTCTTAGAGCCAGCTTGTTCTACTGAGAAACACAGCTTGCAGCAAGTACATAATCACCCCTTACCCTGCTGAATTTATCTTTAGAGATTTCACAAAGTTCAGCTTGCTTGCAAATGTGGAGTTCCTTTTGTCATTTCCCCATGTTCTTACATTGTACCATGCATCATTCCATTAGTCCATGGCTTAGTGTTCATTGAACTATCATCATTCTTTTTGTGCTTAATAATGTTTACTAAGGTTTTAACAGCATTACTGCACAGAACAATAACTGTAGCTAACAGATGAAAAACACAGCCATTCCAGTGCAAAACAATTAGCTTACATATCCTTGAGAAATTGCTTGTGTTGTAAAACTCAAAAAGGAAGAAACCATGCATGTTAATTGGAAATATACAAATAAATAAATAAATAAATACAATTACTGGCATGTATTCTCACGTAGCAAAACACAGTACTTAAATGAACCTATTAATTGCCCTATTTCACAGAGAATATTTGTTTTCAGTAGCCTTGCTTCAGATGTCTGCATAGGTCATACTAGCCACTACACTTAAGTCAGGGTACACTCATAGTACTCCTGAGGCTGATGGAAAATTATGAAATCATCTGCCCCTTTTTTCTTCATCATACCCAGGCCTCCCAGAACAGCCCCGTTGCTCCCTGCATCCAAGCAGGCAGCTTTCCACTGATGCCCGTGGTATGTATTTAGTGCTGCACATGCCTGGCTTCACTGAGAGTACCCGGCTTTCCCTGGAGGCCAGAGGGAGTCACAGCTCTCTTCTGCAGAAATACAGAGCACATCCAGTAAGCAAAAAGCCATTTATGTGGCCAGAGATTCCTGCCTGCGAACGCAGAAGAGGTTGGAAGAGTGACGAGCTACTGCCACCTGCTGTTGGTTCATTTCCAACCACAAAACAAATCTAGAACCGCCAGCAGAAATAGCAAAGGGAAAAGGGAAGAAACAACCTGCTGCGTTTATCCCAGAGGAGCCGGGTACTACTTAGACGAAGGGCACTAATGCCAGTGCTATGGCTGCTAGCACTCAGTTCTTGGCTTTTCTACCCTGCAATTGCCGCTCTGTCGGTGACTTTAATGTGTCACCTTCAAAAAGCCAATTAAGCTTTTTGATGTAATTTTCCAAGCAGTAAAATGGAAATAAAACTTGCAGTGTTTTTCACAAGTTTCTAAAGGTGCATCAATGTAGTTGTTTAGGTGTGTACATTTTATTATTACATTCAGATCTAAATTCTTTCAGAAGGCTATTTTAATAAAGCTCCCTTTGTAATAAAATGTTCAAGCTTTGTTGATAAGTAAGCATTGATATTCAACTATGAAGCAGTAAGTCTGCTCAAATCGTACATATAGTAGGCTAAAAAGAGAACAGTCTGAATCAACAGGGGTGGGATGCAGTAATGCCATGTTTTTGTAAAGGCTTACATCCAAACCTTATATGGGGCTCCGTGCTCTACACAGTTACCAATGGGGGTCACTAAAAAATTGCAGTGTTCTTCAGGGGGTCAGCTTTTTAAAAGCAGGAGTAATCACTGAGTTTCAAATCGAGGTCAGAGATCAAATTGACACATTTACTAATAAGTGCTGATTCATGAAACCCTATTGTCTACTAGAGGCAATACAACATTTGTAATATGTACTAGCAAAATAGGTACCACCTCTGATGTTTTTTGCTACCTCTAGGTATCATATTTTTTGAAGAAAATCCTTTCCAGCCAGTGGCGTGGCAATCCTAACTGCCCTGATCTCACTGCCAAGCGTGGAAGAGAGAGTTGCACAAGTGGAACTGCCAGAAGGTGACTCCGTGATCCAAAGGATTGTCTCTGTCAGAGACAATTTGATGGCCCTCGGTGAGGACAAGGTGAGCTGGTTCCCAAGCTGGCAGCTCTCACAGGAGCACTAGCAATTCTCAAACTTGCTGGTGGCTTATAGACTTACACCCAGCATGAAAACTCAGCTTTTTATTGCTAGTTATATTTTGAAGGCTGCACATACTTACTCCGAAGCAAGCAGTCATCATCTAACAAAGACCAAAATAAACATGAAGCATGCTAGTTTCATCTACCCATTTTTAATCATTATTTCAAAACCAAACGTTTCTCAATAGTCACCATTTGCAGATGCTCAGATGTATGTACATAAAACAAGCTGTAGATATCAATCATTGTGTGACTGCTTATGTGTGTGTTTTGTGTACTCTTTCAGGCAAATGAGAAAGATTGGGCAATGCAGTGCAGACTCAATATCAATGAGCACAGACAGCACACTAGCAATGTATAATGTGCAGCTACTTCAGGGAGCTGACCCTCTTACTTCATTTATATGCCAAAAGACAGGGTCTGTTTCTCTGTTGCTGCTTTAATTACTTCATTTTCTCAAATGAAAAATTATCTCTACATGGTTGCATTTCTCCCACCTGTTTTTTGGTCAGCTGTAATCAAAAGTGTTAAGAGCATCTTTGAGCCTCTTGTCTTTTTCAAATCAAAGTTAACTCCAGGGACTCCCAGGGAGGTTCCTCTTTCAGCATTAAACATTGCCACTGTTACAGGATGAGCTATACTCTGTCCCTCACCATGACAAACTCCGTCGTAACTGAATTCTCCCCTCTTCCTATCTATGGGGAATTTTTTAAAATAAATGAAAAAGCTATGCCTCTTATTTCTACTATGAAAGAAGGGTCTCTGTAATTCATCCTCTATCTTCAAACAGGCAATAGAACTGCATCTTTATTTTCAGCCAGGAAAGTCTCCATTAGTCAACTGAATAGTGCAAGTTAGAAATTTTATTTTTATTCAAAGAGCAGCTGGAGTGTGAAGAAAATGTTGTTGCTGGTTTTAGTAAGGGTTTTTTTGGCTGTCAGTGTTGGCCTGAATGTAGAACAAAAACCTTATCCAAGATCTCATGAATATGGAGATTTTTAAATCAGGACAAGCTGGTTAATTTTTAATGTTGTTTGTATGTACACCGGAGCTTTTTGTTTTCAGCTTGGACCAGAAGCACAAAAAGACTGGAAAGAGACTTCTCTTGTTTGCTGATTATCTCACTGGAGTAAGGCAATGGCATTCTCTTCTGTCAGCCAGTTTTCCTCCCTTGAATGAGCCACCTGAGTCTTCAGTACCTTTGTTTCTCTGTCTGTAAGACAGACAAAGTCTGCTTCTCTTTGTAAGTAAATCTCTGAGCAGTAAAGAAATACTCAAGACTCAACAACTAATATCTAGAATATTATGAGGCCTGTTCAGGTGATACTTTCATCTCAGCTGAGTATCAATAAATGCCAGAAATTCTGAGAAAATATAATCCTTTGATATTTCCATGGAAACTGGTCGTTACATGCCCAGACAATCTGCAGAGTAGCTCAACTAAACTGCTGAGACATCTCAAGTTTCTCACTACTAACCTATTGCGATAAAGATTAGATTGATTCATCTGTTCATCATAGATTGTACCTCTACCTGTTGGTTCAAAGAAGACCAGACATTTCCACACCTTTGGCAGCTGGAAACAGCACTTTCCACAGAGGAAAGCTGTGGTCCTATCGCAATGACTGAATCAGTCACTGAGGTTGGATAGCACCCCTGAAGACTGTCTAGTCCAATCTACCTGCCAAGAGTGGGGTGACCTGGAACAGGTTGTTCAGGGATGCCCAGCTGGATTTTGAATGCCTTGGAGGAAGGAGAACATGTTGTTCCAGTGTTCAGCCACCCACAGAGTAAAGTACTGATGGTGTGTTTTTTTTTTCCTTATGTTTAAGTGAAATATTCTTATTTTCATTTTGTGCATAGAGCCTCTTGCTCTGTCATGGCACCACTGAGAAGAGTCTGAATACAGACTCTTTATTTAACTCCCCACCCCAGTCAGGAATTTATACATATTGACAGGAACCTGCCTCAAGCCACCTCCTCTGGGCTGGGCAATCCCAGTTCTCTCATATGTTCCTCATATATGACCCATGCTCCAATCCTGTAATCATCTTTTTGGCCCTTTTCCGACTCATTCCTGTACATCCAATTCTTTCTTGCACAAGACACCAGACCTGGACTTCTTTACTGCAAGGGAGGATTGTTGGCTCATCTTCAATTTTTTGTCCACCAGGACACACAGCTGCTTTCCAGCCTGTCACCCCAAGCCTGCACTATTGCATCAGGCTTTTCCTCCTCAGGTGCAATACTCAGCCTTTTCTGTTTTTGAACTTCATGAGGCTTCTGTCAGTGAATTTCTGCAGCCTGTCAATGTTCTTCTGAATGGCCACACAACCATGCACTGTTCCTAGTCTTGTACCATCTACACACAGAGCCAAAGATGTACTCTGTCCCATTGTTAAGTTCATTAATGACACTATCACACAGTACTGACCCCAGCATCAGCACCTGGGGTATTCCACTATGGACAGAAATCCAGGTGGAGGTGGAGTTTGTGCCTACGATCACAGTGCTCTGACCCTGGCTTTCAGTCCACCACATGGTCCACTTACTTACGCTGTACTGAAGAAGTTTTGAGAGACAGTCTCTTACTGAAGATGGAATAAATAACACCCACTTGCTATTTTATTATTTCAGCGTGCTAAGTTTGAAATGCAAGAAGTAACATATGAGATGCCATAGGGGAAAATGTAGTAAAATATCTTACATTGAGATGCATGGCCTTTCTTAGGTTTGCTCATTCTGGCACAGACAGTGTTCTGGGACAATCCAACTAGGTTTATTGGCATGCAACAAATTTGCCTGATTGCAACAGATGAAAAATACTGCTTAGGCAATTGAAAGTGAAGGCTGTCAAGGTCATGGTCCTGATTATGGAATGCTTTTCAATGGCTCTCTACTGATGTGCTAAGTTGCTATAGTGATTATCCATCTGCTTTTACAGCAACACCATAAACATCAAGGAAAGCTAATCCATTTGGCTGTAATATTCATCCTGAATATTAAACTGCAATATGAAAGAGGGTGCTACTTGACACTTCTAGTTCAATAAAGGTTTCCCTGGACAGTTACAATGATATTATAGGGCATTTTGGGATCTAGACAAAACAAGTTTATCAAACCTCCTAGGCAAAGTAAGGAAATCACACATGCAAACACGAACGACAACTTGTGCTGATAATTTTCACCCAAAATTTCTGATTGAAATTGCATGCCTGTAGTCTTTATAAAGCCAAAGGAAAAACAAGCAGATTGATTATTCTTTGCAAGATATGGATACTATCAAAATACAGCGTTAATGTAAAAATTGAGGATTGTGTCTTCATGTTAATTTAATTAAGAAGCCCTGCATATTAGGACCTGTCATATTAAAACTGCATAAAGGGTATAGAGACCTGAATGATCCAGCAATTCCAGCAGTAGCATAAGAGCCTCAGTGGACAGTGATCCAATTTTTCCTTAACTTGTTGTGTTTCAGTTCCCTTTCTTTGTAACATAAAGCATAAATAATAAAATAGTAACTTTCTAAAGCTCTTGCAGAGCATTTCAATCAGCAGATATCCATACATTTTGCAAGCAAATCATCTCCATTTTTGCAAAAGTACTTAGGTGGATCCTGGAACGATATATAATTACATAGCATATATGTGTGTTTCTGTAGGTAGTCACACAGATGAAAATATTTTGTTTGTACCTTTTAGGACATCGGCAGAATTACTTTAGTTCCTACTAGTTATGCATTTTAACTTGAAATTACACTGCAAAGGACTTTGGAAATAATAACCAAGATTATTTTCAGATAACTTTTGGAAGAATAAGTCATGCTGAGATAGATGATTTCAATCACAAAGGGACTTTCTGGTTTGTGTGTATGGCTTCTAGCACAGCAGGATAAAGTTCCAGAATCGGAGATCCTGAACACCACTGTGATGCAATGAATAAATAATAGTGCCTGATCCAAAACCAATTAAAAGTAACTCCATTTTATATTGTGCTTAAGCACAAAAGATAAATTGGGAACATAGCATCTTTCAAGAAATCCAACTGTTAGATCCTGCTAAGTATTTTTCTTCCTACCCAGGCATTTCGTAGTTTATAGTTTCATTCCAAACTCTTTAAGAAAGTTCACAAGGGACTTCTCAAAAAGTAAATAAAGTCTCTCAGTCCCTAAAATGAAAGAAGGGAAAATGAATCAGGAACACTTTTTGGCAAGTTGTCAACAGCAAAATATTTTGCAATCCACTCTGAGGTATGTATAACTACTGAAGTTCTTTAAAACTGTAGGGACAACAGTGTTTTCTTGCAGCTAAAGACCTTTAAGGATTTTAACCATGGAGAGAGTTTGAATTTGTACATTACAGAGCAAGTATCTCATCTAAACCAGGACTGTGTAATGCAAAGACGTGTATACATAAGAGCAAATCTAAAATGCAGTTCCACTTTTGGGAAAAATCTGAAACCTGAGGGAAATAAGCAATGCAGGTTAAGTGGTAAACAGCCAAACCAGAGTTTGGTCTTGGTAAAGTGAAGAAGTCTCCTAAGACAAGCAGGAAATAAAACAAAATAGTCTCTTTTAGTTCACATTGAAAATATGAGTGTTGCAAAGGCAAAATTCCCCAGATAGTAGTCAGGAAACATGGTTTGTTTGTTTTTTACCTTTCTATGTGAAGGAAGCCAGTTCTTTGCTCTTTTCCCCTCTCACACTCCCTTTGTCTTATGAGCTCCTTGTGGCAGGGACTATTCCTTATTTCACCCCTGTACAGAGCCCTGAGTTGTGCCACAAGCATAGCTGTCAGTGGTAAACAGCCTGAGATGCAGCCTCACAACTGGATGAGTGCAATTAAACTCTCACCTTCCATATAGTTTGCAAGCTCATTGTATTTCATGTTCATGAAAATATCAGGTGTTTGCAGGGACTCAGGATCCAAAGATTATTTGAATTTACAAACGTGCACTCAAATTTACAAACAAGAGAGATGGTTGCAAATATGCGTTTAGTTTTACAGTCTAATTCTAAAAAGATAGCTGTGTTAGTAAATAGAATCATAGAATAGTTTGGGTTGGAAGGGACCTTAAAGATTCACCCCCTCTGCCATGGGCAAGGATGATACCCACCGGATAAAGCTGCTCAAAGACCCATCCAGCCTGGCCTTGAACACCTCCAGGGAGGAGTAATTCACAGCTTCTCTGGGCAACCTGTTCCAGTGTCTCACCAGTCTTATTGTAAAGAATTTCTTCCTAATATCTAATCTAAATATCTTTTAGTTTAAAGCCATTACCCCTTGTCCTGTCACTATGCTCCCTGACAGTGTTACTCCCCAGCTTTCCTGTAGGCCCCCTTTAGGTACTGGAAGGCTGCTATAAGGTCTCCTCAGAGCCTTCTCTTCCCTAGGCTAAACAACCCCACCTCTCTCAGCTTGACTTCATAGAAGAGGTACTTCAGCCCACTGATCATCATCTGATCGTAAAACATACCATAGATAAACAAAAGGGTACTTTCTCAGGCTTGCCATTAAGGTAGCTCGTGGTTCAGATATGCCTTAGGATTTTGATCTTAGGAAGGGGAGGTTGAGAGGGGGTGTTGGTATGTCCCTCCTTGTAAGAGTTTCAGTAGCCCATTTTTTTTCCTCTGAAGACCAACTTAGAATTTCCCTGGGATAAGTGAGGAGGGGGACTATGGCACTTTAGTAAAACAATTTTGCAGAAGTTCAAGTGTTCTGACAGGAGCCATGGAAGAATTTGTTCTGTTGCACTGAACTGAAAACATTCTTGGACACTATTCTTACTTTGTCGATCAAGCTTTACAAAACAGAACTTAGAAGCTGAACTATTAAAGAGTTGTTGCCTGAGACTCTGTTAAAGGTGCTATACCCACAACAATTACTCAATAAATGTTTTTTTTTTCTGTCTCTTTTTGCACTGTATTTAAAGCTTTTGCTTCTCTCTCTTGTTTTTCATTGGCCTTTAAGTCTATTCATCTGGGGAATGACTTGTGATAACATTTTCTTTGAGGTCAGAGATCCCCCTCAGCTGCATGTCAGGTTTCTTGTCTCTTCACTGCACTGGCTGGCATTGGCACTCCAGGCTTTTGTTAGGGTTTCTGAGTTTTTCCTCATCTATCTGTCTATCTTTTTTAGCACCTTGCGCAACCGTGAAATTGAACATTGAACTGTTCCTCTTGGTAATTAATATGTGCTGTAGAACAGTGCAGCCACTCCAAAGGGAAAAACATGTTGATTTTTGTTGATTTTGTTGTTGTTATTGTTTTTGTAGGCCAGTGCTTGCATAACAACCTCTGTATCTGAACCAGGTGTTAGACTTTTTCTGAGAACTCTATTTATCCGTGGTTCCCTTTTTGCACTTGATACAGGTCAAAATTGCTTAGCAACGTCTTCTGACATTATCAATAATTCATAGCATATAATGGAGCTTGAGAAATATTTTTATTCATAAAGGTTTGGGGTTTTTTTGCTGTTGTTGGTTGTTGTTGTTTTTGCATGGGAATCTCAGGCTTGGCTTATATATATCAGGAATAATATATGACAGAGTGTGAACTTTAATGGCTTATAGAGCATGCAACCTTGGATATGTTGTTGAGCATAAAGCTGTGAGGCTACTTGCACTGGAGGAAAGCATCTAACTCATTAGGACCATAGACCCCTACAGTATGTGGCTGTTTACAGAAATATATTATTTCCACTGCATTGACCCTGTCAAGGAATGCACACTTATCTTCTCATCTTAAAATGTTAAGAAATTGTTGGAAAATATGTCAGATAGAAAATCCATCAATATTGCTTTCCCTGAAAATACCACCCTGCCTGGAACTAATAGCTGCTTTAAACTCAGCAGCAGTGAGCCTGTGAGAGCCTGACTGACAGCACATGCCCCCAGGGTCCTCAATATCACACGCAAGGAAGGGAGAGGTCCAGCAGAATAACTTGAAAACATGAGAGAAGCTGAAACTATGTCGGTGTGGTATGGTCCTGTCTGGCCACAGGGCTATCAGGAGTCATTGACACAAATTACATGTGCTCTGATGTCTTTGCACAGACAAGATCAGATCATGCAGCCACAGTTCTGCCATCTCTGAGGGCTACATGGCCACATATATACATCTTCCAGGATGTGTGAGAATCACCTTAGAGCTGGATTTTATTGGAGTGTATGACACTAAATTAAAAGTTGGCAATCACCAACTGCATGAAATTTAACAAGTGCTGGATTCTGCACCTGGGAAGGAGCAACCCTGGCTATACATACAGACTGGGGGGGCAAGAGGCTAGAGAGCAGCCCTGAAGAAAGGGATCTGGGGGTTATGGTTGATGGCAAGTTGAATGTGAGCAAGCTGCATGCCCTAGCAGCCAGGAGGCTTGCACCCTGGGGTGCATCAGGCACAGCATGGCTAGCCAGTCAAAGGAAGGGATTGTCCCACTCTGCTCTGCACTGCTGCAGCCTCACCTTGAGTACTGTGTGCAGTTTTGGGCACCACACTATGAGAAGGACTTAAAACAATTTGAGAGTGTCCAAAGGAGGGCTACAAAAATGGTGAAGGCTCTAGAGGGCAAGATGCTTGAGGAGCAGCTGAGGCCCCTTGGTTTGCTCAGCCCAGAGCAGAGCAGGCTGAGGGGAGGCCTCATGGCGGCCTGCAGCTCCCTCACGAGGGGAGCGGAGGGGCAGGCGCTGAGCTCTGCTCTCTTGGGACAGCAACAGGACCCGAGGGAACGGCATGGAGCTGGGACAGGGGAGGGTCAGGCTGGGTGTTAGGGAAAGGTTCTGCACCCAGACGGTCGCTAGGCACAGGGACAGGCTCCCCAGGGCAGTGGTCACACATAGCACCAAGCCTGCCAGAGTTAAGGAAGCACTTGGACAACACCCTCAGGCATAGGGGCTGATTTTGGAGTGATCCTATGTGGAGCCAGGAGTTGGGCTCAACATTCTTTGTGGGGTTAAACCCTTCCAGCTCAGGCTATTTTCTGACTCTGCTATTCTGTGACTAAGAATTAACACCTAGTCAACAGGAAATGTCCTTTCACCTGTCCTTTTTCCATAGTTTATGATGGGCCAAAATATAAGGTTCACACGATGATCTGTAAGTGAAGACACTGTGTGATCCCTGCAGATGTCCTTGTAAGACATCAGAAGCCCTTGACCTAAAGACATGATTTATGATGAGAAAATGTAAAATCAGCTGAATTTTGCAGAGCATATTTTGCCATTCATTAAGCTCTCTCTGGAAGCATGGAGCAACAGCTCATGTTGCTATTCTTGCGTGTGACAGGAAGCACCAAATCTACATCAGCTGAATCCCAATTACAGTGAATCTAGAAAAGGGACTTTCTCAGCTTCCTAACTAAGCAAATGAGAAGCTGAATGGTATGTAACATCATTTTTCATTAAATATATATATATATATATGCAGTCATCAATCCTTGGTCTTTTGTAATTAATATCCTCATGCTCTGAGGAATAGCCTGCAATTCTACAGGGAAAAGTTGAACCAATTGAACTATTCAATTGACACACTGTACTTAGCCAGGTCCTCTTCAGAATTTCTCTTTTATTCACTAGAGAGACAAACTTCCTAGCAGCAACAGAGTACCAAATTCTGGTTTCTGCACTGAACCATGTCTGGCAGAAGCCTATTACTACTGCCTGGTTATTCGGAATTGGGTGATCTTAATATTTCTCTATAATTGATTAGAATTTAATTTGAACATCTTAGTGAATAGTCTCTGGTATGTTTGTCATTTGTTTTAGGTTAATTGACTTCCAAAAGAGCAGAATCAATGAGGTGCACTGGGTTAGGGCCTGATGCTACAGCCCAGATAATCTATTCTTTGTCCAAAAAAAAAAAAAAAAAAAAAAAAAGGTGGGGATGAAGTCAGGTTATTTGAAATGCACAAAACAGGGAATGGGGATTCATGGTGGCAATCTAAGCAAGGAAGTCTTTCCTTCAGCATCAGCCAGAATGCCAGAGAAATACATCAGGAAAAGAAAATTAAGGGACACAGATGAAATTGTTTGCATTAAACTGGAAGATTCTAATTGGAAAACTGTACTTGTTCTACTATCAATCATCTTATTTTAAAAATCTTTTTTTATTATTTTTTTTTAAATCACAGTGCTGCTAACTCACTCACATTGCCTGTACAGTCAATTTTAGCTTTTTATTTATATCTTTATTTTATTTTTAGAATGTTACTTCTATTGGACTGAGCCAAAAGGGAAAGGGCCAAGTTTGTCATTCTTTTTTTTTTTTTTTTTTTTAATGGAAATACAGAAATACTGTTTGGTTCAAAGCCTTACCTTCAGTTAAGCCATTTACGCATGAGTCATGAGTGTCAAGGCTCTCCAGGGGCTGCCTGGAAGGTTATTTTGGAGGCAGATATTCTGGACCACAAGCATGGGTAGCTTGGGGTTTATGAGAATTACTAAATTTGAAGGCAGCAGATGGGGGCAAGTCAGCACAGAATTACTGCTTCATTTGCCTAGAGATTGAAATAGCCTGCTGCAACCCCAGTGCCTCCCATCACTCGCTACAGGGGTAGTGTTACCAGCCCCAGGCTATCACAGCATTTAAGCATGCTGTCAGAGAGGGCTAAGACTGCATGTAATTCACAGGACAGAAAAGAAGTCACTTTCAGACCCCCCTGCAATGCTGACAGCCTAAGCAGACAGGGTTGGAAAGGAGGCTGCTTTAATACGATCAAGTAATTCATCTTTTCTGTTTGGTCTTTTACTAAGCAGAGAAGATGGTAGTCAGGTGGATTTTAAGGAATATAAGTGAGTCAGCAGTTCCACTTTATGTCTGTTTAAAAATCAATCTTCTTTCTTATTAGGATTACCACTGTCCCAGTGCTTTCAGTGGGATGCTATTAAATGAAATGCAGAAATAAAATAAAAAAAATAAAAAAAAAAAAAAAGTCTCAAAACTCAAAATGCTCTAAGCAGAAGAAATAAGGGCTATTTCAGTCTCAGAGTAGGTGAATAGAATGAAGCGCCCCATACTAAGCAGTTGTGCTGTTGTCTAGCTGCTAGCAGACAAAAAAGAAAGAGTGGAGGGAAGAATTCCCCCCTCCACCCCCAAATAATAATTAAGATTGGGAGCAACCCCGCAGTAATAAATTTGTGATCCCTGTTTTGTTCCAAATAATCTCAGCAAGTAGCTAAACCTGGATATTCTAAAGTGTTCATAGGTGTCTACAGCTTTGTGCCCTGGGGGTTTGTTTCCTTCCACGTCACATCTTCATCAGTGAAATGGAATATGGAGAAACAGGTTTTCATTGTGACCTCCCCTTCCCAGCATGAGACTGAGTAGCGTAGAGCTGCTCAGCTGCAGCAGATGGAACTTCCCTGGCCCCAGACCTTCCCTGCCTGACCAAGCCCTCTTCACCAAAACATTTAAGACCATGTTCAAGCACTTTTCCAAATTGTAGCCTCTGGGACAAATTAGGGGGAGCAGCTTTCACTGTGTTCTTCAAAACTCTGAGAAAATTATGAGACAGGACACTGAGGTGAAGTGACACAAATGAAGGGATAAGTAATCAATACCTGTGCATAGCCACATAGCAGAGCCTCAGATTGTTCCTCCCATCTGGAAATAACACTTATTGCTGTTGTTTGAAGGCAGAGCAGCCTGGGGTTGAAGCAGCAGAGGGGAAAGAAGAGAAAATACTTTTCTAACTTTAAAAGCAACATAGAAGAGGCAAAACTTAATTTGCAAATAAAAAATAATAACATGCCTGTAATTAGGCTGTACATTAGTCAGCACTGTGCTGCTCCAGAGCAGAACTATATAACTTCAGTCCCTGAGTTTTTGCTCTATCTGACAATGATATACAACCCCTGGGTAAACCCCTTAAGTACAATTTTCTAAATCTATATTTATATAGAGGCAGATTATTTATCTTTTTGACAATATTAATCACCCAAAATATAATTTGTAAATTAAAAACTCTGTAACATTGTTACCCAGAAATACTGTATCCAAGTGAGAACATTTATCTTCTGTGTTGTTTTCCTCATAGAGCAAAGTTATTACATGATTCACTTAACTATATCTGTGTTAATTATGACATAATTTTAAGAGTTTTCTCAGGCTTCTGTAAATTATGTGAAAGAATTGCGTCCTTCAGGTTCTCTTCAAATTCTGTGTTTTGAGATATATTTTTTTTTTTCTAAAGATGAATATATTTTGCAAAGTGTTAGAATACACAAATATTTTAAACCTGCAAATCTTTACTAAGCTGGACAAAACAATCTAATATAAAGCATCTAGCACAGAGCTCCTGAGTATCTGTGCTAATTAACATTCCCACAGGCCATTTCCATAGCAAGGAAAGTATTTTAATAATACATCATATTGCTTCTCTGTGCAGATTTCCTTTTCTCCATTTCTGTATCTGGATGGCAAGCCAAGCACCTCAGGTTCCTTTCTGGGCATCTTTATGATCACACCACGAAGCACAAAAATATCAACAGGAAAAGAAATACCTAATTAAATTTACCTTGTCCTACCTCATCTTTAGATTTCACTAGAATGCTTGAAATTTTTTTCTTGAAACCTCAGGAAAAAAATAAATAAATAAATACAATTGGCACAAATAATGGGAAAAATTTCTTTTTTCCCACCAAGGGGGAAAAAAAAAAAAAAAAAAAAAAAAAAAAAAAAAGAGCATAGTGTTAACACTTTGCTAATCAAATTTTTATATGCAACTGTACTATGCAAAGCACTTTCAATTGGTAGTTTTGCAAAACTAATTGCAAATCAGATTGCAGAAAGAGTGATTGTAATCCTCAGGCTTATTGTGCAAGACAAATTCTGATTACTTTTTTTAATAGTAATTTTTGGATAACAAATATCAAAGCCCTCTGAAAATTTCACAAAATAAGATTTATCTTTATATTGTTTAATATGTCATGCCTATAGGCTAGAAATGGTAATCAAGTGCCATGCAAGGTGACAGAATTTCTGTGTTTCAAAATTCCATCTTCCTTTCCAGACCATTTACTGACAGTGTGACTATATTCATGCTCTATCATAAGGAGATAGTTAGCTATGGAAATTATATTTCACCAAGTTGGTACTTTCAAATTGCCAAAACGTAAGATATGTCAGTAAGTTAGTCACTAGAAAGTAAAATAGTGTCTTTACATGTCAGGTCCAGTTCGAGGACCAAGTAGGAAGCAAATTAATAGAAAACACATTTAATTTGTTTTTCTACTGATGGAACAAGACATTAGTTTGCAGATTTTAATTGTAATGGCAATTGCACATTCAGCTCTATCCTGACCTTTTCAAAAAAAGAAGAAAAAAAAAAAAGAAAAAAAGATTTAAACAGATTATTTGGCTTTGTTTCTGTTGTTTTCCCTAAAAATATAGAAAATATATGATCTTCATCTTTCACAAGTTCCATATAGGTTCATATAGGTTCAGCTAGTTAGGCTGTGTCAAATTTCAGAGTCCAGTAGAACAACATCTCTAGAAAAGTTAGGAGTCTGTTTTTTGTCCTTCTGAGAAAGCTGCAAAAAGAAAGTATTCCTCATTAGAAGCCTAAGTAAGTCAACATTTTAATCCTTAGCCTGCCACGATGAATGAATGGTGCTACTACCTTTCTGTCACTGCTCTTGTGCATTTTTCACAGAGCTGCTGCTTGGGAGATGGGCCGGGTACCCTTCCCAGTAATCCCAGTGCTATATGGAAACACAATGTCATGGAAACATTAAGGTTGGAAAAGACCTCCAAGATCATCTGGTCCAACCATCACCCTGCTACCAGTCACCCACTAAACCATGTTCTACGCACATGGTCCAACCTTTCCTTGAACACCCCCAGGGATGGTGATGCCACCACTTCCCTGGGCAACCCGTTCCAATGCCTGACGGCTCTTTCTGAGATCTCCTACTTGTTTGAATTGTTGAAGAGCAGTGCTTACACTGAGTGAAGGACTCGTCAGCTTCTCACACTACCCTACCAGTGAGGAGGCTGGGCATGCAGGAGGAGCTGGGAGGGGACAGAAGCAGGACAGCTGACCCCAACTGGCCATTCTGTACCGTATGGTGTCATGCTGGACAAGTACTGTGGGGTGGCTGGCTGGGGGACGGCAGAATCACACATCTGTTCTTACCAAGTACTTAGCTAGAGAAACTCACTCCTAGGATAAGAAATTAGCCACTTATAATCGCTTACACACTCCTATTTTCACCGCTTAGTCTACTATTTGCACAAATGTTAGAGGTGCATGGTGGCCCTCACGGAGTCCTCCTGTCACCCCAGCGCAGCAGCCCGAAGGAAGCTGGGTACTCTCTTGTGCTCTTCCTCGAGGCTTTGGCACAAGGGCTGGGGGACAGGAAAGAAGCACTCACACAACCCCTGAGAATTGGCAACAGAGTGGTTTATTGCCAGGACATCTTGCAGGTAAGCCTGCGGGATGTCTATGTTGTTTGGGGGCTCCAAACTAATGCTTGGGATGGAGCCTGCGCGATGAGTAGGGGGCTGGCCAAGCACTCCTGCAGCGCTGTTTTTGTGCTCGGATAGCAGAGAGCAAAGATGCACCATGGTAGTCCCAGGTCTGTTCTGGCTGAGGTGGATCCACTTCCATCGGTTCCTCCACATCTTGTGGAGGATCCACCTCCATGGGCTCCTCAGTGTTGGGCAGGCTAAGCCAGTCCTGGCCCAGGACTGCCCAAACGGGAAGCCTTCCATGTGGGAAGTTTCCAGGCCAGGGTGCTGAACCACAGGGTCGCCCGCTTCCATGCCACGGTCCCATGCTACTGTGCGCTTTATTGCCATTTGTGGGTCCAATGCTACCATCTGTGTTGCGGCCATGGCTGGGTCCCGCACTCTGTTGTGGACTATAGGCACCACGCGGCTGTCTGCCTGAGGCTGCTGCCTTCTGCCCATGCTGCCGCTGCGCCACTGGGAAGGCCCAGGCCCCCTGTTGCTGGATGTCTGAGGGGCCGGCCTGTTCCCTGCATTCATTGTGGTGCCAGTGGTACCGCTTATGGGTGTCTGCGGGCTGCGCGCCAGAGCTCCCTTGGGCACTGGTGTCTGTTGTGCTACCGGTGCTCTGCCTCCGCCCATGACACTTCTCATCAGCTGCCTTCTTTCTTGGTGCTTGCTGGGACTGCATTGCTGTCCTCTCACACCTAGGGCTGCCTCTTGCCTTCCTGCTTCTGGTATTCTTTCTGCCACCGATGCTGGCTGTCAGAGGGTCTAGAAGCTCAGCAAGTGGCGGGCCAGCGGCATGGGGGGGCTTTTATATGGCCCACAGCAAAGGCAGGGCAGTGGTGGCCAATGTGACCTCAGCAAGCCTCTGTGATGGAGTGGCCCATGAGTGGCCAAATATGGGTGGCTGTGTTGGGAGCAGCCTGGAAGATGCCCTCACGTGGAGGAAGGAGGAGGGTTGGGGCTGCTGAGGGACCCTTTTCTGGGGCTGGCTCCCCTAGGCCATTTGGCTTGCCAGAGAGAAAGGCCAGAGGGACTGCCCTGCTATATTTTCATAGCAATCCCCTGTTGTCCAGGGATTTGGCTCGGTAGCCCCTGATTCATTAAGTATGGTCTGTGAAGTTTACAGGATTTGTTTCAAGGAACTGAAAGCATATCTTAAGCAGATTGTTGAGAAAACATTTCAAAGCTAGCTGGAAACAACTTTTTCTTTTTTTTTCTTCCCAAAAAAATAATTTTTGTCTTTATTCTCTGTAATAAGCAAATAGTAAACAGTTTGCTCCGTATCATCAATTACCTTTATTAGACCTGATGAAATTAATAATCATTTGACTCTGTTTTCTGTGCCTCCTTGGGTTCAGAAAGAAAGCTTCAACCTAAGGTTTCAGGCTGGATATCAGGAAAATGTTCTTCTCCAAGAGGATGCTTGGGCACTGGCACAGGGAAGGGATTGTCCCGCTCTGCTCTGCACTGCTGCAGCCTCACCTCGAGTACTGTGTGCAGTTTTGGGCACCACACTATGAGAAGGACATAAAACTATTTGAGAGTATCCAAAGGAGGACTACAAAAATGGGGAAGACATGAGAGGAGCAGCTGAGGCCTCTTGGTTTGCTCAGCCCAGAGCAGAGCAGGCTGAGGGGAGGCCTCATGGCGGCCTGCAGCTCCTTCATGAGGGGAGTGGAGGGGCAGGCGCTGAGCTCTGCTCTCTGGGGACAGCAACAGGACCCGAGGGAACGGCATGGAGCTGGGACAGGGGAGGGTCAGGCTGGGGGTTAGGGAAAGGTTCTGCACCCAGACGGTCGCTAGGCACAGGGACAGGCTCCCCAGGGCAGTGGTCACAGCTCCGAGCCTGCTGGCATTCAGGAAGCACTTGGACAACACCCTCAGGTATAGGGTCTCGTATTTGGGTGATCCCGTGTGGAGGCAGGAGATGGACTTAATGATCCTTGTGGGTTCCTTCCAACTCAGGATATTCTGTGATTCTGATTCATCTCTTTTCACTATACCTCTTCGATGTGTACTCAGTTCTATTTGGATATAACTATGAAGGTTATGATCATTCAATAATTACATTAAATCATTATCTTATTTGCCCTCCTAGAGATATTATAATATTACTCACATAATTAATTCGGCAAAACAACAGTTCTCAAAGTTTAAGACCTTACAAGAGCAGAAGTAGTTTATGTGTTTATTGAATTTATAAAGTTTAGTTATGAACAGTTTTCATTGCACTGTGTTAGTTTTTAGCATGCGTGTTCTGAATATATCAAAAAACCTCCCCAAAAGTTCTCGAGTAAATTGTCACTTTTACACAGGGACAGCATCATCTCCATAGAATGGCAGAGAATATAAAAAACATTGTACATTTTAGGCTTTATCTTTTTTCCTAGGATATTAAGTGAAAAGAGTTCAATCTTAACTTGTATCAACAGAAAATATATATATATATATCTAAATAGCTGTAGTGAAAATCAGTACCTGTGTACATATTTGTAACCATTTTCTGTCAATTTATATACAATACATAAAAGAGATTTCAGCATATATATATACACTTTTAAATGAGGTGTCTAGCCCACTCTTCTTGTGTTTTCTATTTCATTCCATAGCTCAGCTAAACTGCAATAAAGAACATTTCCAGCTTGCAAATAGCTAGTCATTGCGAAAAGCTTTTAGTTTCACTTGTAGTTACAGAAAACCACACCAGAAGAGGTCCTTTTTGAATGCTCCAGAGGTATGTGTCCATAATTCACTATGATCACAAACCCCAAATGGCCATGTAGGAAAGATTAATATAGAGGCAATCTATGGCAAATATACTTAAAACTATCTTAAAGGTAAAATGTCAGGAAATGCCAGGAAAAATAAACAGAATAAGCATTTGTGTACTTGAAAAACTCTTGCCTGTATTTTCAGAAAATGGCTAAATGCATTTGTTTTGGTTTGCTGTCATTATTTTCAGTAGTATGTCAGGAGAAGTTATCCTGAAAAACAACTTTTCAGAGTCTTTCAGATTAGTAAGTACTTGTAGAAAAGAATTCTCTTTTTCTTTAAGGTTTTAATTTGAAGAAGAGAAACAGCTAAGCACAGAAGAACAAAATATTTCTGCAGCTACTGGTAGGCAGCTCCACATAGCTTAGTGAAAGAAGGGCATAGATCTGCCTTGGTGCCCGTTGATATAAAGGGAAGTAAGGTCACCTGAGAGACAGCTATATGGAAGAAAAATCCATCCACAAGAGCCTTTACTCCCTACCAGCCTCACGTACAGCAAGGAATAAACTGCTTTGTGAAAAGAGGTCGAATAAATTCCTCAGTAAACCAAGAGGTGGGGGAAAAGGGTAAACATTCACTCTCTGGTCTGCCACTGGGATGGATTTCAAAGTCCTCCCCTATAGACCTTGAAGCTTAATTGAATGTGACAAGGTACCCCACCTGAAGGCAGGGAAATTTCAAAAGAAAAGAAAACCAGTGGTTGTTGGCATTATGAGGAGCTTGTGAGTTTCTTAATTGGTCACTTGGGCACTCATCCACAGAGCCCTTCAGCCACCTAGCAATCACTAAATTCAGAGAAGTTAAGCACCTAAATATTTCTGATGCCATAGACACAGTGCAGGCAGAGACTTATTAAAAATAAATGCAGTGTCACTCTGCTGACAGGGAGCGGATCCTGTTTAAAAATGAAATGGGCCGTGCCTTCATCAGGAGGAAGGAGATGAAAGAGATTTAGGGCATATCATTGAAATGAGATATAGAGATGGGAAGGCAGCATGGAGCTGAGACACCCATGTCTCCCTTGGTTTCACGGGATGTGAATGAGGGAGAGAGGAACAGCAGATTTGTGAGATTTGCTAATTTCATATTGATCTGATAATGCGTATGCTTATTGCTCTTCAGGAAAATTCAGTGCTGGGTACGGCATATTAGAAATTATTATAATTCTATAGCATCTTCACTTTCCTACAATTTTAGACAATTATGTCTAAGGGAAATAATGTCCAACATTAGAGAGAGGGAAGAAGGGGACTGGAGTTCCCTGAGCTCTAGCTCAGCAAAACAATCATTTGAACCAACCAGCTACCAGAAACATTTTGTAGCCAAGCTGTTTCAAAAAGCTCCAGAGAAATAGGCAGGTTTAAATTCAGTTACACTTTGAATTACAGATTTTTGATGCCAACTTATTAAACTCAACTCATTTCTACTGCTGGGATCTGCCCCATAATAGTTGCCAATTTACTTTTCCATTGAAGCCACATTTTTTCTTTGTTGAACAGCATTAAAAGTTCTGTAGACCTGCCAAAATGATCAGTGTGATCAACAGATGGGAGGAATGTGGTTCGGGCTTTTCTTTCAGATTGGTCATCTGGATACCAAGTAACACCTCTGACAAGTTGTATACATTTATACCATGAAGGAAGCATTTTGTCTAATTTATTCAATTTTGAGCAGACTATTTTAGAAACTGTGGAGTTTGGCAGGTACATTTTTCTTTTTCCCTTCCCTTCTGCTGGTGCTAACATATGACATCTAATTTTCTCAAGATAACTGTTCATAATAGACCTGATATTTACCCTTGTAAATATTTTATTCATCATGCTGCTTCCAAGATCTCCCATTCTCATGTTTGCTAAAACATTTTTTGAAATTTTATTTGTCAAATTGAAGAAACAAGCCTCTCTTTTTTTTTTTCTTTTTTTTTTTTTTTTTTTCCTCCTCCACCAAAGAGGACTTGAAACCCAGGGCTGAATTCAGCTACAAAACTGAGCAGGTAATAAGACATTGTGGGAAATGGCTAGCACAAATAGGAAGATGACAGGCTCCTTTACCTCCTAGTAAATCCATTGCTCTCTGAATCTTCATTTCTCATGAGAGTCACTTTTCCAGTATGCTGAGCTGACAAGTGAGGCAAGAGGTCAGAGCTACATTCTGTGTTGTTTTGCTGACACTTTTCTATATTTCAAATATCAAAAAATTAAATATTTGCAGAAGCTGATAGTCAGTGAAGTATCTTAGCCCTCTGGGCTAAGGAGAAAGATCTTTCTGTTACCTAACTTTGCTCTCCCAGTTTTTTATTTTCTACATTTTTTTCTTCCTGTAAAAATGTCATCCAAGGTTTTAATATACTTTTCAGTTTAACTATTGCATCTAAAGTTGTTGGTTTTATTTTTTTTTTTATATAGATTTGATCAAAAATAACAAAATTGGCCTTGAAAATATGTGCTGAAAGGCATAACAAAAGAAGTTCCTTGGTGATGAACACTGCAAAGGGAAGCATGACACGAGATACAGGATATCCACAACAATCATACTTTGTTATATCCCATTAAATGCTTTGGCCACATACTGAGTTGCAGGGATATATAACTGTACAACACAGTGCATAGATGTCTCATCTTGTGGGCAGAAACGTAGGAAGGCAATTTTTCCCAGGTGACAGTAGAACACAAGTGTCGATCATGTTACCATGCCAAATCCACAAGACCTGACATATCTGCACTCATCTCTTTTGTCAGTGCTTTCAAATCTTTTTTTCAGCCAGTGTCCATGTGTGGCTTGTCAAGGCGTTCTTTAAGGCATGGCTGAAGGTCAGTCTCCACAAATCCATTATCACATCAAAGTGACTGATTGCTGTCAAGCTGGCCTGAGACAAGATTCTGCAGTGAGCTGCATATATTTATCATGTTGGTGTCTGCGTGTACTGGGTCTGACTGGGATGGAGTTAACTTTCCCTGCAGCAGTCCATACAGTGCTGTGCTCTGCACTTGTAGCTAGAACAGCATTGGCATTATACCAGTGTTGTGTCTATTGCTGACCAGTGCTGGCACCACATCAGGACTCCCTCCAAACTCCCCAAGAGCCAGCAGGCTGGGAGTGGGCAAGAGGTGCAGAGGGGATGCCGATTGCCAGGGCAGCTGACCTAAACTGACCAAAGGGATATCCCGTAACGCATGGTGTCACACTCAGCAATAAAAGGTGGGGAAGGGAAGGAGAAAGGGGGCTCTCATTACAAAGAAGTCTGTCCTCCCAAATAACTGCTCCCCAGGTGGTGGCCAAACAACACTTCTTGATGGGAAGTAGAGAATAATTGTTTTTTTCTCTCTGCTTCTGCATAGCCATTGCTATTTTTCTCCCCTCTTTCTATTCCCCTTAATTAAATTATTCTTATTTCAACCTGTGAGCCTTTTTCTTTCCATCATACTGTCTTCTCCCCACTCTTCTTTTGAGGAGGGGGAGTGAGAAGGCGGTTGTGGTGGAGTTTGACTGCTTAGCAGGGTAAAACCACCACAGTGTGTGTAAAGCCTGGGTACCAGTGTGCAGGGAAACTAAATTTGATATCTGTAAGGGCTTCAAACGATGGCACAGGTTGTTTCACCAGTAGAGAGAGTGCATTTATCCCTCTACAGCTTAATGACATTAAAAATTTGATCAAGCATGGAGACATTCAAAAGGTACACTAAGAATTCCAGGAAGACAGAATAGTCAATAGCAAAAAAAAAAAATAGGAGTATCCAGCTCCTAGAACAAGTTATCTTTAGAAAAGAAGGGAGAGACCTGGTGGGTTAGATCTTAACACAACTAGATGCAATATGGCTCTCCTGTATGTTTCAGGTAAATATTTTGTAATGATAATATCTATACTTGGATTTAGTGGACAGACTTTTCCTGTCCACTTACTTTAATCGCGCTTGTGCTGTACATGATTTCAAGGTCATAGCAACACAAAGTTCTCCATTGTCGCAGGGCAGTGATACTTCCATCAGGTGACTGGGCAGACTGGCAGTGCTCTTCAGCCAGTGCATTACTCCAGATGACACAACAGGCAACTCCTCCATGGACCTGGTGGATCAGGGAACAAATAAACACAGAGGCTGGTATGGTAGAAATGAACTGTGGCAACTGGAGTCAGGCAGGGGTGTGCTCCTGGAAGCAGTAGGACAGTGGTAAAAGTGTCCTTGAATCACAGCTACCTTGTGGAGATCGTTTCACTGGGGAAGAATGTGAATTCTGCTCCCTTTACATCAATATAATTTAGGTATCTTAAAAGCAGTACACCAACTATTACCTATCAGTTATGAAGTTCTAAACCATACAGATAAATCTTCAGCTATTGCCTAAATGCAACAGGATTAAGGCAGAGCTTGGTATGTTAGGACTGTTCTGCACAGGAGGGGCTGGAGCATCAGTTTAGCACTGGTATATGACATTGCATAGTCTTGCATTTGCTCTCTTCACAGCAGAAAGCCGTGTGATGTAGGAAATCCTTGTGCCCTATCCATACTGTTAGGTATACAACTGAAAGTATACATTTTAGCTTCTTTATTTTGAGCTTCGCATCCTCTTCATTGCTTCACACGCAGTAACTTCAAAATTCATAACCTAAAAATTGTCACAGCTAAAAACAAAGAAAAGAAAAGAAAATACATCAGGCAAACTGTATACTTATTCTGTGAGCCTGGCTCTCTTCCCATTTCTACTTACATATGTATACACATGTACATATATGTATACATACACATATATGTGTTTGTGAGTGTATTAAAATTCTTTATGTAATTACAGTTTTAAGTTCTATAACTTACTTTAAAATGCCATACACAGTGAATTGTAGATGTATGCATATACATATATCTGTTCTATTGTATTCCTGCAGATAGTAATACTCGAACTATTCAGTCTGAAATTAGAGGACTGAGCCTCTACTATAAATGATCAAAGGGGAAAAGGTGGTAGCTTATTTATTTTGTACATCAGAGTTTTGTTGTTCTACAAATGAGCTAGAATCATCTCAGCTGTTTATTCTCCCTGTGAAAGCTGCTAACCACTTCTTTTACTGTTTAAGCAGGAATTACTTGCCATTTTCATTTACACTCAAAGGTAATGATAGCAAGCTCCATGCTCAGTGCAATAGCCTCATTGCATTAGCCTGCCTTCTGTTGTTTTATATAATCTGCTCTTTCAAACACTTGTGCGTCAAAAGGAATTTTCTTTTTCCTCTAACCTGAACCTCCTATAAATGTCACCTTTTGTTTGTGGCATCATAACTACCCCCTCAAGGGGAGAGTTTTCAAAAAGGATTATGGTCTTCACATCAATAAAACCTAGATTTAAGATGCATAAGGAAAGAGCAGCCATTTACAAGCATCCATCTTCACTAATTAGCCATTGATAGGAAAAATGTCCCTGAAATAAATGATGGATTCAAATGTTTCTGGAACTTGACTGAGCTCAAAAGTTCTCCTCTAAAATATTCATCCTGCTGCCAAAATGGTAATGATATCCAGAGACTGTTTTCAAAATCTATACCACAGAAATTGTATTTATTTCTTTTATTTTTTCGTTAAGAAAAAGCACTGACTTTGAATTTTGGATAGTTATCTACGGACCATTAACAGAACATTGCCTGTATTCAGAGGCTCGTGTAAGTGCAGTGGCTTTTCAGTGAGCATATGGATAGTGCTTTTATGTAACTGCTGTGACAAAAGTTGTGGCAATAAAGATTGATTGATTGAAGACACTGATGATATTGGAACAGGACTTCAGCTAGCATAAATCGAAGCAGCTGAGCTGAGGATCTAGTCCATTATTTCCAAAAGCCATTGTTCATTTTCCTTGCCTTTGGTCTACTGCCAAATACACTAAGATTGCACTGATAACTATAAATTCAGCTGAACAGCAACACAACTCCAAAGCACAGCAGGTGACACAGAAGACCAGGAGGCAAGTAAGAATATCTATGGAGTTCATATGCGTGTTTGCCCAATATAAATTTATCCATTAAATAATATCTGTAGTTGCTATCAGGATGATACATGATGCAAGTAGGTGAAGATGTGCCCAGGGCAAAGGGAAAGCAAAGCACCCATAATGTGACTTTCTGCACTGCAACATGTTTTACACTATTGTTTGTGTTCCTCTGTCTTCAATATCCTGTAAGTGCTTATTAAAGAAGCTAGGAGTCTATTTTAAGAAAACTGCTACTTTTTAGTTTCTACACATTATATTTTTGTAGACAATTAAAATTATTAAATCTTAACAGAATTAGTGGATAAAATTAAGTAGTGATATTTCATGACAGTATTGGAAGTGCAGGAATACCACACCAATTATAACAGAAACATTTTAAGTGCAGCAGTGTTTTTTTAATAGAAGTCACTGTTGAGCTAAGTTGAAAATGCTTACATATCAGAGAGATTTTCATGTAATTGAAATGAATAGACACTAGACAGTCAAATCTTCTCTAAAAATTTCAGCTTGGATTTCAAATAGTTGTCTATGACCCATACATTTAGTAGAAGAAATATTTGTTCCTCAGCTATGAATGTGATTATTATGTAAATTATTATTTGAGCATTATATCTTTACAAATAGAGGCTAGCAGACATCTTTGTACCAGTAGTAAATTCTCTGGAAAATACAGCTCAAATATTCCAAAAGTATTTGTGAATTTACACTCACTGAATATTTTCAGATCAGAAATTAATTTAATTAGTTGAATATCTTCATCTCAGAAAAGATATTCTATCACAGAATACTGACAAAGGAGGAAACGTGTGAGAAATCCAGAGAGCCTTGGTGCGTGTGCTCAGTAGGGTGAGAAACTGCAACGGATGCAGAAGGAAACGGAGGAAAGCAGTGGGAAGGCTCAGCTCAAACTTCCTCAGTGACATTTGTCATATTTTTCCTACAATGCCATAAAAAGGCATCACAGAAGTGTGTGACTATGGTAAGCCAGTAAGCCCTGAGATAAGCACAAGACCTTTCTGAGTAACTGAAGAGAAATATGCTCCAGTGCACCTTTAAAAGCTGGTATTAAACTCTGCAACATCAGGACATGAGGTAGGGGAAGAGAATGCAATGTTCTTAATTTGACTTTGGATGCTTATACTGACAGACAGCACAATGAATTACTGCACGAGTTTTCGAGTTCCTATAACCCAGAGCATTTCACTTGTTCCCCTGTCCATGTTACTGCTATGTGTGGGATAACCCAGGCTAACTCTGTGTTCCCTATTTTCTTCCTTGATGCTCAAAAAAGAAAAAAAAGAAAAAAAAAAAAAAGAGTATAATTGCTTTGCCAAGTGGTTAAGAGAAGCAGATCCACTGTCCTTTATAAACTGCCCTATAGATCAATCAGTGTTACACGCAGTCAGCATTCCAGTAAATGGACTATTCATTTTTACTACACCTCCAATTAGACGCCAAAATACTGTATCAGCAGCAATTATATACTTATTAGTAACCACACTCATGGCTGTCTATTTTTTAGATTATATATTTGCATATATCTGCATATATATACAGACATATATATAAAGTAAGATGAAGTAACTTATTCCTGTAAGTACTGTCAATGTTGTTACAGCAGCATATGATTTATTTATGATTCAATTCCAGCACGGCTAAACTACAAAATGCCCACTTCATCTAGCAGAGTTTATTATGATTGCAAACTCCTTATTGCAAATCGCAGGCCTGACCTTCCTGTTATGCCAATGTTATCAGATATTTCCATGATAGCTGCTCCGGGCTGACAGTGATGCACCTAACAGACAGCTTGGATCCTCTTCTTTCTTCCCCAGCAGGTTCCACAGCCCGTCAGAGCCCTGCAGCAGCTTTAAACACGGAGCGGTGGCAGTGATGCACATGGGGAGCTGGGCAGCCTTGCAGCCCCTGCTATATGATGACTTAAAATCACATTGATCGCTCCAGGGGATGTAACACCTTGAGAGCAAAGCTGTATCCCCCTCTGCCCCTCTTGCTGTATATCTTTGCCTAACTGTAAAAGCAAGAGAAAGCTCTTTATAGGACCTTATCTGCACTGAGGCATTGAATGCAACTGGAATATAAATATCTAGTGAAAGTAATAGCAAATGCTCCGTGGGAAAAAAGTTTAAGTTGGTACAAAGCACGTTTAACTAAATCCTTTGTATAATTCAGAAACCAGTGAAGAATTTTACTGGCACTCAATTTAAAGCCCCATGAAGAGGCACAGTTCAACTTAAGCTTGGCCTTTCCTTCCAGTGAGAATTTCAAGCAACCCACAGACCATCAGCAGCAGAATCCTGAAGCTCCTTAATCAGGACATTAGCATATTCCAACAGAGTGTTAACAAAGCCAGGACTAAAATATGCGAACCAACATCAGAAAGGAGAGGTTTCAGCATACTTATGTTCTGCAAATGCTAAATAGCACTCAGAAGGTAATTGCAGATCTCAGACATAATCCACATGTCTTGTTCTAGCACTAGAAGTGACTTGTGGTGAGTCTTTATCTCAGGAACAGGCTCCTAGGATTTCCGTTCAAGAAATGAAAGGCTCATCACCTGTTGCAGTTGTCTTATGCTTATTTGGCAGCTGCTAATCCTTTATATAAATTTCAAGTGAAAGGAATTTAGCAGCCAGAGAGGGTCTATGCAGCTGAGCCCGGTGGAATTGTTTATTAGAGACACTCCAGAAGGTTTCCAGCTGTTTCTTCCACCTGCTCTACTCTAAAGCCCAGTGCAGAAAAATGGAAACAGCCAAGACCAGATGCCCGTTCTGGGATTCATTTCACCATGGATCAGCATAAAGCATCTTGGACACAGGAGGAATATGTGCTCCATGCAGGGTGGCTGCCAGAGACTTATTAGTATCTTTCAGGTGGCAATTCTGAGGTCTGTGCAGTGAACAATGAGTGGAAAACTTAGCTGTTGGTAGCATTACCAAAATGCTCCCTATGTTGTCTGAATTTAAAGTGGTCTAAACATTATTGCAGGGTATATTCTCCCACTGCAGTCTGGAAGGTAAACTTTGTTCCTGGATGTGATGAGAGCAGGTATGTAAATGACATATAATCTCTTTAAGGGTTCAGGTAAGTAAATGGTACTGCTGAACTGAAGATCTACTGAATAAAGAGCAAAGGAGCATGCCCAGGTCCTTAGGATTTATTACAAAACCATGAGTCCGGAGTGATATTCTTGCTGAAGAAAAGCATTAACTCGAAAAATCCTTCCTGGGTGCAGAGATCTGTCCCTGCAGATTAAAATAACTGAAGGACACTCTCATTCAGTGTGAGGCAAAGTGGTAGCTGCTTTATAGACTGTCTGATTCTTCCTTTTCTATGAAATAAAGCCCATTAAAGAAAAATTTAATTAGAAGAGCTGCTGTTCTGGGCTAGATCAAGACCAGGTTACTGCGGAAGAGCATCATGATTTCTTAAGGAGAATGATTAAAACATGAACTCTTAAAGCTTCCTGAAAAGATAAAAACATTAACTTAAAAACTGGGAGGTTAGAAATATGGAAGAGAGAGTAATACAAAGGTCATCACCTGGTAGAAAATGGTTTTCATGAGGTCATAGCAGGCACACACTAATTTAAAAAAAATAATAATTGTAAGTGATCCCTGTGCTCATCTTTCATATCAACAGCTTCTATCATTGCTGCCACCATTAGTGACAGCTGTAGCAAAAGTTGTCCTTTTCCCTCAGGATGAATAGACTGTTCTCCCTGCAGATCTAGTCTCTCCCACCTGGCAATTTCTTTCTCTGGGTTTGTTATTTTACTTGTAGCTTCTCTTTTTAGTTTCCACTCTCCATTATTAGCTGTCTGCTGAAGTTTTCTTTTTCTATCATCTGTCTTCCCTACTTCATTGCCTAGTATTTTCACACTCTCCTGTTCCCTCAACAATTTCTCTTTGATCTTACTGTTTTCTTTTGCTTTCTGATCTCAGTCTTCTCTCTTGTGCAGGCTAATGCTTTCATTACATAACCACTCCCCAGTTTATACATCTAGTTTCCTATTCTGTCTCATTTCCTTCAGTACATGCATTGTATTTTAATGTTTTCTCCTTGTTGCCACTTACCTTTTCCCTACTTTCCTCCCTGTTGGCTCAGAGCTCCTTATATCTAGTGCATGAAATTTACCCTTGTCTTGGGAAGGGGTTGCCCAAAACGTACACATTTTTACTTGCAAGTAGAAGTTTATTTGTTAATAGCTTATTTTATTCACAAATGAGATACCACGATGTTTGCCAGCCTTCAGATGCAATGGAAATGCAGATGCTCTAGTAGGTATAATGATTTCATTAAATAATATGCTGTCTTCCTTCTTCTTTAAATATTTAAAATCACTTTGCAACTATTTCCACACAGTACACAGGCAGAAAGCAATTGGGCAAAAATAGTAGTCATTAGCTTTGGAGATGCAGCGAGCACAGCAGGTAGTATATATGATTCAAATTCAAACTACCACTTCTCAGAAGCAGAGTCTGGAAGGGTTACAGTTTTTGCAGTAGACAGGAGGAGTATCATCTGAATGCTCATTAAAATAAAACATAAGGGCTGATCCTTATATCTTTATTGGCATGAGTAGACAAAATTAATTTGGGACTCAGGACTGTTATACCTAAAAGGAAGAAAAAAAAATTAAACAAAGCCTAAGGGGGGGAAAAAAAATCTACAATAATGATATTAACTAACTGTTAGTTAACTGTATTGCAGGCTCTAAAAGATGGAAAGTTGACCTTTGCAAAGTTTTGTGTACAATAGATAAAAGCCCATAAAGCCCATATTTTGAGGGAAATGGATTGCTTCCCTCATCAGTATGCAGAGGTGCAGTATGTATTAATCCCATACTGTTTTTAACATGTTTGATGTGTCTTGGGGGAAAAGGTACATAGCTCATATTTGCAACAGAACATTAAAAAAAAGTATGTTATCGATTTTGCTGGCTGTGCACTCTTTTTGCTACGTTAATTACAGGCACTTGCCTTTTCCACCTGCTTCACGAAGGTCAAAAGTTAAGAGTCCTGCCCAAAGCTTGTGAGCAGTAAATAGAGCCCCGAAGAAAAATGAAGGTCAAGCCCAACCACCAGGTGCCAGAGGGCATGACCACAATACAGGTACACTAAAGCTGCTCCCAGGAACTGCAGTATTTTTGACAGACAAAGGAGCAGTGACTTCACATAGCTGCACATAGCAAATTTAAAAGCAACAACCACTGAAAATGTGATTTCATGTGAAACTAATCATGGAAATGTTAATGAGGCAATAAGAGGTAGTAAGCTGGCACAGACTGGTGTTTTACAGAGGTCTATATGCCATTTTAATAGGATTTATGCAAAGCCCTTTATAAAAGACTTCTCCATAGGGTTTGTGAGCTGTCTCCAGCCATAGGGAAAACACTGGTGTTTGTAATGCTACTTCAAGACTTCAAAATATTGTCTACTAGCCTGGGCTGAAAACAGAAAGTAAGGAAGTGGGAAGGTTGTCTTCAGGCTGCTTGGTATCCGGGGAGTTAAAAAATGTGTAGCCCATCAGTCTTTGAAAATTTTCCTGCCTACAAGCCATTTGCAGAATCCTCTATTATGTATGAAGCATTGCTGGTTTTAGTCTCTGGTTTTCCAGACAGCTTTCACAAAAGAGAAAACAAACAAACAAACAAACAAACAAAAAAAAACCTCAATTGACATTAATTGATTGCAGTCTCAACAAAAGGTCAAGTATTAAAGTG
>CM021766.1:86338437-86370726 GCA_011076525.1 Nettapus auritus | reverse complement strand
TGGGGCGGGGGGGGGGGGGGCAATTAACTGACCTTCTGCTTGCATAGGTGCCCTGGCTACGTGTGGGAGGAAGAACAATAGGTATGAGGGAGTTCACTTGGCTTTATCCCAGAGCTAGAGAAATAGCTTTCCAAAGAAAAAGGCCAAAAGACTTCTATGTCTAGGGATGTCAAGCCTTCACCTTTCCTGAGCACTGCATTTCCCTTAGTGATTTTTATAAATAATTATCAACGTGCCATTAGCTACGTTATTATGCAGCAGCTTTCACCAACTCAAGCCTTTCCATCTATAAACAGGATAATATATTTCAAAGTCAAGAGGAAAACTGCATTAGGCAACATGATGGCAACTGTAAGCTGTCTAGATATATTGCACCATAAATACTAGCAACCACTACAGTAGAGCTTTTATCAAATCCTGGGCCTGAATGTAAGAGATTGGGTCTTTCACAAATCAGAAAAATGATACTATAAATCACTCTTCCTGATGTCATATTATTCCAAACTGCCATCCAAAAAGAATATGGGATGGTCAATACTTGGTACGACAAATGGACTGGCCACTGCAGTAGCTTTGAGACATACACTCATCTCAGGTTAATCAATGTAAAGGGAATAAAATATCCAACTCTTTGATACTGTTATTCAAAGCTCCTCTTTGGCAGAGTACTAAAATATATATAGCTAATTTGGAATTCAGATTACCTTCAACAGCAGTCCTTCTGCGCTTAAAAGTAGGCATGTGTTTAAATGCCTTGCAGAAATGAAACCTAGAAGGGAAAATGGGCTAATAAAGATTTAAGAGTCTGAGCTGACAGACTGACCGATTTTAAATTCAGACAAGGATGTCGCTTTTCTTGTTCAAAAGAGGAAGGCACATATTGTTCATGTTTGCTGCTTTGTGAACAATCATACTTGTTCTGTTGGCACAGCACTCCCATAATTTTTTCCCTCATCCAATTAAGGCTGTAGCTAAAATTCCCCTCATAAATCTTTCTCCCCCAAACAATTCAATTGCTTTCTCTTACCTCTGCTGTGATTAGCTGAGTGTGCACTCTCAAAGTGCATTTCTTCCCAATATTCAAATGTGGGGTAAAGTTAATTTCCCAAGTGAAAAGTATTTTACTAGCACCTCAGCTTCCCTGAATGTGGTGAGACATGTGAACCCGTGTGACAAAGCCTTTGTGTAAGCAAGAGTGCAGAACAATCGTGATGCGTTTAAAAGACATGCAGAGACAGGTAATACTGACTGCTATGTAAACATTGCATAGCTATGGCTAGCTGACTCCTCCACAATCAAAAAAGATGTTACTATGGAAGAAGGCTGAGATGGGTGATGTAGGCTGCATGTGTGCAGATATGTTGTCTGAAACATATCTGAATAGCATACCTGAAAACCTCTGCACATGTGTATGCTATTCCTAAAAAAATATAAGAAGTTTGGCGTAGGAGTTGAGAATCATCATCTTTATCCAACTATATCTAAATTCACACCAGATGTTGTACCACATCATACCTAGTACTTTTTAAATTGCTGGAATTATACCAAAACAGGGTCCAAAAATACTGAATCTAGTCTGTTATTTCTGTGCAAAACTATGAAAGAACTGCAACAACTCTGTAAGCATCACTTAGCATAAATTCCAAAGACAATGCGTGTGGGAAGGTCTAAGTGAGCTTTATTTGATATAAAGCAACCTTTGAAATTACAGCAGCCTATGGGAATGAAAATAACCACTCTGTTTTATTTTTAGGAGCCAGATAGAATTTGCAGGGCTGGCAGTGAATATGAAAGGAGGAAGAAGCAAACCTTCTAATTTTATATGTAGAACGAAAACATTTTTATGGAGAAAAAATGTGTGAGGTGAGGAACTTATTATTTCATAGAATCGTAGAATCTTCTAGGTTGGAAAAGACCTACAAGATCATCAAGTCCAAACATCAGCTGATCTATTTTGATACTATTTTAGGTGCTTTTAATAGCAGAACCCAGCTGAAGGAAAAGGTTATGGAAAAGGACATATATTGCAGTCCCAACATTCTATATAAATTGTTATACAAAATGTAATATCTCAGGCTGACTCTTCTGGATTAAATCTAGCAATACAGCAAGAATATGCTTGCTTGAAAGAAGACTCTCCAACTCAGTAATGAAAATGAATGGGTGCTGAGACTAAACACTGAATCTTATGCTTCAGTGGCAGCTCCTCCTGGCTTCAACCATCATGACAAATGTGATACTACCAGGCCATACTAATAGGATGACCTCTGATTTGTTTACCCTGTTTCAAGTGGGGAAAATTAGATAGAAGACTAATGGCTAAGGGTCTTAGCAGGTAAATAAAAATAAAAATACCCCTACTATATTTTGAAATGTGCAGTAAATAAATGATTTTTGAAAAGGAAGAAAGGTACCAACCCTCATAAGCTTTGAAAAACACATCATTTTTAAAACATAGTTGGCAAAGCAGCTGTTGGCAGCACTAATTCCCACTTCACAACCTTCCTTCTGATGCCGAACCATTTTTATGCAGGGCAAGGTAACTCACTGGAGAGGCAGGAAGGA
The DNA here is from genome assembly GCA_011076525.1 of Nettapus auritus. Classification (NCBI taxonomy): domain Eukaryota; kingdom Metazoa; phylum Chordata; class Aves; order Anseriformes; family Anatidae; genus Nettapus; species Nettapus auritus. Next base: position 86,368,161 of record CM021766.1, on the reverse strand, counting down.
GTGACTGTAGGGCTGTGCGCTTCTCAGAATGAGTGGAATTTCCCCAGTGCTTACCTGGAGTGCACCAGCTTGTGTTTAGCTACTGTATGGCTTCAAGTCCTTAGTTCCTCCAGTATTTCACTGCAATTACTAAACTCCCACTTACTTATGTGTTCTTTGCTCCTAATTTTGAATGGGACAGTCTTTAACTGGTTTGCATCCTGAATTTCTCTGAAAAAAATAGCTTTTTAAAGACTGAAGGCTTTAATGTTTCAAATGATTTTAATCAAGGACCCTTCCTACAATGAACAAAAAGTCTAGCAAAACAAATTATATTTTTTTAAACAACACTTAACAATTTAACAGTTAAAAAGTAAATTCAGAAGGTTTGGGTGTAGGTGTTTACTTACAACCCAGTTTTTAGCAATACTTTCGTTAAACTCAGATGTTCCTTAACTCCATAAACAAAACAGGTAAAATAATTGCAAAGACCTTTATTTTTATTATTATTATTATTATTAGCTGCTTTCTTTTTATTTATTTTGTGTGTGTGTGTTTACTCTTCTGTCTTTGTATGGATTTTAGTTTGTGAACTTCTGAAATGAATTGTTTATTAGGAAGTGTTCTTTCTGAATATCATAAGCAATTACATAGACTTTGTACACATGCAATTATTTATATTTTAATAAGTGACCATCCACTTTTTAAATTGCTATAAAAGGGAATTGAGGATTTTATTTTTTTTAATGTCAAAGACTTTTCCTCTGATAACTTTTCCTCTGCTAAAACTTTGCCAATACTAAAATGCCTGAGAACTCTTCAAATCTGATGCACACAAATCTTTAAGAAAGTATTCACTGAGGATGAATATGATAATATGGAAAAAAAGATAATGTATTACTTTAAAAATTAGAACTGTATTGTTCTATTTTTTTTTTTGTAATTTTTAATATATTTTTATATGTATTTTTATATTCACCTTTTCTGTATTGAAAAGGTGAAGAAAGGGATCTCTGTAAGAGATTTACTTGTGACCACAGAAGAAGTTTTGCATTGAGTTTTAGAGTCCACAGTTTCAGAAGTTCAAGAAAACCCATGAAAATGCTTTATGAATTGGAAAATTGCTCTATCCTGACAAATTCAAGTGGTAAAGTACCAGATGAGCATGGAAAAACTTAATGAGTGAAATGATCACAGCCCAATTGGGCAACATAAAAGTGATAACTCAGAGTTCTACTTTCTTACAAGTTAATAAAAAAAAGGAGCAAGACCATATGTAGTGGAGCTAAATAAACATGTGAATTAAAATCATTACTCTTAATTTAAATATTACTAAGATTATACAGAATACTTTCATTGTCAGTTTTTCCATCAAGATTGGAAGTCTTTAATAACAGTTATGCTCTACTTTGGACAATGATCTCTAGTTTACCATGGTCTCTTTTTTTGGGGTGGGTTGTTGTTGTTTGTTTCTTTTATTTTTTGGAATATTGTTTTTTAAATATGTTAGTGTCAAAAAGCCCAAATTGAACGATCATTTAAGGCTGATTATTTTTAAGTATTTTAAAGTAATTTTTTTCAAGAGATTTAAATGTTTTTGGTTTTTATTCTGAGCTGCAAAGAAAAAATACACTTTGAAGTTCATTGTGAAAATAAAATGTTGACTTCCCTCCTTTTGATGAGCCCTTTAAAAGAAATCTCCTTTAAAAACTGTATGCTGAAGACACTGAAAAACACAGATTTTTAGAACCACAACACTGTGAAGCAATCACCAATTACATGTCCACAGATTTTATCCTTCACTCTTTATTTGTGTTTATTGGTGCTCCTACACTTGGAAGTATAATTTCAAGAATGCTTGTGCTATACCTTCACCTTTACAGTACTGGATCTGTCTTTCTCAATAGATGTTCTACACAATCTCAATCTATAGTTTTCATAGGGATTTTCTTAGGGGCACTGTTTCACATTTCATCACAGAAAGAGCTTGGTACTTACCTTTTCCTTCTCTTTTTCTTTTTCTTTCTTCTTCTTTTTTTTTTTTTTTTCTTTTTTAGAGATATTTCTCTGCAGATTAGATATTTTTCTGTAGATTCTGTGACTTTCTAGAGAAATAAAATAATAATAATAATAATAAAATCCTATGCTTTCTGCTAACTTCAGCCCTTTTTCAGCTTCTTAATTTACATAATAGAGTTCAGAAGCTCACTGCATATTTGTTGTCCATATGGTTCCTACCTACATCTTGCCAGCAGCTGTTGCTTCATGTCAAAAGAGTTTCTCTCTTCCATACTGAAACTACAAGGTACCCACCCACAGCAGTACTAGTCCAGATTCAGCTGAACTCTTGAATCTAAGGAGATTACATGATCCAGATGCTCAAGAAAATTTAGATTAGGCTCTGAATATTTCAGCATGGTTATATGTGAGACTGAAGTTCAACTAAAAATAATAATAATCAATATTCCAAGTAATATCCTATTTCAGGTATATTCTTGCCTGATTTTCCTACTGATCCCCTTCTAGTCAGCCATGAACAAATCTCCATATTTGTACCTGTTTGGGGCACAGTCTAACAGATGTCTGGAACTGGGGCACCACAGCTTCTCTCCATCAATTGCTTATTATCCAAGTAGAAACTGATACTTCTTTTTGAGAATCTGAGAATCTTTGAATGAGCAGGTGGAGAGGTCTGCAGGAAAAGGTCTCTGCCCTTTTTGAGTAGAATATAAATGTTCTGTTAGCTTTATGTGTTGTGGTTTTTGTTTGTTTGTACACTCAGAACAATGGAGTATCTTAGGGTTTTGTGAGTATGCTCAGTGCTGGAACTTTTCTAGCAAAGCAGCAGTGCTTATGACTGAAATAAATGATGTGTACAAGAGGAAACTGAAATAAAAGAGGAACTAGAGGAACAGCGCTTGACTTTTCAGAAGTGATCAGCGAGATCAGTTCCTACAGTCAGAACATGGAGCAGAAGAGTTAACATTGCGTTAATGTATTGTTTCCAGCTGTAATTCAAGGAACTTCATAACAGGGGACAACAAAAAGGGAACACTCCCTCCCTCCCTCACTCATTCCCCATTTCTAAGAATGCTTAAGCAAGAGTACTGTATTGTGGTGCTCCAGTAACTGAACAGGATTGTTTGTCACTGGTGCAGAACAGTGAGGATGGAAATGGTTGTGCTAGTTACAACACTCAGCTCCAAATCTTAAATAATTAGATTCATAAAAATCATGAAGCCCACAAGTATGATCACACTGAAGAAAAATGGGAGTCATCAAAATGCTGCGGGTCTGCAGAAAGTATGGACCTTGTGCAAATAGACCAAAAGGCAAGCTCTGGGTGAACAGAACTATCTAATAATTCAGGTAAGGAATCCAGTTTCCAGCTGAAGATTGAGCTTAAGTTTCAAATGTTATGTTGGTGTATACCTTCACCTTTTTCTTATCCAAGGAAAGGAGGGTTTGGAACTCTTTCCCAAAGGAAAGTTGTTGATGAGACCTGGCTTCAGGGGGGCAAAAGGGGGGACACAAGGGAAAAAATCCCTAAGAGTGTCCAGAGGTGGAAGAAAATAGAAAATCACGGGGGGGGGAATAATGGAACCAAGAGAAAAGGAAGACTGAAATGGAGAGAAGGAAGACTGATTCTTTCTTAAATTACACCTATGCTATCATTCCAGAAACTTCAGATATTCCAAGATCATGAAGCAAGGCTGCATAGGGCATTAATGCACACCATTTTAAGTTGACTGTTAACACTTGTTACGTCCTTTCTATCATGTATGCTATGCACAATACATCTATTAACTATTTGAGTAAAGCTACAAATACCGTCTATCTCAGCTTGAACTACTACTGTAAAAGTAGATTTTGCTTTCAGGTTGCAGGATCAGGCAATATTCTCTGGCAACAGTCTTCAAATTATGTATATGTTACCTTAAAAATGAGAAACTAGAAATGGAAAGAGTGAATACCACATATATTTACCCCTTTAAAATTTTAATTTGATTTTATTTGCGATTAAAAAAAAAAAAAAAAAAAACTTTATGCCATAGTAAACCTATAATATGAAGGTGTTTAAAAGTAACAAGGAAGTGCAAATTATTTCAGTTAATACAAAAATCCTTCTTTTTCCTTTCCTGCATAAGAAAGTCACTGTATTCAATATCTCTCCCAATCATTTATTACAAAATAACATTCTATATTTTTAAAGCTGCCAGAAAAACAAACCAGTCAAAATGAATATGATATTTCAGAAATATCATTTTGCAAGCAAAGTGGAAAGTTTTTTGGTACTTATGATACTGATAACAAATGCTGTTTGTTGAACAAGCAATTAAGCATTTTCCAGGTGAAGCACCACTGAGAGCTGCTGCAGATTATTTTTTAGTCCTTGCAGACCTTCATATATTTCTTATACCAAATTGCTGTCAAGCAGTGACACCCAGTGGCTTCAGAATTCTTTCTTCATTTTCTATCACAGAAAAATCTTGGTTTCAGCTCTTGGTTTCAAAACAGTGTTATTCAAAAATGGGTAAATAATTTCCAGTTGAACAGGTAGCTACAACCCAGTAGCTATGTATGGTGATCAGGAGTTCTCTGCCTGGCTATGTGACTTTGGGTGAAATGATTTAAACACCGTAAATATGGATGCTACTCAGCTCCATGCATTAAGGGACTTACTCAAGATATCCATGGAAATACAGTCTGTCGATAAGCCTTTAAGGTAAAGGTACAAAATCTGTGCTTAAAATCCTTTACCTGTCAGAGAGAGAGAGAGTTTTTCACTGTTTTTAAAACCTTTGAAATTCATGGATGAAAACCACTATGTAGATGCAAAACTCCATTAATATTTATGATATCAGTAAAAATAAATAAGAAGTAGTATTAGTATTGTAAGCTAGGATGACAGCTTGACATTCTCAAAGTCATCTGGAACTTACACAAAAGTTCTGCCAAAGCAAGATTTCCTATCAAACCTGACTGAAGTATAATTTCCACAGAAGCATACCTTGAAAATAAATTGTCTGCCTAACACGAGGAGTAAACATAAGAAGTCTTATTTTGCAATTGCTGTGTCTTGGAGACAAACAAACATGACATTTTCTTTTTGAAATCAATAGCCGTGCCTTATCAAAAAAGGAAAACATTTCAGTCGCATTGTATTGATGACCATAGGAACAAATTATCAGATCACCTAGCCTTTAAAATCCAGTCCAATAGCTGTTCTCAAGGTATAGCAACTTTAAAATTATCCAGCAACTAAATAAAATTTGGATCAGTTCTTCTTTACCCACGCTGTTAATGTTATCAAATATTATGGAGTTGTTGGAAAAGCTACAGTACAATAACAACATTCCAATGCATGCTAGACTATGTCTGCAAGAAAGTAGTGGATTTGCGGGGGGGGGGGGGGGGGGGAGATTGATCAATGCAGTTTCATTTCTTCCCAAGATGAAAAGCCGTTTATTTACTTTGGTTTCCACCTCCTTACTCTGGTTGCATACAGCCCTTGTACTTGTGCTGCGATGCGAGTGATGATTTCTTTCTCACTTAGCATCCAGGTATACCTCTTGTCTAACTGTGTCCTTAATACTTCCTCAACACAAAGGAGGGTCTAACTTCAAGAAAATGTAGTGAAAGAGACTGTCACTGCACTATGAAGGAACACGGAATTGAATAAAACTAAGCTCAATACAAAATTTCAAAAGCTGAATTTCAGAGCAGTCATAGAAAGAAAACACTATTGCCCAAATATTAATCTGCCACTAGAAAGCTGAGTTAATTGGTATTCAGAAACATCCTTCCACAGGTCACTGATATTTATACAGAGTCCAAATCACTATAAAAAATACAGATTTCAGCTTCCTTATTCAAGACAAACGAATCACATTGAAAAGGTCAGGATAAACCCCTTAAAATATTAGATGCTTACTTTTGCAAAACATTTACCAGCATCTGCAGTGACTGAAATAAAAAGATATAAAAGAATGTAACAAAATAAAAACTGAGAAGTACCTAACACAGCTCAATCAGTACACATCCTTGCAAACTCATCACCAAGGGAATTAATAAAATATGCAAAAAACTCCTGTAGCTATTAACAGATGAATGAAAGCCACACCACTGAAGAGAAAAATTGCAGTTAAACAGGTCTTGGCTTGCACAGGTGCTTGCTGGATAAGAGCTCCAAGCTCAGGGAAGTCTCCAACTGAGGAGTGCACTTGCTGGTTGCCCTCTTCTTTCCCCTTTGCTCTTCTTTTCACAGCTAAATGGCAAAAGACTCAAAGCAACTGACTTCCTTGGTTGCATCCATCTTCCTTATGCTTTTCACTACAGCATTTTAAATTAAAGAGTAACTGTAATGACTGACAACAGGGATAAGACTATTTTTATACCATTTGATCAATGAGGAAGAGAGATGTGGCCTCCTCCTCTTGCCCAGAGGATCGCTGTTCTCCAGACAGGACTAGTTAATTACATGTGCTCCAAGCTCTGTGAATGCACTCACGTCCTGCTGGAGTGATGGGAGCAGGATCAGCACAAACACAGCCATTGACTTTCAAGATTTATAATCTGACCCTCCTACACTTCTGGTCTATATCACTTTATTTTGGTCAACTGATGGTTTAATATGGGGCTGTTCTGAGCCTGAATTCATGTTTGTACAGAGCTTTACACCAACCTGCAGAAAAGTTCTTTCTTGTTACTTGTATAAGTTGCAGAAAAGGAATTCCCAGCCAGACTTCTCTTTCTTTGTTTTGCAAAGATGCTTCTCTATCAGTTCATGGTAACCAGAAGGTTCTATGGAAATTAAGAGTGTGGGAGCTACAGTACATCTATATAAGCACATAGGCTATATGAGCTAATACAAATTTTATTTACTGATCTCAGGAAAATATAAGAAGTCCATATCCCTTACAGTCACACATCTCAGCATTTTCTCAGATGTTCATTAACTGTCCAGTGCAAAATGTGCAAGACAGGCATGCACCACATCATTCCTGAAAACATCAACTCATGCCTGTTTCAGAGGAAATTTTGTGTAAAGCAAGTATGACCCATAGTCTGTAGTCTCTATATTAGCAAGTAATTGCATCTAATTAGAAATTCCTAACAACTCCCAAAACAGCAACCTGATAATAATAACATGCACCGTTGAGGTTTTTCCCAGGATAGCTGACTACTTCTTATTTTCCTTCTTTAAAAATAATTAAAAAAATGCAGTGGAGTATTTGATTTGGACAGAAGATGCTGATATGGCTTGTTTTATATTGAGGTGCCAGCTGTTCCTTATGTTCCAAAAACAATGCCAAACCTGTTGTTAGGAGACTTATTATAGTGTCTTTTATCCAGTGTTAAGTTGTTCCAAGTAGACAATTATTCCCACTGAAGTTTTCCCTCTTTTTTTATGGACCCTTGTTTTATGCCAGACATCACTGCTGTTACCATTCCCTGCAGTGACTAGATTTCTGGAGGAATAAGCCACATGATGTTCCAGAAACAGCACTGTGAAAAGCAAACAGTGCATTAAGCAGAAAGGTAAGTATTTCCATAACTGCAGCTGCACTGTCACATGTATTAGTTCTTCAAAAGAGGTGGGGATTGCAGTGCCAGTACAGTTTTTAGAGAAAAGCAGATTGGCTTGGCAGAAAGCTCTTTCCCATTTGCAGAAGTGCTCTCCCATCATAGTAATAAGACAGAAGTTATTGTACCCTTGCAAGAAAATCATCGGTTCTGCTCTTCCCTCCTCTCAGTCTACAACCAGCTCAGAGAAAGCCTTCATGCATATATTTGATTGATTCCACCTCTCTTTTCCAGCTTTTCTTCTCCCACCTCAGTTATAACTAGAAATCTATGGTGAGTTAGATTATCTAACAGCAAGAGCTTGGTGCCCTTCCAGAGTATCTGGCAACTGCTGAATAGATTGAACCTGTCCCGCCAACCCTAAAACATCTATTCAGGCCTGATCACCCCGTGAGTATATATCCCAAGAGCCAGATCCTTAATTTGAGTTATGTGAAAATCTCCCAAAACCAAAATTCCTTACTGTGTCTCTCTTGAGGGAATTCAAAACATTTTATATGTGTCCTGCTGTTTTAGAAAAGACAGCTTCTGTATCATTTTTAGTTCTCAAACTTTTTTTCACCAGACAATTCCTGCCATTTCAGGAGTTTCCTGTGACTTGCTTTTCCTATTTCCACAGCAAATAACTGTTTTGGAATGGAGAGAATGTATTTTCTCCAGGGATCAAACCATGGAAATGTCAGCTTAGTGGACACTAATAATTTAGAAGTCAATATTGTTGATTCACGTTGTTCTATAATACCCAGACACAAATGTAGGGTAAAAATGCAGCTGCATCTGTTTATTTTAAAAAAACCCAACCCAGCACACATCTGATCCTGTTCTGCACAGCTGTCTACTGGAAATGACTCATTCTGCTGTGACAAAAACAGCAAATAGACATCGAGTCCTGGAATAAGTAAGTCACTACACCATCTCTAATCTTTGCTGTTTCTGCCACTTAAACCCAGGCTGCATTTAACCATTTTCATGAAATGCCTTCTCTCCTGAAGTTATCATATGCAAAGCTGTCACTGAAAAGACTCAACTGGCTAGAGAAACCAGTTCAAGACTTCTTATCTGAGGCTTTGTGATTTATAAAATATTGTCCATATTTTCTGCAGTATAACATCACTTCAAATGTGAATATTTGAGAAAGAATTGCCATAACATTAAAAAAAATGACAAATATATGTAAAATTAGAATGAGTGCTAGCAATATCAATACTGTTCTCAAGTCAGCATACATTATTCATACAAGCTTTACTCTGGTAACTGGACAGCTACTACATTCAATGCTTACCCTATTTATGTCTGCAAGAAAACGAATCAAACAGAATACCAGAATACCAAATACATTTCAGAATATATTTCTGAAAATAAAAGCAAAGTCTATTAATTGTCAGATAATTCACCATCACTTTTTCAATTCAAAAAGTACATTCCACAAGCAAAGCAAAGACTTCAGGAGGTTTGGGGTCTATGCACATCCACACACAAACCCTTAACTGCACATTCTCTAGGTGTACTAAATGACACATTTACCACATAAGGAAAGGAATTATTTAGCACTTAAAGTGGCATTATTTCAAATCTGCTCAGCTGGTTAGAGCAAGCAACGATAGATCTTTGCTTAAAAACAACCTCGAGTGGATGTTATTAATGGGGACAATTGGCTGTAGCTGAGGTGACCAACATCCTAATCTTTCTAAGAGGAAACCACAAATCACTGAGTTACAAAGCACTGATGCATTTTTATTGGTGGATTGTTTAACAAATGAGTCAATGCATTTGGATTACATTTTCATTGTCATAGAATATCCTGAGTTGGAAGGGACTCATAAGGATCATCAAGTCCAACTCCTCGCACCACACAGGTCTAACCAAAAGTTTAGACCATGTGACTAAGTGCACAGTCCAATCGCTTCTTAAATTCAGACAGGCTTGGTGCAGTGACTACTTCACTGGGGAGCCTGTTCCAGTGTGCAACCACCCTCTCGGTGAAGAACCTCTTCCTGATGTCCAGACTAAACTTCCCCTGCCTCAGCTTAACACTGTTCCCGCGGGTCCTATCACTGGTGTTTATGGAGAATAGGTCACCTGCCTCTCCACTCCCCCTCGCAAGGAAGCTGTAGACTGCGATGAGGTCCCCCCTCAGCCTCCTCTTTTCCAGGCTGAACAGGCCCAGTGACCTCAGCTGCTCCTCATATGTCTTTCCCTCTAGGCCCTTCACCAACTTCGCCGCCCTCCTCTGGACACTCTCCAATAGTTTAATGTCCTTTTTGTACTGTGGTGCCCAGAACTGCACACAGTACTCGAGGTGAGGCCGCACCAACGCAGAGTAGAGTGGGACAATCACTTCCCTCAACCAGCTAACAATGCCGTGCTTGATGCACCCCAGGATACGGTTGGCCCTCCTGGCTGCCAGGGCACACTGCTGGCTCATACTCAACTTGCTGTCATCCCCAACCCCCAGATTCCTCACTGTGGGGCTGCTCTCCAGTGTCTCGTCGCCCAGTCTGTACGTATAGCCAGACATGGTGAAATGTGAGTAAATACTACATCTAAGGAGAAAAGTTTTCACAGGACATTCAAGATAAACAATGCCCACAGTTATCTTTTCAAACTCTAGTTGAAAAAATACACAAAATAAGGTGGTGGGGGGAGAAAAAAAGATTAAGGTAAAGGAAAGTACATATGAACCATGAAATCTTTTCCAGTTCCTTCAGGTGAATGCTATTGTCTTAGCCGTAGTCAAAACTCTGTTGACCCGTCTTCAAACCCAAACAAGAACTCCTACAAGCAAGTCAAGCTTTGTACCACCTGGGTGTCCCAAGAAGTAGTGCTGTTACATGGTATCTTCTGTGTCTTGTGCACATCCCTATTAATAACAGTAATGGCTTTATTTCATACTATTTCTGTCAAATGAGGCTACAAAATGGAGCCTTATTGCCTCTAGCTATGAACAGCTTTCAAATGAAAGCCCTAAGCCTTACTATAACAGGCTTCTCAGATGAGTTTCTGTTGAGTTCTGTGCTGTTCTTGAAGGTGGATGAAGAGGAGATGTATTATCCCAGGACCTCTGACAGTGAACTCACAGACCTCAGGAAAGGACCGTGTAACTCTAAGTAGGTTGAAAACAAAAGGAAGCGAGTTGTATGTGCTGTTCAGCACTTGATTGTGAGAACTTTTAACCTTAGTATATAGCTTTCTGTAGGTCATGCATCACAGCACACAGGGTGAAACATACTCCCAACCCCCAGTAATCTGGAAACTCATGAGTTGCAGCATACTTGAGAATGTGTGAGAGAGTTCTCAGAAACAGGATATTCACTAAAAATTTTGTTTTAAAAAATCCAGCCTACATCACAGTCTGACTGCAAAGGCAGTTGTTCAGAGGTAAAACTTTAGTCTTTTTCAATGTTGTCTGTTAATCCTGTTAGGCAGCTAAGCATCACTAGCCCACTCCCTCCAGATGGGATGGGGAAGAGAACTGAAAGGGTAAAACTGAGAAAACTCATATGTTGAGATAAAGGCAATTTAATAGGGAAGGCAAAAGTTCCACAAGTAAAAGCAAGTAAAGCAAAGCAAGGAATTCCTTCCCTATCTCTCATCAGCAGGCACATGTTCAGCCCCTTCCAGGAAAGCAGAATTTTGTCATGCTTAACAGTTGCTTGGGAAGACAAATAGCACCCTGAATGTCCCCCCTACTCCTTCTTCCCCAAGATTTATTGATGAGCATGGTGTCGTATATGGCCACATCTCTGGTCAGTTGGGGTAACTTGTCCTGGTTGTGTCTCCTCCCAATTGCTTCTGCACACCCAGGCCTTGCACAAAATTGGCCTTGAGTCCAAGCAAAAACTGCTCAGCAGCAACTAAAACATTGGTGAGTTATCGGCACTGTCGTGGTCACAAATCCAAAACAAAGCACCATACAAGCTATTATGAAGAAAATGGACTTGATCCCAGCTAAAACCAGTACATTTAATCTTTCATGTAAAATGAAATATTATTTCAAATAATAACCTGGGTTGTTTTGTTTATTATTGTTTGGTTGCTTGCTTGCTTGCTTTGCGGTTTTGTTTGTTCGGTTGGCTGTTTGCTTTTTTGCTTTCTCTTCATTGGATAACAGTAATAAAAATAACCCAGGAGACCTCTTTGGTCTGCCTGAATAGAAAGGAGGAAAAATGGAGAAATGAGAAGGAAATAAAAAGGGAGTGGATGGCTCAGATAAACTGCTGTATCCTTGTTCACAAGTACCTTACGGGCCTGAATTTCAGGAGGCTGTTACGTAATGTTGGTTAGGTAAATACTGTTAGCTAGTAAATACTGTGAAGTAAGACTTAACAGCAATGCCATTTATCCACATAATCTCCTCTGTGACTCTGTGTCCCCTTGGTGGCCTGTCGTTGCTTAATTGAACCCTAGAATCTCAGATTGGATACATCACACAGGTAGTGGTTGTTTATACAGTCTGTTGCTTTTTTGTAATTGACTTTGCTCTTTCTAGTGAAAGATGGCCTCATGCATCTAATTTACCAATTCACCTCTTCATTCTTTTCACTTCTAGCACTCTATAAGTAAATTTTGACATTTCTTGTGTTAATTATTCTAAAACATAACTACCTGAACCACTTAGAAGCATCTTTCTAATGCTTTGTATTCTTTTTATTTGTGTTATAAAATCATGGGAGTTAAAAAAAAAAAAAAAAAAAAAAAAAAAAAAAAGAGGAGGAAAAAAAAAAAAAAAAAAAAAAAAAAAAAAAAAAAAACAGAGTTTATATAAACAGCTTGATATTTTTAAAACATGGGGTCAAGCAGATCAGCTTTTAATTAGAAACAGATTAAACTTTGATCACTCCTGCAGAGCTCTCCAGCGCTGACTGAAGGTAATCCATTCAAGCTTTGCAGTGAGTGTCGTTGAGATCTTGCCAGCGACTTTGTATTTAAAACTGAAGGTCAGAAAGTCAAAGCAGCACACTAAAGTTGAGAAGGTTTAGATCCCAAGGGGACATGGACACAAATGATGTGCTACTGGGGAAGACAAAAGAACAGCAATCCAAGCTACGAATTGAATGCTAAAGTATCCCTAAACTCTTGAGATCAGCTCACTGATTTATGGTAATGTATGAATATATCTATTTAATGACTGCACAAGTTATATAAAATTATGTAGTATTACAATTCAGCTCTGAGTTATGGAAATAATAATCTCTGGTTCTGTGGGTTTTGGTCACATAACTTAATGACAGCTTTGAAATGCCACAAAAAGGTTCATGAGGTTTGAGTAATGGTCTATATGTATTGTCAGCTATCCTAATAGTCCTTTGAGGTGTTTGTATGATGATCATCTGACTTAAGCTATTATATTCATGTGCATCTTTGTACTTGAGCTTTGCTTCAAAAATTTACAGCTGGCAAAAAATCAACTTAAAGAATTGACCCTTAAGGACAGAACGATGCATGTTTATGTGCAAGAGAAACATCAAATTTAGAGGTGAAGAATATCCTCAAAGATACCATTTAAAAAACATTGATTAAAATATTGGTTGAAACTGCAGTGATAAAGGTATCCCTGCAAGAAACTCAAAGTGGTAAGCTAGGACACAAAGCTTTCTCACTGTGATTAACAGGGAAAATAAAAATATCAATTCTTATGAGAAAGCTTCTTATGAAAGCAGTCCCTTGTGCTTTATTTACTTTCTTGTACTTTATTTAACTGCTTCTGAAAAGTGTCTCTGAGGTTTTAAATGTTTTTGTGCTCTTGTGAATGCATGTAATTTAACATTGCCTACTATAAAATCTCACTGAAGCTTCCTTCAAAGCAGTGTAACCCAGTAAGAAGTCAGCAGACCTGACCTCTGTATGCAGCTCTGTGGTGACTCAGTTGAAAAACATTTTTCTTTTTTTTTCTTTTTTTTTTTTTTTTCCTGCAATTTTCTTGTATACCTTTCCTTATAGGAGTAATGTAACTTTGTGAAATTTAATGGCATTATCTTATTTGTTGCTGGTAAATGATACAGAAACCTCTTAGACCCTGACTGAAGGGCATAATTATTAACTAGCATAAGTGAACAGAGCAAGTGTGACAGCCATAATCTGCTGAACACAAGGGAGGGGCAATCTGAAACACACAGGCAAGAAAGCACCAGCACTATAGGAAGCTTTTCTCTTCTCTATTCAGACTGAAATGCATTCAAGCATTTGAGATTTATAGAAATTACTCTGGAAAGCAAACTTGTTTTATTAATTAATTGACTGTGTGTGTAGATGTAATTGCAGCCCTGCATTGTCCTGTCAAGGTACTAGGAGACATAGGTAAGACTACCTGATAAACTGTCTGTCTGTCTGTGTGTATTTGGGGAGGGAAGGAGGATTTTGTTGGGCTTTGTTTTGGATGGGTCCAGTTATACAGTCACTGACCTTGGCTTCAATCAAAAAATCGTAACTCTAGTTTGACCAGGTTTTTAAAATGCTCCTTAAGATATCTAGGTTGCATGCCACCAAAATGTATTTATATTTTGAGTGGAAAGGAAAATTAGCTCAGAAGCAAAGCCGAAAGTTCTCCACGTGTCCAACACAACCTGCATATCCCTCTGCTTGGCAACTTGCATACGTCCATGAATTCTCCTTTCCTTAAGTATCTTGTTGCTTTCTACTGAAAAATTAATCACATGCTTAAGTCATGTTTTTTACTAAATTAAGCTTTAGAGGTTAAATATCCTGATGAAATAAGGTGTTTTTTAAGTGCTAAATTAAATCTATATTCTTCTTCCCTTATAAATATTGCAGAACCCCAGTATTGTTTTAAAAATGCCTTATCATACTCAATTTAAAAAATAATAATAATATGTTTGGGCTCACTTGTAATAAGGAACTTAAAATGGCTAAAAGTACACACCCTGGATCATAAACTTCTGTATTTTCCTTTCATCTGCAAGTATTTCTTCAGATGAAGAGTAAAAGAATGTTATTTAACTAAAAGCACCCCCAAAAATGCTGAGATCTTGCATAGCAATGATTCCCAGAGCTTGATCTTTAAGTGGAAGAGGGGAAAAAGAGTTGAGAGTTCAGGTCATAAAACAGTGAACTGACAGTGCCAGAAGAACACACAGGTATCCGTTTACATCCTAAAAAGTCGTGTTCGGTTCTCAACTTTTTTCAATACAGAATTAATATTTTGTGTGTAACTGCATTGTTAAGTTGGAGTGAATTCAATTTACATTTTACTTTCAGGACATGGGCTTTGCAATACATGAGTTAGTAGTAGAAATACCTGCTTTCTGTATTTCTGAATTTTCCAAGGAAGATTTTCTTGTAAAAAAAAAAAAAAAAAAAAAAAAAAAAGTGGAAATGAAGACATAATGATTTCTCTGTAAACTTTTTCTAGAGGGAAAACATAAATCAGTGGTTATTGAAATGCTAAGCATAATGTTAATGTTTTCCTAAGTAACTTGATCAAATACAATAAAAACTTGAAAAGTGGAACTTAGTCAAAAGCTCTGGGTTTAGAGAAGCAGTATGTTCTGTTTAGTAAGAACTTTATTTTTCAGGTTTTTGTAGACCTAACTGTCTAGGGAAATGGGAGAAATCACGGAATTCTCACTTAGTTTTTCAGTAAACTTCATAGAATGACATGGCAGTGGGGGGAGACAGATGAGCTGTATTTTTTCACTCTTGCAGCTGTAATTTAGCACCTGGTCTCTTACTCTCACTGAAGTGGAATGACTGGCGTTTCATTGGTTCTTTCTTCTGCACATTTATATTTCTGGAAAGCTTTTTCTGGCTTTTTTTTTTTTTTTTTTTTTTTTTTCCCAGTAGCACCACCTGATAAATCCGAGCGTGGGGACATGCGAATGTCACTAGAGGGTGCTGCACATCTAGTTTTTTAGGATCTTTTTCCCTTTCAAAGTACCTGTGGGTAGCGCTAGGTTGCGGTGTATCTAACACAATTCGCTGTTGTGGTTCTGAACTATCTGATTACTTGTTGGACAGGCCTGATAATCCTGATAAGTGTTATATAACATTTTGGGAAATGACTAGGAGATAACTCTGCCGAGAGACTGACAGGAGATGTTGTGTTCATGTTGTTACAGGCTCTTTTCTTGAGCTTTGCTTTAAAAATGTTTATCTCTGTGGCATTTTCCTGTCTTATGTAATTAAAAAAAAAAAAAAAAAAAAAAAAAAAAAAAAACAAACATGTAGCACCAGTTTCTTAATTCATTCTTAAGTCATTTAAGCATAAATGGTTTGAGATTTTGAATTAGTTAGGTTCAAACTATCTTTTAAAATAGCTTTTGCACATGCTAACCCAGCTGGGTTTTCTGGTAACAAGCAAAGCAATAGCTCATGCTTATCATAATGATTTACACCTGTAAATGTTATTTAATTGCTCTGAATACCTATTGGTATTTCAGAGCCAAAGCTATTATATCTGAAAAACATGAGAGACTGTCAGGTATGGTGCTGGGATACAAAATATGCAGACAGAAAAAAAAAATAAAAATTAAAATTAAAATTAAAAAAAAAGATAGGAAAAAAAGTAACAATGAGGTTTTAGGTTTTTATGTTAGCATTTGAAGTGATTATTTGCTCTTTCAAGCAGACATTAGCAGCAGCATGAATATGATCTGTGCATCAGGTCAGAACACCCAAGCCAACTCTAAATGTGATAGTATGGCTGGACACCACAGCATGGCTCCTCTTGAGCCTTCTGGAAATTTAGTGTACCGGTCCACATCTGGGATGAATTCAGCTTCCAGTAACATCTGACATTCAGCTGTGGTGAGTTATAGCTGGGGACACATTTTGCTGTCATTCTGCAAGAATAGGAATGTTGCCATGCCGGTCACCACAGCTAAACTTTTTCATTTGTAGGTTAACTTACGTTTTCAGATCTTAGGGAGGTGCTTGATTTGGGAACTGTAAGGCTTTGGTTATCTCAGAGCTTTTGTGACCATCAGAGAAATAAGAGCATGTCATTATCACAGGACCCATCAGGAAGTCAAGCACAGATTTTATTTTCCATGTTGTCATTTTCCTAGGTTGTGTTTCCCCTTGGTATATAAATGAAATGGTCATTTACCCAGTGAACTTCATGTAGTATTGTTCCACTGGTGAGGCGCAACCATGCCCAGCTGTACCACCCCACCTCCTCCTTGGGCTCAACCCACAGACCACCCTAAACCCATGAACAGAAGATGGCCCTGCTCAACAGCTGTGCCTGCCTGGCCCCTCTGACAGGAATGTCTGACACAAGAAAAAAATGTTCCTCTTCTGACAAGTGGTTTGCAGTTAATTAGTTCTAATACAAAATAAACAAACATCCTTTTCCAACAGGATGTAGATGCTTCCTCCCACCCAGAGGCTAGCATTCTGCATGTCTGCTGCGTACACATGCACTGTGAGATGTGCCTGGCCTTTTCCTTTTCACAATAAAGACTAAGTACAGAGTCTCCTCCAACCCCCAGTCTGAAGCTATTGCTTTACAGTGATGTCCATATCCTGTTTCCATTAGGTCTGTGACGTGTAAAATGGTCAGGTGATGACCCTGGATCAGAACAGATGTCATAGCTCCAAATATTTGCTTCCAGTGGTACTTAACACTCACTATTTGCCTTAAGATAGCAACTCAGCTTTTCTTAGGGTAGTTTTCATTTGGAAGCTGGCCTGCAAGAAGCTCCAGTTTAAGCCAGAACAGACACAGAGAAGTAAGCTAAACCATGGAGAGGTTACAGGTGGTAACTTCAGTTCTGGTGCTAAGAAGAGCTTTGACAGGACCCATATACCAAACCGTCCCAAGTCCTCATGGCTTGGAGGGGAAAAGGGATTCAGATGTTTGGTTAAGACTAGTCTTGGAAGAACTTTCAGAAAACTGAATCAACTTGTTTTGCTCTTGCACTGTGAATTCTGAGGAAAGATTAACATCTGTAAATGGTCTAGTGGTCTAGGCTCAGAACACCTGGGCAAAAGTTGATCAAAGAGGAGAAAAGAAGCAGCAGGTGCTCACAGTCTACAGGGTTGTGGTACTTGCTTTTGAGCATCCTGTGCTAGGAACTCAAATGTGCTGAGGTCCAGGATTTGTGCTGAGGTTCAGTATCTCTCTTCTCAAATGCTTTTTTTTTTTTTTTTTTTTTTTTCCTTCCCTCAGGAGTGCACATATGAAGCAGCTAATTAAATTTCCACTTGGGCTTCTATTTGGGATGGAGGAGTGTGTGTGAAATACCTCCACAGCTTGGGATGGTATTGACATTTTGCAACAAAGAAATAAACTGATGTTAAGGAATGACTATTGAGGCAAATCTCTGATTTGCAGATCTGAAACTGTTAGTAGAAAGTCTTTTTCTATTACTAGTTTTGAGGGATTTGACAATTCTTGATTATGTAAAGCTTTACTCAAATAATTAGTGAAATTGTCAATGAAATTTTGTCAATGATGTCTTTTCGTTTGTCTTGCTGTAACGTTTTTGTCTACTGAAGCTTTTATCTCAGAAGCTTTTAAGTCCTAGTCCTCCAATCTTTTTAAATCCTGATTGAATTGATGTCCTATGAGATAAGTCCTTTTTGACTGACTAAGAAAATAAGATCTGGGGCAAATGACTTTCTTCAATGCTCTCCATAGTGTTACAGCCATCATTAATGTGTGAAAATCGTTAAAAAAAATCACTTTGTAGTTGCTGTCTTGGCTAAAATATCACAACTGAAATAGTGGCATCCAGCTAAAAATGTGAGCTATTACAATGTAGGTCAGGTCAGTGGTTTTGTTCCAGCAGTATGTCAGCTTCCACTCTTCTGCTTCATTTCTCATGCTTAAAAATAGCTAATTCTTCTGGTTGTTAGGGCACTGGCAGATATGCAGAAGGAATAGGTTTAAATACTGCCACAACTAATGTAGTTAAGTGTCAAACCTATTTTTGCATTTGACCCAACTGCCTTAATAGGTATTTTGGGATGGTTCTGTTTCTGATTGGAGCCGACTAAGAAACCTTGTCATAACTGTGGTCATCACTAAAAATCCTTACAAAAATTTCCCATCAAGAAACTGGTACTGTCTCACCCATCCTCACGCTTCCCCCAAAAAAACAAACAAATAAATATACAACTAAGTCTTGTTGCGAACACTGTACACTAAGGCATTATTTTTTTCCATGAGTTTCAGTGTATTTTGGTATTTTTCAGTCAATGTATAAGACCTCCCAAATATCCAATTGTTGTTTAAAATTAAACTTCCCTTATTCAGTAACTAACAACAAAAAAAAGGGGTGGGGGGGGGGGGGTTGAGATGGGAGGAAGTGTTTTCTGTGTTAGAAATTCAGGATACTGATAGATGTTTCAAAAGTTACCTTGATTTTTACATATTCTGAGGAGCTAGTATTTTCATGATACCTTCAGACAGTCTGTCACCTTATTTACCTCTTCTGGCACAACACTGAAATTCCTTAATTATTTTTAATCCCTTTTTAATGCCATTACTGGAGTCAGCATGTTGCCTACTGTCAGTGGAAATGACCAGGATAATCTTAAAATAGCGTAGCCTGACTGCATCTGCAATCTATTTTACCATCTAATCTTTTCTGGGGCATTAAAAAATTGCGACAGACAGACATCATAGACCCTGGCTGTCAGTTGGCATGGGAACAGTCCAGTTGTTCATCAAGATTTAGATTACAGTGACTGAAACTAGCTGTGACTTGAAGAATGTAGTCCGGTCTGCTAGTTATTCATTCTGGAGTTGTACTTTCCAAAACTGGGAAATATGCATATGAGGAATATGAAATGTTTTTCTTCCATTTTCTTTCTTCTATTTAAAGGTCTGCTAATTTAATTTAAAATTATATGATATAACATTATTTTCTAATTTAACTTAGAAGTGAGTTATAAAACATAATGAGATTTACCAGTCTCCAGGAAAAAAAAAAAAAAGCAGTTAATAATTTTCTGTCCTTCAGGTTTGTCACTTTAGGTACTCGTTAACAGGCTATTAGATCAGGCTTGGTTTGACCAAACTTCATTAACTTTTATTACAAAATATACCTGGACACCTCAGTCAAAGGTGCTTTCTTTTAGTGATTTTTTTTAAATGATAATGGCTGTTTTCTTTTTTGTGTTTTTGTTTGTTTGTTTGTTTGTTTGTTGGGGGGGGTGGGTTTTTTTGTTGTTTGTTTTTCCATGTGCGTGAAATTTTTTTTTTAAATGACAATGATGACAAGAATGGAAGATATGAGGGGGTTTGTAGCATCACAAAATCATATCACCAGAAATCCTCAGGATCAGTGTCCTGATTAGCACCTGTCAAGAGGGAATGACTGACCAAAATTAACTCTGCTCTCACCTCTTTTAAGTGCTATGCAAATAAAGTAAAAAGAAAGGTAATGCAGGTTGGTCATATGGCAAATTTACATCAGTAGGCCAAAAAATACCAAAAGGAAAGAATAATCTCAGAGGCACTTACTTCAGAACAAAAAGACTTCAGTATTTCTTCTGTGAGATAACTGCTGCATTTCGAAACCATCTAGTTAATTTGTGAAAATTTTTTGAAGTTTTTTTGTTTGTTTGTTTGTTTGTTTGTTTCTTAATGGTAAGACTGCCTACTATGATGGACTGAACAAAGTCAAATTAGACTCTTCTACTCAGATGTGCTCTGGTTTCTCCAATATGCTAAGTTTTGGTCCAAGCTGACCCCAAGGTAAGGAGTGACAAAACCTGAAAAAAAACAGAAAGTATGGGAATGTTTCCGTAAGTGATTTTGTATTGGGGAGGGACCTGCAGTAGTTCTGCAGGACTTCTCTGGAAGGGAAGGATCAAAACGCTGCCCACGTTTGGTGTTGCAGCTGAAGCACTGGCAAGCGCCAGCTACACCACTTTACATGCACATTCATTCCCAGTGGCCCATAACAGCAAGTAAGAATCTGTGAAAATGAACTTCTTTCATAAAGCAAAACTTGTAAATGCATCTCTTCCAGAAATCCAAAGCATGATGGTGCAGTATTGATCATTTGTTGTCCTGTGAAAAGATGTCTTTGTTTTTTCCTAGCAGTCTGGAAGCTGAAGGTTAAAGGCTAAATTCTTGCTATGCTTTTTCTCAGGCTGAATATCATCCAAGAGATCAACCAGATCCAGACTATGTCAAAAGCCCTTGCAAAAATGGGTGAGCTCAGCTTGCGAATGTGTGAGAAAAGGCATGAGATAAATGATTGTTAGGACAAATATGAGGGAGAAAGCTGACTTTTTAAAATAAGCTGTTTCAGCCTGACATGTAATCAAAGCACCTAATTGTTCAGTTAGGTTTCCTTTTTTAAAGTGATACTATGTAATGAAGGGAAAAATTTTCATTCTCATTGAAGGTGTTATCCCATTTCTTTCTTTGCAAGTGCGCCCAGGGCACAACGTCCCCTCCAGCACTTCTGTAGCACTTCACAGGAAAACTCCAAAGGTCTTCAAAGTTCTGTCTACACCATCTCCTCTATCAGCATAGGATCTCTCCTCGTCAGTTTTCCAATTGACATGGCACCTGCATCACTTAAATATGCAATAATTGGTTGCTTCTGACTGAAAGGAAGGCATAATGCTGGGAATTGGTTGCCATTGTTTGCTTCTAGCCATCTTCTGCTGCCTTTGGGCTTGACACTGCCATTCAGTCTTCCTAGGATTGTGTGTGTGCCTAAGCAACTGATGTCCAGATAACTAAAAGTCTATGATTAAAATTTAGGACTAAGCTAATTTCTGAATTGGTATAACATGTCTGTGGTATGCATGTGTTCAAGGCCAATCTTTATTTTAGATAAGAGCAAGTGATATTTTAAGGTGAAAAATTCCCTGCATTAGTAACTTTTTTGTTTGTTTGTTTCACTATATACATGTATTTATTTGTGTTGTTGTAGAGTCTCAGGCTTAGACTGTAAAAAGAAATTTGTCCCAGTCTCAGAAAGTATTTTGGCATATTATTTCTGGAAGTGGTCCTTGGGGTAACACTGTAATGAAGGCACTCTGATTTTCTGCCCATATGGCATTCGTCAACAAAGTGTCATGAAAATAATATAAAAGCTCTTCTAAAATACTTAAAATGCATTTAGGGAAAGGCCTTTTACCATCCTAGAGGGAGGAGTCTTGCCAACTGCACCCACTAAGAGCTTGTCTGAACTTTTTATACAGCATTGTCTAAAAATGGTGTATTTCTCCAATGAGGTAATTCTTTTCCAAGTTCTTCCAAGCACTTCCCAGAAATCTAGTTGTGAGGTATTTTGCTGAGTTGAATCTGCAAGACCCTCTGGAAGTTCATTATTTGGCAAGTCCAGATTCTCTTGTCATCTACACCTGAAATAAATGTCGATGTGCTGGAACCTCATGACTTTCTGAACACTGGATTTCTAGCAAGCTTCAGGGTTTCATTTTCTCTTGACAAGGAGCCCTGGGATTACAGAGCTGTGAAACCAGGAGGCATTCAGTGCATCCTCTGGGATGTCTAAATTGCAAGCAGTCATCCAGGGCAACAGACAGCCAGAATTTTCATTATTGCTTAAAAATAACAGTAAGTGTAATTGTATGATCACAGCACAAAGTGAGAGGTACTTTTTGTGCCATTCTTTAACTGTGAGCCCACTGGTTCATATTGCTAAAGCAAAGCAAAAATATAGTTTGTTTTCTTGGTTTTCTCAGCAGATAGGAAGACTGAGAGATGAGTATTAAAGCCATAGGAAAATACAGAGTAAAACTTTATTTTAAGTCTTATGAAACATCATAGTTTTTGTGAGTTTTGGAGTGAAATAGATGAAAAATTTTGAGCTCCTTGGGCAGGCAAGGTTGGGATGTGTTTGGATCATAAGCCTGTGCTGTGTACAAAGCACAGCAAACAGGTTAGCCTGGTGTTTCATCCGGGGTAACTAGGCCTGCCTCTTCTCTAGCTGTCCTTTCCTGTGAGGACAGGTGCGCAGTTTCAGGTACCCAGATACCTCTGTTAGTTACGAATGATGTTGTTGCATCTACATTATTATGTGTAGAAGACACACATGACACACAAGACACTCTGTGAAAGACATCCCAGGACTGGCTGTCTGTTTTTTATTATTCCTCTTCTATGAAACAGCTCTCTGACGTTCATTTGACAGCGTGGAGGTTAGTTTTGCATTATTGGGTTTGCTTTCTAGATGTTTTTTTTTTCTGTACAACCTAAGAAATTAAATATACTGTGGAAAAAAAGCATAGTTTTCCTTCTTAGTTCAGAAAAACATAATGTAAGCTTACTAGAGTGCTGTCCACGCAGAGTGGTAGATAATATATTGGGCAGGTGTTTGTCAACAAGCTTTATTAGCACTCAAATTTCCTTACTTCAGTCATAAGTTGCTGTATGCTGTAATTTTCTTTTGCTGTACTGTTCTCTAAGCCTTGGGGTACAGTATTGTTTGTGGGACAAACACTGCTTTATGTCCTTGGTGAAGTCCGTCATTTGATTAACTTACGGTGTTTAATAACTCTAGTCTGAAAACACATGTCCTGATCAGGTGATGCTGTCAAACAGACAGTTGGAGGATACTGCAGACCTAGGGGAAGGAAGAGAAATAAAATGGCAGTTTCTCCATTGTTTCTCCACTGCCAACAGATAAGTATAGGAAAAAAAAAAAAAAAAAAAAAAAAAAAAAAAAAAAAAAAAAAAAAAACTTTCAGTGTGTTCTCTATTTACCTTGCTTAATAAAAACATTACTTGCTCCTCTTTTGTTCTGCATACTTCATTTCCTTTGAAAGTAACACTTTAATTATGTTGTAGCTTTGGAAGGGGCCAGAGAGTTGTTTTCAGTGTCCTTGTCAAAGCACATTGGTTGCCCCTGAAAGTCTTCAGATATCTGGAGTTACAGAGAAAACAAAAGATTATGTGAACTCATGTGCCACCTCATGTTTGTTGCAAAGCATAAAAGGAAGCAGGGAAGAGATTAAGAAGCAAGTTGTGAAAAATGTGATAGACTGAGACAGAAAAGGACCTGTAATAGACTCCATTGCAAATATCCTTTCAAAACAGTCAAAAACCAAAACCACAACACATCTCTTTTGGAGATGACTGTGGTCTATTTACCTTACTATATGTTTGAGGAGGACCTCAGAGCTGGGGTAAGATTGGACTTCAGGCTGTGGCATGCAGGAGCAGAGTGCACCGGAGGGCCCATCGTGATCAGGTGCCCCATGTCCCTGGCAACCCGTGTGCCACCCCCAGCCTTGGCAGCCCCTTACTTGTCTGCAAGGATCAGGACTGAAAATATAGGTCATCAGCTTTTGTCAGCTAATACACTAATATTACCGTTGAACTTTGGGGAAGACAAACATGTTTCTGCATGAGATATCAAAAAGCTTCACATTTGAGAACTCCGTAGCAATTAGGCAGCATTGTCAACGGTTAGCAATCTGGGCAGGCTTCCAGGTTGCAACCTAAAGAGCTTTTCAGTTTTAACTATGGAGTTCTTTATTTTTTTCCACTCTTAACCACCTTCTGTTCTGACAATGCTTAAATAACTGACTGTTTAATCATAAATACAGATGGTCATCTCATTAAGTCTTGTTATTTAGAACAACTTGCTTAGTCTAAAGCCTGAGTGATAAGTATCCATTGAAATAACAAGGGAATATCCTATTTCATTACAACTGTCAAATTTAAGAGGGCAAAAAGGTAATAAAAATGAGGGTAACTTTCATGAATGTAACCTTTAGGAAAGAGAATGTAACAACTGAAATTTAAAAACCAGTCATGATTTTAAAGGATAACTTGCTACTTGAAGCGTCGTGATTTTGATCCCATTTTCAGAACATCATAGGAAAACTATGTTATGAGAAAACTTCCCTAGGAATGTTGAACTGTCTGCATCTGGATGTTTAAGTAAATACATAAATCCACCAAATCCACCAAATCTAGTTGCTGTAGAAATGTCTATGCACCTAATGGGCGAGGAGGGTGTGGAACGAGCCTGAGAGGTTCACACAGCAGTAGAAAAGAAGTGATCCACACTGGAATAAAAAGCAAAACGAAGAGCAAGACATGCATGAAGCAGCATGGACATGATGAGACTGAAATAGCATCCAAATTAAACAAAAAATCTGGTTTACTCAGCAGAGTTATGACGCTGGACAAACAGACTTGTTTATGCACGATACCACTGAACAGTTCATCTTAGTACTCATGTACCTGTGGGGTGTTGTTATCATGGCTGCTCTTCACAGGACATGAGGACATCACAGTGCATTCCTGTGGACTCTTGTCAAAGCTTCTGAAGAGACATAAGTTGTGGTACTGTATGTTAGGATCATGTGTTTCACAAACTCAAATATTTGAGTGTGGTTTTAATTTATTTTTTATTTTTTACATCTGGTTTATTCAGTGTTTTTATATAAACCAGCAGTCATACATATAGAGAAACATCACACTTCTGTGTAGATTATGCTGTCTCACTGTGTATTTGTTTATTATTTCTTGCCAATAAATGTTCAGAAGGATTATGGTAATGAACATAGGTGAGGCACTAACAATAACAAATGTGCCTCTTGGATAGAAAATGCATGCTGCCTTTGACAGCCCTCCAAGATTTACTCTATTGGCCAAATTAGTAGGGATCTAATTAAAACAAAAAAACGGTGTTGCCCAGAACAATTTACATTTGTGAGGTAGGATCTCAATATCACTCAGAAAAGTTCTTCATGGCTACTGATGCTCAGTGGCCTGTGCAAGCAGGGAAAATGGTGACTCCTCCCTCCCTTGTCACTGCCCCTGTCTTCCCTATCCCCAGTGGACCTTCCCTCCAGGGGTCCAGAAAACAAGTTATCTGTGGTTGGAGTTGTGCTGTTTTTTGTTTGTTTGTTTGTTTTTCCCTGGGGAAGAGGTTGCCCCATACTTGATGCAGTTTAACTTTTGAAGACAAAGAAACTATTCTCGGTATCCAGACATAAGGAGGGTGCTGCCTTTGGACACCTGAGCTTGGATATGTTGGTGCAGAAATGCTTCTTCCTTAAGCCTTCCTTAAGACTTCAACATTTATTGATGCTGGGAACTGTAGCCTGACAAACACATATTTCCATAGTTATTTATCTGAATACTTAAACAAATGTACTTTGTTCATACTTGAGCCCTGTTTGTATTCCTTTCACCAGATACCCAAACAAGCAGTATTAATTGCATGAATCTGCTTGGGAATGTTTCATTTTTAACCAGTGATTGGAAAGAGTTCACAGAAAGCAAAACTTGATTTCAGAAATGCAGCATTTACAGAGTAAAAAATGATGGTTAACCATCTGAACACAAAAATCAATGTCTGCTTGTATGCATTTCCAAAATACCTTATTTTGAATATCATTAAGTATGGTTGATGAATTATCTGAGGGATAATTATTACATGTAATTTGCATAAACATATTTAACATATTTAAAAAAAGAAAAAAGAAATTCACAAGAAGAGATTACCTATGTAGTTTTTAAATTCACTGCTGAATAAATGGACATCATGAATCAATCAATGCTATTTTCCCCATGTGGTGTTACAGGAGGGAAACAGAAAATCCCCAGCTGAGTAAAGCTACTTCAACTGAAGCTAAAAACCTGTTTGTAGATGCTTTTTATATGGTTTTACATAGATTCATAGTACAACAGGAGCCACAGGAGTGCAACACTTTTGCATAGCCTCTGCAGTCAGTTCGGGTTTGGATGGCTTTTTTGGGGGAGATCTGTCCTTCTCCATTAAGAGTGTTTTTTCACAGTCTGCATACCTATACTTCAAAACTACCTGGCGTCCGTGTAGCATCCAGTGAGACTGCTGACAGAAATGTCTGTTTGGAAAAATATTCAATTATGTGTTAAGTGGGGCTTTTTAGTCATGGGAGCCCAAATGAATAGTGCATTCTATTCACACTCTCAGCATGGGAGCAGCCTTGGCACAATAACAAATAAATAATTAAGGTGGTTTTGCAGTCCAGATTTCAGCTAGTTTTTTTTTTTTTTAATTCTTTAAATTCTGCTTTAGACCTCTTGTTTTGTTTTGTTTTATTTTGTTTTTTCCTGAAAAATAATTTCAATACCAGATTGCTGAATTTGCTGAAAGGATGTACTTTCTTAAAAGAATTTAGATGATAATCTTATTCTTTATCTGCAGACCATTTGGCTGAATTATTATGAACAAAAACTGCCAATAAAATATCCTTAGACCTCAAAAAAGAATTCTCAACTTTCCATGCTTTTATATAGATTTTTCATAACTCTTCCTTTTCTATAAATCTGGGTGGGGGGAGCCTGGCTTTAGTTCTCCAGAAAGTAGCTAACAATATTTTCTTTGGTTAATGGAAAAAAAAATAATAAAAAAAAAAATCTTAATTTCTTAATGAAAAATTAAGTTCTTCTCCTTTTCAAATCCACAGTTTTCTGACTGTTTTCCATTAAAGAGATATAAATTACGTTTGACCTGAGAAGTGCTGAACAGCCTGCAGAGCTGGGTATCCCATGGCACCTAAAGTGTCATTCCCTCTTTCTCTGCCTCTCTATCTCACTGATGAATAATGGGATACCCAGTACGTCTGAGAGACAGGGGGAAATCATAAATTTTGAGCTATGTGAAATAATACCAATTTACAGTTCTCAGTAATTAAATGATTTACATGCAGGGGAAAAAAAAAAAAAAAAAAAAAAGTAACTGCAAACTGCAAGAAGTAAAGTGGGGGAAAAAATCACAGGGAAACAAAGACCCTTTGTGGGATCTGCAAGAGCTAAACAGAGTTTGTTTAAACCAGTTGGGCAGGTTAAAAGTAGAGATGGCCTTTCCTTCAACAAGAAATCCCCTGGAATTGTCGACTGATGTCAAACATAGACAGTGAGCAATTGTCTGTTGAATAAACAAAGTGAAAAAGCAGTTGTGAACACCATGATAAAAATACCTTTGAGAAAAGCCCAGAGATTTGAGGACTGAGATCTAAGTGACCTAAGTGACTGAGATCTAAGTGATCTAAGCTGACAAACCTCCAGCTTTTCAATTGCACCCAGTTTTTTTCCAGACAGGTGTAGTTCTCCTTCACTAAGCACCATGTCTTAGCACAGCCTGCCTTGTGCTGGCTCAGGTGTGCATTGGAAAAAAATCCTGGGAAGCCTAATCTTTAAGTGTGGGTTTCACAATTGTTCCACTTACTAAATAACTCTATGTTCACTGGAAGTCTTCTGATGTTCAGATTATGTATTATATGTTAGCACAGTGGTGCTGAATGGAAAAATCCCTAAATGGTATTCCCATCTCAAAAATGCTGTGCTCTTATCTGAACATAGCTGGTTCTATTAGTCAATTAGTGTTTAAGTCTGTTGATAAAAATGTGTTGGAAAGAATGAGCTGTGCATTAGCTATCTTGACATAGCTCTTGTTAACAATACTGCTACCTCTGCTACCTGGTAAAACCTCTTTTTTTTCACTGTTGCACTTAGAAATGAGTGAACATGAAGGCTCACAGAATATAGTCTAAACAACAATAATAAAAGACGGAGACACTTCTGCTGCTTCTTAGGTGGGGAACACTTCCAGCAAAATAATGAACTCTGTTCTCATGTGAGGAATGTGTTTTCAAGTGCGCTTAACAGATCACAAGAAGAGAGGCTATTTCAAGTCCAAACTATAATGTTTCTTTGTAATCCATACTGATGGTTCTACGAGAAATGGAAGGAAGAAGTGTTCTGCTGAACATCTGTCACAAGAGCTGTCCTACAGGAAAAAATATGTACATTTATCTTTTTGCAAGCTTTTTCAATAAGACTTTTGCTTGTTACTTGGATATAGAGAACCACAAAAAAAAAGGAGAACTTTCTGGCTTTAGTTTGGTTTACCAGACACTCCAGCATAGCACATTAATTCATATCTACCTTGAGACACAATAGCCTTCTTGTACATGTGGCTCCTGCCTGTGCATGAAGGCATCTATTGAAAACAAATGCTGTGGTCATCTAATGGGCAGACTGTGCAGAAAGTCTCAACAAATCCACCAGTAAACAGCCAGTTTATAGGCAGTACCTTTTCTCAAAAGGGTGATCGTATTTTAGCAGAGCTATAAGGAAGTTTTTGGGAGAAAATTATGGTGATGAAAAAGGCCTCACCATTTCTTTCTTCACAACAATAAATTCTAATGTGCATGTAAGAGCAAAGCATCAAACATTTCCTAGTGCTGGCAAAAATGTTTTGCCAATTACTAGTGGCAAGGAATTTGATTTAAAAACAAACAAACAAACAAAAATATTGGTAAACTTAAGGAAAAAAAAAAAAAAAAAAAAAAAAAAAAAAAAAAAAAAAGCACTGTTAATGTGTTACATGGTTGTTTTGTGACCATAAGTTTTATCTTTTCATCCCTGACTTATTGGTCATGTTGAGACACAGAGCTCAGAAACAAGCTAAAAATAAATATACAGGGTCAAATGCATACCTTTTACGACAAATCCAACCTTGAAGAGAGTTGATCAGAAGTCTAAGCACTACTACAGTAGGATTTTGCTCCATGTATGTGTTACTAGAACACTACGTCAATGAATAACAGGTCAGCATTAAAAACTCAATATGAAAAGCTGTCCTCAAAGTCCAAGCATAACAGACTTCTGATGAAATAAATTCCATCTCAGTAAATGATTTACCCTACCCAAATTGTGTAGTGCCATTAAAGATTTATCTCTTGTTGTGGCTAGGTATTGAATTATAAAGAGAAGGCTGGAAGATGTTATATAATGAGTGAAGCTACTATTTCAGTGTCTTATTCGGGCACAGCCAACCAGCTGATTTACTTATGCCCCGTGTCAAATTACATAAGAGCATACCAAGGAGACAAGAGTGGTTTTTCTCTGCACTTGTGACTGGTTACAAATTAAAAATAATAATAATAATAAAAAAAAATAAAAAAATATTGAGTATTAAGAGCTGGAGGTGTTTTAGTCTCTTTCAGACATTCTTGATTTACAACTGAGGTGAAGAGCTTTCATTTTTAAAGTTGAAATAGAAATGGTGAAGTGTTTGAGTGGATTCAGCTTTTTTAATCTGGCTGAGGCAGAAGAAACTTAATGTCAAGTGCTTTTAGTATTTTACTTCTTGCCTGTAAAGTAGCTATCAATATCCCATAATATAGCAAGCTTTGTAAAAGAGATAATCTTCAATAAGAAACAAATAGTTACAATTGATGAAAAAAAAAAAAAAAAAAAAA
>CM021766.1:86245314-86338337 GCA_011076525.1 Nettapus auritus | reverse complement strand
AAAAAAAAAAAAAAAAAAAAAAAAAAAAAAAAAAAAAGTAAATTATTGTTTGTTTTCAGATTGTTGATGTTTAGGGAAGAGCATTAAATAAGATTTTGGCAAGCAAAAGTATTTAGGATCAATTATTGGCAAGCTTGCAAACTTCACAATGGTTTAGATGTTAGACTAAATTAAACACTAATTAAAGATCAGTTATCTTTATTTAGAGCTGCTGGCTCAGAAAACCTGCTCAGAAAAGCAGTACTGGGGACTGCTTTTCAGGAGTACATAAATATGGATATTGTAGGTAGTCAAACTTGGTGCAGTGTAAACCATGCCTGCCCAATGCATAGGAGAAGTATAAGAACAATAGCAGGATTAATAATAAAAAGGGCAGAGCAGCAGAGTGTTTAGACTTTCTTCTTTCCATTTCCATCCTTCTAAAAGTTTGTGTTACATCTGCAGTTCTACTTCAATTGCAGGAAATAAGATTCTAAGATTATTAATTATTAATTATTATTAGATTATTATTATTAAATAAGATTTTATTCCCAATACTAAACTCTTTAAATTGCAAAATTTTCCATTTCTCTGCCAGTTGTGTTTGAGAAACAAACTAATTTCCTGCTTCACAGTTGTGTACTGGGGCTGCTCTGTTGGCAAGCATGAGCCCTCAGATTGTTTTGCAAGGTGGAAAGATCTTCCTTTAGGGCTAGAAGGTGTCCCATTGGAGACAGTATGACCTGAGATGATAAAACAAAATATAGGTCCATTCTATTCCATTTGCCTTATGAAGAAACTCGTGGGCACATGCAGCAAATGTTCCACTACCTCATCTTATACAACAATGACTAAATAGCTGGATATGCACTGATTTGGGATGCTTAACTATTATGCAGCAACTAAATGTGGTGTTGGTCCAAAAAGCAGAAAAAGCTAAGAATTCATGACTCTTGATAACATTTTAACTAGTATTTTTTTGTCGCCTGGGTTGACTAACCTATTTTTGTTGGGTCACTTTCCTCTTCTGTAAAACTGATGTAATTCTCAATACCCGTACTGTTCCACAAACCTGTTCTAAAACCTAGGTAAAGTGTTAGTAGGGGTGACTTGTAAAGCATTTGAAGATTTACTTGTGAAGTGTCTATGTTCTCTCTAGACACATTAACATTTCCAATATGCCCATGCATATTAAGATGACAAGACAGGAAGCTAAATATTTAAAAATATGAAACAGAGGTGTCGTTTGGCACACATTTGTCTATAAATCAGTAGTAAGAAGTAGAACAACTAAACAAAGAACTTAAATTCAGCAAAATTTTTCATTCCCTAGTGTTTCACTAGGCATCAGCATCTATTTAGAGCTTCTGTAAAGCTAAAATTTCAAGAAAATTGTCATGTTCCCCAAGCTTTCAGGTAGAAGTAAGTTAGCATAAAATGAGATGGATCTTTGCCTCTAAACCTTTTCATTTTCATGCATATGAGAAGTAGTTCCTTCTGCTTTATGAGCAAATAGTTGTTTGCATCTCTGACAGTTTCAATCTGTTTTTACTTGTGATTCAAGCTTTGATCCAAAACTTTATCTGAGTCACATCATTCCAGTACAGACCTTTTTAACTTTTTTTTTTCCAATGCTTTCCACTGTATTTTGCCATTCTACCCTTTTTTCTCAGCACTGAAAAGCCATTAGTTTGTTTGAAGCAGTCACTTTTCTATCTGGACAGATGTATTCATCTCATGAAAGCTCCACGGTATGTTCCAAGGCAGCATCTGGTGCTTTGCTTTAAAGTTTATTTTTAACATGAAATAGTTCATTTATAGTTGAAATGCTGTCTTCTCAGAGCAGCACAATTAGGCCTGACCCTTCAGAAGGAGGGAAAAAATACGATGGCATGTGTTTTTTTAAAGTAGAGCTGTTACAAGCAAGCCAGTGACGGTGCTTTTTTGTTCTTCATGTTTGCTTAGAGGTACATGTCTATGTATCTCACATGCCAACGCTTGCTTTGAAGTCAGATTGTGTCATGAGGGCTGCATCTTCAGCACCAAATCTTATCAAAAGCTTTGGCAAACTGCTATTATTTTCATTTTGAAAATGTTTCTTTTTTCTAGTCTCTTGTTGGAGAAGATTATCTATTGCCTTCATAATTGTAGTGTGGCACCGCAGTGTTGTTGGGATCGCTGCAGCTATTGCTGTGCGTTAAACTGCCATGTTCCAATGTGACGTGTGGTTCCATAAGGTGAGAACTGAGCTGGAAGCATGCAGAACCTCCTAAAGAGCCGTGACCTTCTGCCACAAGCTCTGGGGGCAGGGAACAGCAATGGAAATGGCTTCTTATCACTTGATAGCCCCTGGGCAGCCAGGGGAGGCTCAGCATGAGCTGCTCCCAAGCTGACACTTTCCCTTGTCCCTTTTGCTGCCTGGAGCAGCAGCTGCCATCGTTCAGAGGGGAAGCACAGCTTACAGCATTTTTCCAGCCCACCATTGCCAGGGCTGGTGGGCAGGAGAGGATCCCTGGCCTGTTATTTCCAACCATGAAAAGGGCTGGCAGGAAACATATTTAAGCAGATGTCTTGTGTTTTTACAGAGTTTCAGTGAGTCATCTGCATGCCCTTCAGCGTTAAAAGCCCCAGACAGCTTTTTAATGGCCGTGGCATCTTGCTCACAATCTGACCTTATGCACACATTCCATATAGTTAAGTAAAACCCAAACCTTCGGCTGAAGAAGATCTTTAGCACTTTGCTCGTCTTGGTACAGATGTAGAGCTGGCACAAGAGTGGGAGGACTGGTATAACATCCGTGTTATTTTGTATTAGCAATCACAGCCTGGTCCCAGAGTGCAAGTGGCATCACTGTAGCAATCTTTGGGGCCACCAGCATTTGTTGTCTTCAAACAGCCCATGCAGACAAAAGTTTTTTTGTGAGCTGGCCATAGCCTGTGAGGTACGTATGCAGCTGCGCGCTGCATTCATTTTCCCCTTCTTTTTCTGCACATGCAGCTCAGGGACTGACTAAAAGAGAATTTAAAGGCGAGATTTCTCTGGGTTAGTGTTTCTGCCACTAACAGTAGCAAGCTCTTTTGCTTCTACAAGTGCAAAAACGAGTGCCCTAAACCAGTTAAACCCTAGTCTTGCTGCATTGGACACTCCAGTGCAGCAGTTTTGATGGCAATCAGGAAGTTTATCTTTTCCATCCAGCCTTTCTATGCTCTCCTGTGTCTTCCTTTTCCTCCTGTCAGCAGAAATGCAGACCCACACATCCCCCCTTCAGTGATATCTGATTGATTAACCATGGTGCTGAATAGAAGTGGTAGAGGAGGACACATGCCCATCTCATGATTTGGAGGTCAAACCTAAGGCCAGGGAGAACATTTACACACACCCATGAGCAGCACTGAGGCTTGGTCGCATGCCTCTGGCTTGCGATGAAGCTGGGATGTGAGGACAGTGTTTCTGTACAAGCAGGAGCAAAGCAGAGCCTCATCTTAAATATTTGCTTGGATGTTTGTTAAGTATATTTGTTTGCACATCTGCTGTGCGTTTCATGCACCTGATAACCTGATGTCATGAGTTGACGTGAAACCATTCCTTGGAACAAAACCCAGCTAAATCAAAACATGTTACAGAAGTATATATATATATATATATATAATTAAAAAATAAAAATAATAAAAAAAAAAATAAGAGTAGCAACTTGTATGAGAAATAAAAGAAGAATTTGTGGCAAGAAGATATCTAAACTGAATCATTTAATCTTGCAGAGTTGACTTTGGATTAGTGTATTTTTTATAAGCATACTTTCCCTTTCTCACAGAAAGAATTTAATCACTTCCCTTTAAAAGAGAAAAATGTTTTTTCCAGCCATCCTACTTATTCTTTTTTTAAAAAAATAGCTTTCATCAAATGTCATTTTTGCTTATGATTATTATACCAGACTCTCTAAAGGCACTGTTAAGTAAGTTATACTGTTAACTATGTTTATGGAGGGGAGGGAAAGGGAATGAAGGGGAGGGCAGGGCAGGGGAGGTGGAACTAACTTTGGAGAGTGCCTTGCAAGTGATGTTGTTTGCCCTTGTTTTGCTTTACTTTCTTATGTGGTCTCAAACAGTGCACGTTGCCTTCTTAAATAAGATGCATCCATTTTAGAAGTAGAGTAGTTCAGCAGAATCAAGCAGTAACATTGTTTCTCCTCCAAGGAAACAAGGCCTCAGTTTCACCTGTTGATTTATTGCAGACCGATTTTAATAGACTTTGAGCCTTGAATAATCTCTTCTCTGAACTGATGGACAGGCTCCACATTCTTTCTCAGCTGACCAGCACAGAGTCCTCCAAACCTCGGGTTGCTCCTGAGGCTCAAGCCGAGGCCAACTCCCTAATATCCTGCAGAGAATTCTTATTTAATCCTGCAAGAGTGGAGAAGTATTCTCACACATACAGTGGTATCAAGCCTTTTACCTTTGAAATTTCAAACTGCTGCATCCTGCTCTGAAAGGCTTTGACTTGCAAATACAATTCCTGTACAGGAAACTGCAACCTTGCCATGTAAGAGGACGGTGTGTCCTGCTATGTATACTTTAATTTGCACTCTTATCAAGGAGAGGGAAGAAAGAATGAAATCAATGTTAAGAACCTGGCTTAGGGAAACCAAGTTTATTACTGTTCTTGTGAAAATAGAGTCATTTCATACGTGTCTAGTTCTGCAATATTTGATGCAGCATAGTATCTGAGGTTATCTGTATGAATGTCTAATGCAAGTATGCTTTACTGACAGTAATGGAGAATGAATGTGGGTGACATTCTCATTGATGGAAGGGGAAAAAAAAAAAAAAAAAAAAAAAAAAAAAAAAAAAAAGCACAGGCACGATCCAGATAAAGCCTTCCTTGGTTTTGAATTGACTTGCTATGAAAATAGGAAAAATTATTCTTTCCTGCATGTTGCTTGTGAGTTGTTCTATTGCTGTGAATAAGGGGGGAGTACATGTGTTAATGTTGTCATTAGTAAACTGGCAGTGTTAGTAACTCTGCATAGTATTTAGTTTCACCCTTTGGTGTAAAACTAAAAGGGAATAGCAAAGCTCCCACAGACGACACTAAGCAAACAGTATTTCTTCACTAGAAACAGTGAATTATTTGACTTCTTAAAAAATGAACCTGAATGCACCAGACAGAGACATCTCTGCATTGTAGCTGATCAAGAGCTTCATCATTAAAACCTATAGCAGAATTTTAAATAATTTAACTTTAATAGAGATATTTGAGTCCAAGGGGTAGTGTTTGTCTTTGACAGCAGTCAGTATCAAATTTTTATGGACCCTGAAGATGGTCAGGAAACGTGGGTTTGCTCTTTTTTGGCTAGGTCCTGCTTTCTGTTCATACTGATGACTAATAGGAATCAGTGGTTTAAATATTTTCCTGAAGGAAAAAAATATTCAAGACATATACTGAATTTACTCTGAATAGAAACTTGTTCAGTGAGGTTCTTGAGGACAATGCAGCTATTCATAGAGTAGGGTGATGCTTTTAATATGTAACCCCATATTTTTCTTATCAAATGCAGGGTAAAGGTGTATTGGCACCTGGTCCACTGACATATCCAGTCATTGAGATCCTGTCCACACAGCCAGGGTTGACAGAAGCAGGGTCTTTATTTAATGGAAAACAAACAAACAAACAAACAAACAAACAAAAAAACACACACACACACACACCAAAAAAAAAAAAAAAAAAAAAAAAAAAAAAAAAAAGACTGGACTAATTCTGAAACTAGTTACCTGTGAAGCCCAAAATATCAACAAAAGAACAAAAGGCATATGGATGAGGAGTAACTTCCTAGGTCATCTGTAAACTCCATGTCATTAGACATTAATGATGTATGAAGAAGTCTGTGAAAATATTAATATACAAGTAGCTCTAACATTTATGAGAATTCTACAAAGTTGTACTGGGGTCTTGCTGGGATGTTAACTTTCCCTGCAGCAGCCCATACAGTGCCATGCTCTGCCCTTGTAGCTAGAACAGCAGTGTTATCACATCAGTGTTGTGTCTGCTGCTGAGAAGTGCTGGCACAGTTGTGGTGTTTAGCTGCCTAGCATGGTAAAACCACCACGAAAGAAAACTGCTCTAATAAGTGATTTGAAAATTATAGAATGGTTTGGGTTGGAAGGGACCCTTAAAGATTATCTCGCCCTACCCCCTGCTGTGACCAGGATCACCTTCCTTTAGACCAGGTTGCCCCATCCAACCTGTCTTTAAATACTCCCAATGACAGGGTATCCACAGATTTCTCTGGGCAACATGTTCCAGTATTTAACCACCCTCAGAGTAAATAATTTCGTCTTTATATCTTATCTAAATATACCCTCTTTTGATTTAAAACTGCTAACCCTCATCCTATCACCACATGCTCTGGTAGAGTCACTCCCTGGCTTTCTAGAAGCCCCCCTTCAGTTACTTGAAGGCTGCTGTAAGGTCTCCCAGGGGTGTTCTCATCTCCAGGCTGAACAACCCCAACTCCCTCAGCCTGTCTTCATGGGAGAGGTGCTCCAGCCCTCTGATCATCCTCGTGGCCCTCCTCTGGACCCACTCTAACATGTCCTTGTCTGTACTGATATTGCATTGACCCAGGTTCAGGACTTTGTTGAACTTCATGAGTTTCACATGGCCCCACCTCTGAGGCTTGTCAAGGTCCCTTTGGATGGCATCTCTTTAATTTAGCATATCAACTGCACTACTCAGCTTGGTGTAATGCAGGGCTCAGGGCACACTCAATCCCACTATCTATGCCATTGATGAAGATATTAAACAGTATTTTTCCCAGTACAGACCCTCAAGGGATATGACCCATTAATGATTTCTGTTTGGACATTGCAACGTTGATTGTAATTCTCTGAATGCAGCCTTCCAGACAATTCTTTATGCATCTAATAGGCCATTAAGAATGTTATGATAGCAATGAAAAGATTGTGATGTGGTTTTTTTTGGGAAAAAAAAAAAAAAACAAAAAAAAAAAAAAAAAAGATGCTATATGATAGAGCTATTAGAAAATTCCACCCTGGGTTTGACTTCATATATTTTTGTATATAGTGTTTAGTCACAAATAACTTAAGTGAGATGTACTATGTACTATACATTAGCTATGTTAACTGTATTACAGGGAAGAGCAATATTATCCACAGTATTTTTCCTTGAGCTGTTTGGAAATCAGCTGCTGCTGCTGCTGCTGGAAAAAAATGTTAACTAGGAAACACATTTTGTGGAAAGGTTCTGGTTTAACGAAAAATAAACTGGAAAGAACTTCATTGTATAATAAAGCATATGAACAAAATCTGCCATAAAAGACAGGGCATAAAATCATGTTAAAAAAAATCCTTCAGTGAATCAGGAGTGAATAAGTACATTTGATTCAGGCAGAACAAGGCCTATAGTCAACCTTTCCTATGTCTCCACTAGAGTCCAAAGCAATGGGCTGGTTAATAGTGCTCCTTAATGTCCTTTAACTTTTGATCTGGTGTCACAGTTCACCAGAATGATATGCAACTGGAACCATCCATCTCATCTCATGTTAACTAGTTAAAATCTGAACAGAATTAATATTTGGCATGTATATTATTTACCCCACATTCCTTAGAATTTAGGTTCCCAGATATCTGCAGAATGGGTGTCCTTCTTCCATATATTGTGTTCCGGCAGCAGGCTGAGAATCAGTGCACTTCCATTGTAAGGGTAGCAATAAGCAGAAAGGTTTTTGGGTTTCGGAGCCATTTCCCTAAATGTGCATTTGGGATATTGTTAGTGAATATCTTTTGGATAGAAGCTCTACCTGAGTGGCTTTGCATTAGAAAGCTGTTCTAATTAAGTTTAATTTTATTTTTTCCCTATTTGTTTATTTTCTCAATAGTTCTTGAACAGAGGTTTAATTTTCCACGTTGTTTGAACATGCACCCAGAGGAACAAGTCTGATGTTATGTGGATCCTAACAGCCAGTAGTAACCTAATCACTTTGTGGAGAGGTACAAATTTATCTTATGATACTCTTTTTTGTACCATCACTTCTGATAGACATCCTTGCATTGGAACTTGGAGAATTCATTAGCAAACTGGTGTTAATAAAAGTTTTCAATTCTCTTCAAGCCTTTTAAAATATGGTTTTCATGTCTATAAATTCAATTTATTTGAAAAGCTGACGAAGACTATCTTCTGCCAAAGAAAATTACAGTGTAACAGCAAGGAGTGAAATGAATAGAAAAATGAGAAGCTGAGGTAAATAATGATTTTATTGTAGTCTTGAACTTTCTTCCCTTTTTTATGCTGTAAGAAAATCCTATGGCCTTTGTTTATTTTGCACCTTATTTTTACTATCTTCCTGGTCATATGACATATGACTGGACAAGGACACTAGAGAAGACTTACTGTTTTCTAGGCAAGCGACTTCTCTCTGGTGTTCCTTCTCTATGTTGGTATTATCTGGACTAAATTTTATTTATTACTGTTTATTTTGTATCAACTACAAGGACATCCTGATGCAGATTTCCATCCTGTCTAATGTACACGTGCTCGTATATGAGAATGAGAGTTCCCTTTATTCCTAACGTAGAAAGAAAGAGGGATTCAGATTTCTCTCCAAATCAAGAAACTGGGAGTGCTCTGAACTGAATTCTGTCTCTGGGAGGCAATGTCTAAAGCAAGAGAGGATGAACTTGGTTATCTAAGTTAAATGCCTGAAGGTAACAATCCCATAATACCATGAATTTCAGTAAGAGCTGAGAGTATTAATCAGTGCGTAAGTATCTAAGTCTGTGAAAGCTCCATCTGCTATTGAATAACTGAGATAACCAGCAGCTACCTGACCGTAAGACTTACTTGCAGAGCCCTTTTACTTTATAGGTACTTTTTTTTTTTTTTTTTTTTTTTTTTTTTTCCTGTGGGAAGTACAGATTATTTCACAAGAACAACCTGAACTTGATTTACTGCAAACACCAATGTGACTGAACAGGGATTCTGCAGTCACAGCCAAGCCACATGCAATTTTACAGGGCAAGGTCACTGAGAGCATTGCTTTCCTATTTGCTTCTCCCTCCTTTCTCATACGCTTGTAGCTGTGGAAAGTAAGACTTTTGGCAAGCATCTAGTACAGTCCAGTAAATTTCAAGCAAGCTACAGCCTACAGTGTTTGAAACTGTTTTCAATGTCCACTATTAATGTTACCTTATATATAAGCATTCAGAGAATTGGTTTTTCTTTACAGCTTCAGGGCTATCTGTAGGAGGAATGGAGGTAAAACAGGATTGTATCCAGTGCTGTTGCTGATAAAAGCTCAGCCTTGCAGGCTGCCTGAAAAAGTAGTGGTTAGTGTAGAAAGATGAAAACAGAATTTTATAGCAGTAGTGAACCTCAAATGAGAACTACTCTTGCGAGCAAAGCATTTTCTTTAAGGAATAACTCTTGCCTGAAAGCAATATCATGGGCTCCATTCTGCTATTGCATGCTTCCCCCAAATCCTTTTAGGCTGTTGTGCTTTGTGTCACAGGGCTGCAATCCACTGCTGCAGTCAGGGCCACCTCCTGGTGGCATTGCGAGGGTGATATCCAGAGGGTGCCTTTGGGACTCAAGCCTTCCGTGCACAGCTGCCTCCACTTTTCAACGGATACATATGCATGACTGCAAGAGGAAAGATGAAAGGATGCTTTAGATGTTACTGTTTTTTTTTATTTTATTTTTTTATTTTTTATCATCCAGTGAAGGAAGCTGGGCACCTATGAGCATGCATGTTATAAACAAGGTGATTACTGATAAAAAGGTTAAGGGTGGTAATGCAAATGATCCCACCTAGTGACTCAGCTGCCGGAGGGCTGATCAACAATTTACCTGTTCATTTGGCTTCCACGTTCAGTAAGTGCTTGTATGCCTGGGAGCATATAAGTGATCAGTGTTTCTGTGTGTACAGTACAGGCAGCTCCTGTATTTATTTATGTTTTGTATGCCATTTGATTGTTTTTACCAATATTGGTCTCATTAGTGCCATGCAATACTGTTTTCAGAGACATTTGAAATGGACATCTCTGAAGACAGAGCTAGCAAAATATAAAAATAAAAATATGATAGCTATCTTGTTCTCTGAACACATGGAGCTTTTTCTTCCTGACAGGCAGCAGCTGCCTGTGTGGAGATGATAGCACTGGGTTTGCTTTGTAGGGCTCTAAATGATTTTGTGTGGGCAGTGTGGGCATCCTCGTGACTCACCGGTGAGCTGTGCCATTGGTGTTCTTGGGATCAGCCGTTGTACCTTAGTGCTGGTTTCTGGAGTGAGAAATGGCAATCTCCAAGAGAGTGCGGCTGTCAGACTCAGCTCGTATGCCTGGGAGCCCACAGCTGAACATCTTCAGAAACAATACCAGCACTTGAGAGCTAAATGTGCAGACATGAGCCGAGTATGATGTGATGTCTGCACATGATCTTATCTAAGTGCTCTTGGAGGGAAAAGGATTTTTTTAAATTTATTTTTATTTTTTTTTCAGTTGGTGGGAATTTGATACCTAAGTCTCCTGAGTACTTGTTGGAAATCTCACTGTGAGGCTTATCTGTTTAGGCATGCATTCAAGAAAAATTATTTTGGTTTGGGGTTTTTTTGGGGGGGGATTTCATATGACTAAGGATGGGACAGGGCTAGGTTCCAAGTTTAAAATACTTTTTTTTTTTTTTTTTTTTTTTTTTTTTTCTGTTGTATAAGATTCATTCTACCACTGCAAAACACTAAAAGTACAGCTAATGAGATGAACTTTAAGTGAACAGCCTCCTCTTTGAAGAAATGCCAGTTAAAACACTTTGCTGTCTACCTTTCTCTTGTGGACACTTAATAATAATCATATGGACACCTAATAATAATTTCACATGGGGAAACTGTGGGGCATGACTACAATACCTTTTCTTTTGTCCGGATGGGCAATATGATATTTTGCTTGTGGGCAAAATGTTTAACCTATTTGCATAATTCAAACAATGGGAATGAAAAACATTTCCCTGGTCATACAGAATTTCTTGTATCTACTCTGGTCAAATATGCAGTCTGTATTCAAGTGATGAAATCTGAAGAGACTGGTGCAGTAATAGTAACTCTTGTATTACCTGATGTTTGTTTGTTTGTTTGTTGGTGTGTGGTTTTTGTTTTGTTTGTTTGTTTCCTAGAGGCTTCTGGATCTTCTCTTGCTTCTTAAAAGAAAAATAACTAAAGTGTACATTTATTTATTTCTACTGTATAGGGAAAGAGATCCATGAACCCTATGCAGCAAAATGTTTTTAAATCCTGACATTGAAATTAGGATTTTGTTAAAGACATCTCAACCACTTCTGAATGAGACATCCAGTCTTGCTGCTGGAGCTTGAAGAGCTTGATGCAGCTGATACAAGAGAAAAACAGCATCCAGCCCAAATTCTCAACTGCAACCTTGGCAGCAAGAGAAAAATCTACGTTAAACTTTTGTTATTTGTGAGATGTCAGTGTGACAAAATAATAGCCCTCCCTCTTTGGGTTTGTGTAAATACTTTATAGGATCTGGTAGAAAAGGCAACTGCATTGCCTGCCACAGATACTGTTAGCTTCCAATTTCCTTGTAATGACTGTTTTTCAGTGAATGAATTAATCAGACTTGAAGAAAAAAAAAAAAAAAAAAAAAAAAAATCTTCATTGAAAATATTTCCTCTTCTGATCAAAGCTTGACTTCAGTACTTTCTGGTGGGAGGGTCCTGGCCCAGCTGCACAGAACAACTTATTTACTTATTTGCATATGCTTGCCTTCCTAACAGAGATCAACATCAAATGTGCATGTCTGTCACCTGGATGACCAGGTTCTTGCAGGCTGTCTGGAAAGTGTTTTCAGACCATCGACCATGTTTTTGATCCTTTGACAGGCTACCTGCTATGCCAATGATACTGTCCGTATCAGGGGATATGGTTGCAAAGAAAAAGTCAGAAATACTGAAATATTCTGCCGATGGCAATTGACTACAATAGAGCAGCCACTCCTCTGGGTTGAAAATGTCTCAGTAAAAAGCAGGCAGGGTAAGAGCTAGGCACAAGATGCCACAAAATGTTGTGCTTCCTTTCCACTGGGAATTGAAGTATCTTCCTTGTTCAGTCACATTATTTGCCCAGACACCAGCCAAGACTGGTGTGTGCAACACTGCTATTCATATCAGAAGGCTCCAGTTTAACTTTTGTATACTTTTTTTTTTTTTTTTTTTTTTTTTTTTTTTTTTTTTTTTCCAGTGGATTCCTGATGATGTAAAGGACATTTTTCCTTGAAATTTAAATGGTAATGGCTCGGTGTGTTCCATTTGTCTTTAAATGACATCAGGGATATGCTGAGAGAGTTGTATCAGTCACAGGATATATATTTTTTTTAATATTTCCAGAATGCTTGAATTCTCAGTAATACTCACAAGTTTTAACGTTTGCATTAAGACAATATTAGCACATACGCAGCACACTCCATCCAATCCATCATATATCACCAGAGCATATGTCTGCTTAGTAACCCTGCTCAAACAGGGTATCTGAGCATCATTTATATTCAGATCTCATTTCTGCCTGAAAACCAACAAGTACAAGATTGTCACATGCCAGGGTTTTAAAAATAAAATCCCCCCTGGATCAGACCTGCTACCTTTGTGGAGATTTACCTCCTTGCAGAAAATAGTGAACAGCCAGCGTGAACTCTTGTCTGCAGAATGGAAATATCAAGCTGATCAACATTTCCGCATTGCTGGCAAGATAATCCTTCAATTGAGCTGCTTATCTGAAATCTGTCTCATGAATCTGATGGGAGGATTTACCCTAAGTAGTTAATTATGGTGTTGCTAAACTTCCTCCTCTCATCCTTATTCCTTTAATTTAAAATAAAAAAAGGCATCTATAAAGACTGTAGACTTCAATTAAACACAAATTAAGCATTAGCTTATTTATGTTGCCTAGCATTTACTGAGGCAGCTGAAATTACCAATTTACTTTTACCCCAATCTTACTCTCTTCCCCAGCTGCTCACTGCTGGTGGCCTCTGGCAGAGGCACGACAGTGGGCAAGGTGGATCTCTAGTCTGAGCTAATCTGGTTGTTCTTACAAAATTTTACTTTTTTTTTTTTTTCTTTTTTTAACTATGTTTGGGATTTTTGTTTGTTTGTTTGCTTAGGTCTTTGGTTGTGATTTTTTTTTAATAATTATTATTTTTTGATTTTTGTTTTTTGTTGTTGTTGTTCAGATCTGACTTAAGGCACCTTAGCTGGAGAACTCCTCTGCGTCAGTCTAAGCCCTGTCTGTTGTCCTGGCCTGAACTGGGCTGTCAGGGAAATGCTAAGACAGAATGAAGACATTGCCAGATTAATTATTTCTAGGATGTGTGAGAGACTTATATGCTTCTACTGTAACTTAACTGCAGTTCCTCTCCACAGCTATTAAATAATTTGTTTTTTAAGGTATTCTGTAGCTAACTGAAAATTATGAGGAGGTTTCAGTATGTTTTGCAGTTTTTAAGTGTCACATCTGAACCCTTAAGTGATGGTGATAAACAATTGGAAAGACGTGTCTTCTTACATGATGAAAAATTACCCTATTAGGGGAAAGAGCTTGGAGTTCTTTTCTTATGTGCATATGTTTTGTCTGTTTCGCCAATTATTAAGACTTCTAAATTCAACTTGTCTAACATTTTTATGCTTTGTTTGCACAAAACCTTTCCCTCAGAATGAACTAGGTCAGTGAAATACAGATCTTTATCTCACTGCAGCCACTGTATGAACATCCATTTCACTGTTTTCTTCTCCCCCCTAGATTTTGACGGTATTACCTCGCGCAGTACATAGAACAGCTGTTGCAGGGGTTCTGGTCATTAATGTCAACAAGTAATGACAAAGTACTGAATTATGACAGATTTAGTATGAAGCAGCTTCAAATTTTGTTTCACATTCATTTTCTACTGAAACCTTTGCTGAGAGGCTTTACCTCTGTGAGACAATAGTGTTCTCCCTGTGTCTTTGGTGGTTTGATGCACAAAGACACCATCAGTTCATGGAAACCTATGCAGGACCTTGTTTTGGATTGAGATATGCTTCTTAACTTCTCTCATTTGCTCTTGCTACACGAGAGTGTCTTTTATTCTTACATTTCATAGTAGTT
Organism: Nettapus auritus; assembly: GCA_011076525.1. Taxonomy (NCBI): domain Eukaryota; kingdom Metazoa; phylum Chordata; class Aves; order Anseriformes; family Anatidae; genus Nettapus; species Nettapus auritus. Next base: position 86,324,199 of record CM021766.1, on the reverse strand, counting down.
TTGTAACTTCAGCAATAAATACTGCAAAAAGAATGTGAGGAAAGAAAATGACTTTTCTCCTGCTTTCTTGAAGCTATTTCCTAAGGCTATCTACCTAACAGCTGTCTGTGCCTGGAGACTTAGAAGAAATTATATTATGGCTCAGTGCTGCAGTGTAATCTCTGCTTTCGATTTCTTCTGTATTTACCACCAGGCCATTTGGGGCCCTTGTGCTACTGAGATGGAGTAGATTGTTAAGAGCAGATGCAGTGGCTGCTTTGTTTTCCCTTAACTGTTTTTCTTGGTTGGTGGCAGGAAAGTTTCTTGCTACTCCCTTATCTGAGGTTTATGTAATGGATTGATCTTAAGCCCTGCTCCCTTAGAACTCGTTCCACTTTGGCAGAGCACGCTTCTTTTTGAGTCACGACAGCTCCTGTAGGAATTTTTCTTGGCATCAGATGTAGGTGGGCAATTTCTTCCTACCATGGGCATTTTGAAAAACGTCCCCAACAAGGATCGGGCTTTCAAAACAGTTATGGAAATCACACAGTTGTATAGGCAAACTCTGAGGTTATAGAGTCTAAAAATACGGACCAGCTCTGACACCTGGACACCGCACTGAACTTCCTGCAGCGTGTGTCTTGCTTCACTGAATGAGATACTTGCTATAAGTGCATATTCTAGCTCTTTCTGCCTGCTAGGGTCAGTCTGAATCTCCTTACACAAGCATTTTAACACGTTGCCATTTGTGCAATGTGCGTGCTTTTCTCATGGTCAGTGATGTGCTTTCCCACAGACAAGATTTAAGTGAATCCCCAATATCTCAGCTAATCACCAAAGCAAACCTTTCACAGGGAAGGACTGATGTCAGATGTAATGCTTCTTGACATATGACTATTGGCTGCTTTTCCTAGAAGCCTCCAGATACCAAGCAGATCAGTCCAGGAAACACTAAAAAACAGCCAAAGAATCTGCACATTGGATGTTTTTCTTCATGGCCATCAACCTGCGGTAAGCAAAACACAGAACACCCTGTTAAACAATGAAATGAAGTCCTCTCCATTGTTAGAGGACGTGATACCACTGCTATCCCACCCCCAGCCTGGTGGGCTCACTTCACAGCCAGTTATCGAAGTGTTCTGAAAAAAACAGACAGGGGCTAAACCATAAAATCCCCTCCCCAAAAAAGCACAAACAAACAAGCAAACACATCTGTGTGGGGTTTGGACAGTGAGGTGCATTTGTCCATGAATCCCCCTGAAGTCATAACTGTAGGTCAGGCAGGGTTACCTGCTGGCAAGAAGATAACTCCTCTTTTTTTTTTTTTTTTTTTTTTTTTTTTTTTTTTTTTTTTCTGGAATCCCTCTGGGGGTTTCTGATTCACTTCCTCTTCTCCAAAAATACAAAGAAAAGTCAGCTCATACACAACTATTGCTGCACACTCCCTGAGAGATGCTGGCAAATGTGGGTGTTAACTCTATTTAATTCTCTATGGAGAATTTTTTCTTTCTTCCTCTCCACCAACAGGCGGAGCAGAGACCTCTCACCTATGACGCTTTCAACAGGAAGCTTGCATTAAAAATAGTACACTTGCTGGCTTGCCTCCCTAGAAATGATCCCAAATTTTACATTATTTCCTTAGCCTTTTTGCCAGCTTTCTTTTACCTCTTTTTTACCTGTTCTCCTCCACTGGCAGAATGCAAATATACAGCAGGGGACAAGTTGTCAATGTCTTTTTTGCTCCCCTTCTTCAATACTAGCATAATAGTTAAATGCTTGTTACACAGATTTCTGGGAACTTTTACTACTAGGAAAAAAATAATAATTAAAAAAAGGAAAAAAAAAAATAATTTACTCTTTAATGTGTACATTCCTATATTTCAGGTAGGAAACTTTTTTCCAAACCTATGCTTTAATCCTAAATTACCAAAAGTGTCCCTACAAATTGCTAACAGATCCGAGTAGCATGTAAAAAAGTTGCACAACATACACATTCCTAAGAATTAATGTTTAACAATGGAGTGCCACTACTGAGAAGATATCTGTAAACAGTGCTCGTTTATACGGAACCCCTTTGCATATCTCTGGCAGTAAAGAGCAGATCTCACTAAAATTTACACCCAAGTAACACTTGCCTTAGAGTTGCTTTACTTTTCCAAAGCACAACAAAGCCTACCTCTTGCAAATTGAACATGTGACCTTAGAAATTATCATAGGGGGCTTTTTGATTCCTAAGCCTTTACTTGTATTTTAAGTGTCTTAAATAATGCTACCACACTTCAGTTATATTTTGTCTTGTGTGTTTACCTAAAAACAAGCATAGATGTTCAGTTGTGACACTGAGATTGCTCCCATGAAAATAAATATAAAATGCAGGAGAGGTAGAATAAGGTGTACTCTCATGGGAATGTACTTTGATTGTGTTTGCTGAGTTGAACTTGGGCTTCCTGACATGGGATCAGTGACTCCAAAACATTGATTGAGGTCAATGTCCCATCACCGTATCCAAAGATAAACTCCCCTTCCAGAGTGGTGGAAGGCTGTCAATATCCTAACATGCCAAACATCATATTTTTTTTTTTTTATTTTTTTTTTTTTTTTTTTTTTTTAATACTAGAAAGAAAACCTCCCACCCCCAGCTGAAATAGATAGGATTTTCTTGCCCATACTTTGACAATTGACAAGTGGATGAGGGCTGATGGGCTGTGACCTCTAGAAGTGAATATGTTACACATTAATACAAAGCAAAGTTAAGCTAGCCAAAATTAGTACTGATTGCAGGCAGTTTCAAGTCCTGGTGCTTCAGCTGCTCCACAGTTTTACCATGCTTGGCGTGTTTGGCTACACTTCCACTAGTGCTTGAAATAGTCACTGTAGTACCTACCAACCCCACGCCAAACCAAATCAGGAAACCTCTCCGCATTACCAAAACCCTACTCTGTTGTTTCTGGTCGGGTTGGTTTTGTTTATTTCTTTTCATGTTCTTAACAGGACAGCTATAACCTGGAGCAGGGCACAGGATGGCTCTAAGTGTACACAGCAGGGAGCAGCTTTTTTTTGTCCATGCATGGGCAAGCCTCCTGTCCCACTTCATGCCATGCAGAGACAGATAAAGCTGCTCTGTGTGCCCGGGGGCTGGGGGTAGAGGGAATGGAGTAGCAGCAGGAAAAAAATAAAAAATAAATAATAAATAAATAAAAATTTAAAAAATGAGGGAGCAGTGTTGCTGGGGACAGGAGAGGCAGACAGGCGAGACTGTTTCTTTTATATGGTGCCAACTTAGATTAGCTTGAAGTGACTATGAAACTGCAGCCTAAATTAAGTTTCATCCCATGTACCCAGCATCATTCATAATTGCTCAGAGCCAAGTAGTCTGTTGGAGCCTGGGATGGCATTTAATTACTTTAATACAACATTGCCCTTTTTTCTCCCTAGAATCTCCGTGTTTGCTTCCTTTTCCAACTAATGAGATGATAGACTATGTAGTCAGTGTATCCTCAGACTAGACTCCGTCCTACAACCATTGGTGGCAGGGATCCTCTAGAAAAAGAAATGCAGTCATTTAGTTGAAACACTGCTCATGTTGTTCAGATGCAACCCTCCTGCCAGGAAGTGACTAGCCATAGCAGGGTCTGAGTTCAAATCTAAGGGAGTTGCCCCTAAAGCAGTGATTTAGGCCACACCTGGGCAACTGCAAAAATTACACTGAATTAGGTAATTTTTCTCAATGGCAGATATGAATCAAATAGCTAACAAAGCTTTTACTTTGTGGTTTGCTTGAGGGTTTTTGTTTGTTTATTTTCTCTGAGAAGGGGGAACAAAAACCCAACAATCTGACTGGGTAGATAAACAGAGTAATAGTAACTGATTGCTACAGGTATTCTTCAGCTGCAACAGCTCAAGGTTTTTTCCTGTATGGAAGCAATTTCTAGGCTGTTCCTTTCCCCATCAGTTGTGAATGCTGAGTTTTGCTGGGTGATAAATATCAGTTTCAAGCACTGAAACTCCCTTTCAGCTGCTTACCTCCCTGCTGGCTGTGCCTTGAGCCCTCCCTGGCCCCTGGACCTCTATCAGCTGTTCCTGTCCTAAGATAGCCAGTAGTTGAACTGAATCAAATGGGGAACAGGGGAAAGACCTTCAAGAAGACATAGAAATTGTTTTTTCTGCCTCTTAAGCTTCTACGGTCTGTAGCACAAAACCTTGTGACCTCCCTTGTGATCCCCAGAACTGCTAACCTTGCTCAGGCTGCCAGCGGCTGTCCTTGCCATGGACCAGGACAGCCATTTACCCAGATACATTTCACAAAGCTACAAGCAAATTATGAAACAATAAATACTGTTATTATAGCTGCAAACTTTTCTCCAGTTTGCAACTCCATTTCTCAGCAATGCCTTTCAAGCCTTTTAACACAGTGTACAACAAAAAATGTTTAGGGCACGTCTGCTGGTGCTCTCTGTTCTCCTCCCCCTTGCCCCACTGAATGGCAAAAGAGCGCTTCTCTGCTGGGGCTTCCCTCCCCTCGGGGTTCAAGGTGTGTGGGGGATCTCTTTGATTTTGAGGCTGAGACATCAGGTTCAGGATTCAAAGGGACTGAATTAAGTCTTGGTGTCTAGGTGCTTAGCAGCCCCTGCTTTGGCTTCTCAAAGCAGCCACGAGCTCAGGATTTCAAAGTCCTTTTCCTCACTTTTCAGTCTCTCTGCCATTAAAACTGGAAGTTCCAGAAAGAAAGCTACCCTGCTGCAGCCTTGCTTTTATGATGGTGTTAGCAGGATCTTTCATCACCCACCTCCCTGAAGCACCCTCTTCATGCCCACACATTTGGTTCCCAGTTGCAGTAAAAAGTTAGAACTCTTTGGCTTTGCTTAGCACATAGCTGGGGATTGCAAATCATAATTAAAATAAAAACAGCTTGTTCTCTTTTCCAGGAGGCAGAGATACCCAGCTCACCTTGCCATGTCAGAAACGAAGTTTACGCTACTGCTAGAGCTGCATGTGGGGACTCTTGCCCCATGTCCCCGGGGCCCAGGGACAGAGGCTTCCCAGTAGGGGTGCTGGATACAAACATTTTATAGCCTAATTTTGCAATAAGGCTTTGGGGAAAAAATGTTTTTGTTTTGTTTTGTTTTTTTTTTTTTTTTTTTTTTTCTGCTGATTCCTTTCTTCCCTTTCTCAATCCCTATTCCTTTATGAGCCTTAACCCAATGATTGAAATGTTAGTAGGACTTCCATTGACTGTTTTCTTGTTACACATTGTCACAAGACTGTTGAAGATATCATATTAATTGAAATTTATTTCCCTGGGTTTTCCACAGCCTGTTTCGTCCTTGCTTACCAGAGCACTGCAAAACCTTTGATTTCATTTTGTGCTTCCAATTCAAACAAAGGGAAAGTTCCTATCTAATTTCTTGACTCAGCTTAAGGACTGTATGCTCTTTCCCTGGAAAAACCTCCACTTAAGAACAACAGTTAAGAATCTTGGGGTTCGGTTATGCGTTGACCTCAAATGTCCTCAGATTGCCAACAATACATGCAATGATCTAACTTCGGCACACTAACATAGATATCCAAATAAGCACTTAGGCACTCAAGAAGCCACAAGCAACCAAATAACAACAAACAATATATATAGAGAGAGAGAATCATAAAATCATGTATATATGCATAAATATATGTTTTTTACAGTCTATATTAAATATATTTAGAAATTCCAGGTATAGCCATTATTAGCCTTTTTTTGGGAAGGAATGAGGTACTCAAAAAGCAGCAGGATAACAAATGTAGTTTTCAACATCTGTATTAGACAACAGTCTGTAGATGTAAATGCAATGCATAAATGAACCACATGTAATTTGGTAAACTGAAAAAAACTAGACATTCGTGAAATATGAAACTCATTTGAAAGTAAATTTGCAATGACACTTGTGAATGTCCTTTTTCAAATGGTTAAAAATGCTACACCTTCAGTTGCATGAGCTGTCCAGTTACTTTGCTGTGGTCTGAGACTAATGGGGAATGGGGTAGCTGTACCTGCTCCCGGAGGCCCGTGCACTGGAGGCTGACCTATTGCTTAACATAAGCTGGCAGCTTGGCGGCAATTCACCTAGAATTGGGCAACCTGATAAAGAAGGGTTTCAGAGCTGCAGTAGCTGTAGGGGAGTGCATGAAAACCTTCAGTTTGGAAAATCCCTATATTTTTGCTATAACGGCTGGTGTGCAACAAGAAGAAAAGCGTGTGTAGCAATAACATAGAGACACACCGCTCTGGTGCATTACAATGTCTGGGAGCTCTGCATGCTGAAAGCAATGCAGCTGGCAAGCAAAGCACTCTCTGCACCCCAGACCTGCTGCTCCTACTCCCAGGAAGCTGGGTTTCTGCTGGAGGAGGATCAGGGCGTGCACCTGAGAAGAAACTACTGCTGCTCCCCATGCACAGTGAGGGTGGCCCCAGGTCTCCCGTGACTGCCTGCCATGGGAGCCCAAATCCAGCTGGCACCTCCTTGCACAAGAAGAAAATTGTCGTGCCAGGCTATGGTGGCACACAAAAAATTTTACAAGTGGGAGCTTGCTCACTCCTGCATCAGTGCAGGACCACCTTGAGAGTGCTAAATCCCTGCTTTAAAATTCACCACTTCCAGGAAGCAGCTGCATGCAAAATCGCTGCCAGTGATTTCATGCAAACACACCTTCCCTGTCTCAAAGGTCCCCATTCCCTCAGCAGGAGGATGGCTGTCTCCTGCATGTACAGTAATGAGGACAAGCAGGGTGCTGCTTGCACCAAACACCCCAAGAAATCTCCACAGAAGCCATGGCTTGGGTGCAAAGGTTGCTGTGTGGCCCACAGCTTGTTACTGCTTGTGCATAATACATGCAGGATCTTACTTGGTAGGCCTCTGCTTCATAAATCCTGGGACTGTATGGTGTGTCATAAGGAAAGAAGATATGAACAGTGGAAATGCCACTATCTTGTTTTTCATTTTCACTTGGAAGTTCAAACAGCAGACAGATTTCAAAATACAGTTTGACTGAAAGTTTGCAAAGATCTGCACATTTTGGTTCATTTGTGCTCATTGAAGTCACTGTGACTTTTGTGACAACTCGATTTAAAACACCAACCAGTGCTGTGAAAGCACTTCCATCATTATGACAGGTATTAATCTAACATGTTTCAGGAGGATTTACACTCTCATTTGTCGTGTTCTGTTAAAAGGGAAAAAAAGAAAGAAAAAAAAAAAAAAAAAAAAAAAAAAAAGTAAATAAATCAGCGGGTTTCTTTAATAATTCATCAGGTGATGAGTCAGTATAAAAATTAAACTAATGTGTTCCTTTAAATTACTGTGGATAGATGTTTACTTAATAAAGATTGGGGTCTCTGTTCTAGACCCTAGGTGACTAGTAAGGCATTTCTGTCATACGTGCACTGTGTGGAAACCTCAGCCCATGCAGAACTCTTGTTTTTCACTCTTGTCCCTCTCTGTTGAGGGAGGAGAAGGTGGAGACAAGGTGGGGCTTTGGCTTGCTGCCTGCTCTTGTGGAAAGCTGCGTCGTGCCAGCAGGCTGGGCAACGAGCGCTGTGCCAGACACTGGCTGCTGTGGGCAATGCTCTTGGAGAGCGAGCCACGGGGCAGAGGGGAAGCTAGGCACAGCTCTGTGCATCACCGTTTGCTTTCTGGGCTGTCCCTCAAGCAACACGGCAGTGCACCACCCCACTCACTGGCCTGGTTGGGAATGCATGGGAGGCTGTGTAATCTGGTTATTCTAGCCACTTACCATGAATGGTAGGAAATTAGTTTTCTTTATTTATAAATTAGAAGTGTTCCATATTTATTTTTCCAAAGTAACTCTAAGTGGCTACTTTGTATTCTTAATACCCTGAACCGGAGGTAATTTTCATGTTGCACATTTTCTGGATAACTGCAGATGACTCACCTAAAGAAAGGGAGTGTTGTTTCAGGTTAATTATGTCATAACTTATACCCCTCCCCTGCACTGAGATTGGAGTGTGAGGAGAGCTGACAAACTAGGAGAAGATAGAGAAATAAAAAGTTTCCAAAGTTAGTCAGTCACCTAATGTAACGTACAGGGTATTTAAAGCACATAGAGACTTTTCCTTCATGTTGGCCCTTAGGGGCCATTAAACAATAGGTTCCTGTAAAAGTTGATGCAGTTACAGACTATTCCTGGGAGCACCAATACAAGGGACTAGAGGTATGATTAAGACATGCTTAACTTCACATTAAGGAGGAAGAGGGCAGGAAATTATAGAAGAAAGGTTGTGTAAAAAGCCCAGTCATTACTGCCCATGTTTGCAAATGATGTGAAAAATTTGGGAAAACCAGTTGGAGCCAGTAGAAAACCTCATTAATATCTCTAGGCTTTGAATCAGGCCAGTGATGTTCTCCTGATAACCCACATTTCATCCAGCCCTCTTTGCTGACCAGGTCATCCAATCTCTTCCTTGTTAATTCAAAGAGAGTTGTTCTTGTTTTTAATTATATGTTGGCTGCAGGAGCAGGGTGAGGAAGGTGACCACAACCCTTTCAAAGAGAAAAGCATTACCTTGTCTTGTGACTGCAGCTGCCCAATGACACTGTGGTGAGCCAACTGTGTGCATCATCTCAGCCCAGCTTCTCCTGGATTAGCACGACATCTTTGGAAGACCTCCTTTCTTTTTCCTTTGCCATACCCAGCTAACACATATCTTCTGGAAATAAACAGCAAGATTGGTCTCAAGGTATGTTAGCAGAAAGAGAGAAAGGTATTACTGTCTTGTGACGAGATGTAAAGCCTCAGAAATATTTGGAATTAAGAAATCTTTGCTGGCCTCAGAAGGGAGGGTGGTGGGGAAACCAGCCTCTGCACTGGTGAATGTGTCGTGGCACATTGGTGACTGGGAAAAATGTATTGCACATGATGGCAATCCAAATATGCTCAGTGAGAATTCCTCAAGGTAAGTTTATTTTTTTGCTTATCTCCTTACACTTGTAACCTGGGTATGAATTGTATATAAGGTCTTATGTATACCAGTCTTCAGAATTCACCTGCCTCCTTCAGATGCTTTCCTGACAATAGTGTGCATTGAAGCTCCATCTTTTAGGGATCTGATTCTCATGTTGATATAATTCAGTGATTTCGTCACGTTCAGGAGGTCTACATTTAGGGGAGGAATGCATAGGTAGGCCTTTGGAGGCACATGTAGTGAGTGATTTAACAGCACGCAGCTATTCAAGTCTATGTTCAGTTTATATAAAGGATTCTAGAGATAGTATGTCAAAGGGTCCTATTTTTTTTTTTTTTTCTAAAGCATCAAAGAACGTAAGTTCAGCATACTACTGAATAATACTGAGCATCTTTTTGTACTCTAAGGTGTTGTTCAATTAAGACAATTACAAGCTGAGTAACTTAACAGAAATACCAGCAAACCAAGAGTGCTACTTTTCTGGTTTGGGGTAAGTTATTAGGTGTATGTCTCTCTCTTTAGCATGTTAATTTTGATTTAAATACAGAACCAAAAACTGTTTTCACTTTATGTTGCTATCAGTCAGGATTAATTGCCTGGCATGAAAGGTCCATTGGGTGATGCAAGTGTGAAATGAGAAACTTCCTAAATTTCAGTGAAAGACTGTAGTGAAACATCTATTTAAAAGTAGTAGAAATTTAAAACCAGTCTGTGTGCTAAAATATAGTTGCAGACGTTGTTAATAAAGCTTATCTCATGCAGTATTTAATATTTATAGACAGGACTGTGGGTGGATATAATTCTTCTGATTATAGCTTGGCTATATTATATATATGAAAATAGAAATAGCCTTCTTGAAATAGAAACCCTGGTATTGAATATTCAGTGCAGACATAGCTCACTGGCGAATTGTTTTCAAAGGGCATTTGGTCACTGCAGGGACTAATTTTTTTGATTTACTTCAGCGTTTAGAAGCACAGGTCTCTCCTAAAAGTCAGCATTTCAAAGAAGGCCTTCCTCACTGCCAATATTTACAGTGCAAGCAATTGTTGCTCAGAGGCAATCTGGGCTACAATACATGGGAGGGGCGGAGGCGAGTTTAAATGGTGGAGCCACGTGTTGTTGTGTATGCAGTGTGCTGCATAAGGAAAATCGGGAACATGCCATGTCAATAGCTTATGCAATGAGTTTTCTGTATTCCTCGTTATTGCACAAGACAATGCATGCAACACCCTTTCTGCTGTATTGCCAGTCCTACCCTGCTTTACAAAAGCTTATCGATACCCAAATGACCAGAGAAGTGTCATACCAAAATAAAATGCTGTAACTTGATGTCACTTCTAAACGATCTGTTTTCAGACCCATGGAAAGCTATTTACACAGAAGGCTCATGGAGTTTCCTTTTCTACTAGACCTGAGTGGTCCAAAAGCTCTACTGCTCTTCCAAGAAAATTGAGAAGATATTTCTAAGCATAGCACAACATTTTTTCATTACAGAAAGAGGGAGTGTTTGTGGCACCAGCATTTGAGAGGCTGTGAGTCTCTTTTCTGAAATACTGCTCTGACAATTTCAGGTTCTCCTTGGCTTGACAAACAAAGAACAAAATCCTTACGGTAAGGAAGGGCTGTAGCTGGGTCACCCTGACCAGCACGTTGAGTGAGATTACCCACTTCAGTACAATTAAGATACATTTACGTCAATTGGCTGATACTTTGTTGGTATATAGATTTGATTTGCAGGCTGGTAAAGACTGCCTTTTTTTTTTTTCAGTCATATTATATGATGTGTTCTTAAAGAATAATCTAATATTTTCCCTGGATAATTGCATTGTCTTCTCTTATATTGTCCTCAGATGAGTTTGAGTGATGCAGCTCTATGATTTTGGGAAGCAACTTAAGTTAGCATATTTACTAGAAAAGTTGTGACAACAGCTGAGCCCAAGAATGCGAGGTCTGAGCCATTTCATGAGGCCAGTAGTCTGTGCAGGTATCCTTTTCTTAATGTTAATATCCTTTTCTTATTGTTAGTTTACCCTCAGACTAAGACTGGGGTTTCAAATCCTGAAAAAAAGTTCACCTAACAGGAATGGCAAAAGACAAAGGATACAGGTTAGTTGTCCAAAACAAATAAATGAAATGTTGTGGGAAAGCAACAAACCATAACACTGTTGGGGAAAAAAGAGAAAGAATGAAAGAATAAGCATGTAACCAATATCCAACTTTTAAAATAAAATGCACAGAGTGTATAGCTCATAGATTGAAGACTGTGTCAGCACACTGTAGAGACATACCAGCTTTAGTCTGAGTAAAGCCAATGCCTACCATGTCCACTTTTAGCCACATTTAATATAACCCGCTTTTAATTTCCTGATGGCTGAGTTCACAGAAATTCCTTTTACTCTACTCACTTCACAGTTGGAGACTGTTTTCCCCTCCCAGTTGGTATCCCATCCCATGCCCTGCACGCATGCTCTGCAGTACTCTCTAAGGCAAAAGCACCCTCTCTTTCCATGACGCTTATACTGTGCATGACGGTGCTCAATCTGTCTGCAGCTCCTAAGCATGAGCATTTGGCCAGTCCTGAATCATGTGCATTCTCTCCAGCAGTCCCTTGCCCCACGTATCCTCTTGCCAGATCGCACCGAGGTGTGCAGGCAGGACTGAATGGTCGGGCAGGGATTTCCTCAGAACCTTTTTCCACACACAGGCTGGGAAAGTTTCTAGCTTTTTGCATCAAGCAAGAACTTATGCATGCTCCTAATTCCCTTTTCTAGGTGTTTTAAGGCAAAATAGCCTCTTCACTGACTCCAGTAAACTTCAGGAGATAAAAATAAACCTCTGAAGGGATCTATCTTTTGAATAGAACAGGTCTAGAGATCGTTAAAGACAAAGGGCAAGCCTCACTACATACACAGTAAGTCATTACCTGATAACTACAAGAATTAGAAATTATCTCAGCTGTAGCTCTGTAATACTTAATACAAAATCAAAATCCATATCCACGTGCTCTTTTAGATGGCTTCTTTGTCATGTTTTTTGTATAATTAGCATATTTTTGGTTCTTCCTGTATTGTTTTGGGTTCTCAAATGGCATCACAGGCTTCTTACACTATGTCTCTAAAACCACAAAGAAAAATAAAATCACTGTTCCAAAGACCCTAGAAACTTGTCAGTGATTTGCTGTCTGGTTACAGACAGAGCCAAACACAATGTCCTAGATCCCCCATGAGTCCACATAGTCATCAAGTAATTGTGCATTTCTAAAGTAAATTCAGTCTCTTCAGTGGTATTTGATAATGTTATGTTAGTCTTGAACGGATTAGTAATGATTTGACATTTATTCAAAAAGTACTCATCAGTTCTGTTAGTTTGAAATATTCCTCTAAAATCGATGAAATTAGCTCAGTTACTTCAAGGTCCTAATAAAACCAATAGGACCTGTATGGTTAAAACCCAAAACAACTCTCTGAAGAAGGGTGGCTCTGGGACTCAAGGGAATGGTCTAATAAGCCCTGAAAATCTCATTTCCCTTTATATATATATATATTTAATATGTGGATAGCAAAATAAAAGAATATTGTGAGCTTGAGGCTACACAACTCCAATTTTTATAATTACATAGCCAGGAATTTTGCAACTGTACAGTAAACATACTCTCTTAGAGGGAATAATTCTTAAATGGCAATTTCCAGGTTACTTAGAATGGGAAATGGAGTTGGATTTATGTGGTTAAAAATGTGTGTTTGCTATTAACTAAACCTAACCACATTAACTAACTCCTATTCGCAAATTTTTCCTGCTATAAACTCAGGTTTTTTGCACTTATGCCCTGCTTTCTACATTCAGACCTGGTTTCCAGTTGTAGGATGGCCCACACACAGCTATATCATAGGAAAAGATATGTGCTAGATTAGAGAAAGGGCATGGTTATCTGGTGCATGTTAGCTAATGCTGACCTAATTTTAACCTCTTTTTGCTATATTAGAAAAAATATCTCTGGTATTAGACTTGTCTTACTAGATTCCTTCTGTGTTCAGTTAAGTTTATAATTCAAACTAAAATCCTTGAAACCTAGTGGGCCAGATTTGTTGGAAAAATAATGACTATATTATTCAAGGTTTGTTTGGTAATGTTATTAGCAGTGAAGGTAAGGAAAAATACAAAGGATGTCCCGAAGACAATAAAAGCAGACACATGAATTTGCACAGCTGATTAAGTTTTACTTTTAAAGGCCTAAACTATTTTATAGGAAAAATGTTGTCATCTGGATGGCCTAATAGTCTTAGGAAATATATTGAGGAGGCCATCTAAACAGAGATGATCAGTGATGAAGCCATACAGACAGGGAAAGGTTAAAATGCTCACTCTCACAGACTTTTTATGAGATCTGCAAGAACTCATACAGCTCCTGTCAGCCCTAAAGCACCATGCCTAAAAACTGAGCACAGCGTCCCAATTGTGGGGAGTACAATGCTCGCTAGAAGCACAGCCTTTGCCCTTTCTGGAGATCTGGGCTGCTTGCCAAGGAGACTGGAGACTACAGGCAAGCTCCCGCACTTTGTGAACTTCCCTTGGCTAGTCCCATCAGCTAAATGGGACTGAAGGATTTTGGTCAACCTGTGTTGCTGCTCCTGGTGTTCTGGGGAGGCACTGAGACGGTGATTTCAGTGATTTATGTTGCTCCTCTGCTGTGCTGTATAAAATTAAGTGAACATAATAAGAAAACACAATTTTGTTGTTTGTGCTGGGTTGTGACAGCCTTTATATACTCCCATAATGACATTTTACACAGCTTGGAAGAAAAGATGCTATCACGGAGAAAACATTCAGACAATGTTGCTAGAGAATAAACTAACATGAAACAATGAAGTCAAGGAGAAGGTGCGAGAAGGGGGAACAGCAACAGGACCATAGGCAGGGAGAGAAGACAACACGGGTGCTGCTTTGTGAAACAGCTGCAGAAGGGGCCAGGAGTGGTGAGGATGTCACTGGGCATGCAGGTGGGCATGAGAGCCAGGGACAGACAAGGAAGGAGTGTGTGACACAGGCTTTGTGTACCTTCCTTCAGGGTCAGCGCAGTGGGATGAGTTGCAGCTGAGGCAAGGGAAAATCTTTCAAGTTCCTGAAATGAACTGCACGGTGTAGTTTGCTGTCAATGTGGAGGTGGGAAGGTCTGGGGGGTTCTGTACAGGTTTTGTGCCCGTGCAGCTTTAGCATGTATTCTAGGATAGGCAGGAGTTCATTTACATTTAGGAGTGAAAAAGGGAGATTGAAAATATACTAACTAGACAATGAACAGTGCTATGAAATCAAGATCCGGTGATTTAATAGCTCACCATTCATTCCTGGAGCTATGGTAAGTGACAGCATGCAGACTCCAAACCAATCCACAAAGCTTTCAAAACAAAGTATGCAAGCTAGGCTATTTATTTTCATAAGGGCACAAATTAAGAACATGCATGTGGCTCATTACTGTGGTGTACAGCTCGGATGACCAGGGGTAATTACTGAGCTGTGGTGACTCAGTCAACTTTTACCCACGTTAACAGGGAAATAAGAGGCCAATAATGTTTTGCTTTTGCAAATGTGTATTTTTGTTACTCTACCTACGGCTGGGATAGCCAGCTGCCTCCCTTACCCTCTCCGTAAAACATGGAAGGGGAGAAGGAAACAGAAAGCAGCGTTCTCAACTTTCTGCTTAGCAGCCAAGAGTCAGTCTTCAAGCTGTCAAAGTGAGGGAAGATGAAATTAAGGATGCCTATAGCACAATAAGTGTTTTACTGAACATTGAGGTAAATGCACATAAACAGGTGCTTTGATCATAATGCAGGAGCATGGGTAGAAGACAAAGGTGGGGGTTTATGGTAATCTTCCATTCACGTGGCAAAGGAAAGATGAATGCGTACTTTTCCTTTCTGTTACTGGCGAATTAATCCAGTGTCTGAATGTTTCCAAATATTTAATAGCTTGCAGACAGCAATGCCATCACTGGCGTGCAGCTTCTGGCATAGATTTGCCAAGTCTTGCTCGCTGAGGAAGAAACTCCGGCTGCTGTGGAAGAAACTCTGGCTGCTGAGGCCAGAGCAGCTTACTAAATTTCCTATGGACGCAGAGCTGAGCAAGTAGCTTTCCGAAGGGCAGGATTTGCACAGACAGGAGCTCAAGGCTGATGTGAGGGGAGGGCTGGGGAAAGGGGTGGCCGAATTAGTTGTACCCCAGGGGTCAGTCTCCGAGGCAGCCCGGTGGAAAGGCAAGTCAGGGAGCATCCCTCCTTCCCTCAGCCCCTCTCTGGAGTTCCTCTGCTGCTTTACTCAGGCTGCTTGTTCATGTCTCCTGCTCCCTGCCGTGTCTGGTGGCCTGACCCGTCCGCCATCTCCGTACCCCCACCGCGGCTGCAGAGCAAGGTGAACCGCACGGAGAGCGGTGTGCGTGCGGGAGGGGGGAGCAGGCAAACTCCTGAAACGGCCGGGAGAGGCCGGGGTGCCCAAATCAGGGCACATCGGGGATCCGACACATCCCTCGGGATCCTCCTCCTGCTGCTGCCTCTCTCCCCGCCCGGTGCGGGGGCGGCGGGCCGTGGCCGTGCCCTCGGGGCCCGCCGCCGTGTTTGTGTTTGCCGCGGGCAGTCTCATGGAAACGGCCCGGCGCTGCCTCCGCCCCCGCTGAGTGGGCAGCGACACGGCCGTCCCCGTCCCGTCCCCGTCCCGTCCCGGCAGGTAGGAGGGCCCGGCAGAGCTGTCAGCGCCCGGCCGAGGAGCGCCGCCCGCCGCGGAGCGGGCGGACCGGGGGCGGTGGCGGTGGAGCTGGGGGGGAGCCGCGTCTCACCGCTGCGCTCTCTTCCCTCTCCACGCCGCCGGGCCCGTGTCCAGACCCTCCCGGAGCAGCCATGGAGACCCTGGTCCGCCCCGCTGCCGGCAAGCCTCCGAGCGGGTAAGGCACCGCCGCGACCCCCGCTCCAACCCCGACCCCGTGCACCCGGCGCGGCATGGCCGCCCTGCGAGCCGGCCGGCAGGTGCCCCGAGCGGCCGGCCTCCCGCGGCAGGGCTGAGCCAAAGCAGCTCCAAAGTGCGTGTCAGGGAGCCGGAGGAGCCGTTTTGCGTTTGATTTCCTCGGGTTTTGTGTCCGGTGGGAAGTCCTGTAGCGTGCGCCGCGGAAATGAGAGCAGGGGGCAGCGGGTGCGGAGATGCCGGTGCTGTGGCAGTGAAGCTGCCCCTGTGCAGTGCTTCGGCGACCTGTGGGGGGTACGACAGCTTGATGGGGTTTTGTTTTTATAAATAAATGCTTAATTCCTGTTAGTAAAGGGGTCTATTTGACTATGACCCTTTACTGTGATCCCTTAAGATAACCTTTTATGAGAACCATTCAGCATAATGTGCTTCCCCTCTCTGTTGTCAGAGTAGATGTAGTAGAGTGGCTGTTGACTAAAATTCCCGACAGAGACTAATATCCAGTACTTTTGACGAATATCTAGCACTCCTCTAGTGCAGATTAAAATGTTGTCCTGTTTGCTAGGTATCCAAAGTTTCATTAAAATGTTTGAATTTGGAATGAGAAAACATGCTGTTAGTACACCTCAGAGGTTCGCACTGAGCTCTGAGGGTGCTTCAGAATAAAGCTCCTGGTATCTACACACACATTTTCATCGCTGTGAATGTGAGGTTGTTCCACGGCCAGACTCTGGTATCACGTAGGTGGCCAGAAGTGACAAGAACTGCACTAACTTTAGTCAGATCATTCCTGACAGCTCAAGGAGCAGAACTTAGTCTTCAGGTTAAGATGTGCTTCAAATATTGTATAGCAGCATGCTGGTGGCAAAGCTGTGATGCATGCTGATTGGGGCTGCCCGACTGCTTTACCTGAATTCATGTCCATGTGGAAATACTCCTGTCTTTTCTCGGGAGCTGGAGGATCTCAGCCTGGACGTGCCTGTGCTGTTAGCCAGGGGTTTCACTGAGCACTTGGTAATTCCTTGAACTTCTAACAGCTGTACAGGAACCAGTAGATGTTTGGTCCCTAATTAGATTGTACCCCTTCCATGAGGAAATCAGCTAGGACTAGGAAAATGCAACGAGGACAGCTTCATCTGTCTGTGTCGCTTTGCATATGAATCCAGATGTCCCATACATCTGTAGAACTTGTCCAGGCGTGTGATTTTAAGGTGACTGTGGCAGAAACATTCCTGTTGTGGCAGAAGAAATGCTGTACAAATTCCCAGCTTGTTGACTGGGTTAACTGGCAGTTACGAAAGCAAGAGGTTAAAATGACCTCAGGTTTACAATTTTTAACAATATTTAGGCGGAGCTGTTTTGCCTTTATGTAAATCATTAACAGTAATGTTAAGAGTTTCACTTGTTAAACAGTGAACTAATTCAATGTATGATTTGGTAAAGAGTTGAGCAGCTCTGCTGTATGCCTTAGACAGATAAATTGCATGTATTTTGCGGCACAGCTGCTTGAGAATTGCACATTTAAAAGAAGGATACTGTTCTTTGGTTTTCATGGACTTTTATTTGGTCTTCAATGGCAAAAGGAAAAAATGCAGTTTCTGTTGTTGCTGAAGGGCTTTTCCCATTTCTCAGTTTCAAGAATAATTGTGGACTTCAGTATCAGTAATTCTATTGGCAGTAATTTCTAGGCACAAGTTTTATAAAGCTTGATCAAGTTTGTAAAGCTTGTAATTTATTACCTAAATAAACATTTATTTTAGGTTATTAAGGGGAATTCAAGACAAATACTAGCAGCAGAAATCAGAAATTGTTCTTCTGTAGTGACGGAATGGGTGCTGGAAGAGAGAAATGCACGTGTTTACAACCTACTGCCTTGGTGCCTGCATCTGCACTTATTTCAGTAGGGAGAGCAGAGATAGGCCTCTCTGTCTGGGTCTCTTGAACAGCTGGCTGGTGACTTTATTGACCGTAGCATGGCAAAACTGACATACATTGGTCATGAGAAGTATAAAAGGC
The DNA here is from genome assembly GCA_011076525.1 of Nettapus auritus. Classification (NCBI taxonomy): domain Eukaryota; kingdom Metazoa; phylum Chordata; class Aves; order Anseriformes; family Anatidae; genus Nettapus; species Nettapus auritus. Next base: position 86,306,301 of record CM021766.1, on the reverse strand, counting down.
TTGAACCTAAATGAGCACTTGTAGGATCAGTTTGTGCAAAGGGCAGAGCATCGTCTGCTGCGAGTGCAAGCATCGTTATCTCCTGCTGAAGCCCACACTTTGTAGGCGCTCCTCCGTCCCTCGAGTGGCCTCCCTTGCAGTCTTCAGCAAGGGTGGGAAAAGTCCCTACAAGAAACAAGATGCACGAGCACTTTTCTTTGAGTTGGACCTTTATTGTTTGTGCTTCAGCCTCGTTCCCTGTCTCACAGGGTCATAGCACAAACACAGACACATGCAAGCACACCTGCTTTGGAGTGATTTATCTGCCGGATTGAAGTGACCGGGTAAGACAGATAAAGGCAGCGAAACGTTAGTGACGTTTCATTTCTCAGAAATGAAACCCACGGGTAAAAAGCATAGGTCACACACCTCAACTTGTTGAAACCTTTCCCTTTTATTCTATATCTACTCCACGTAGTGAAGCAGGTTACCTTGTGAAATCCCACACCCAGCTTTTAAACAAACAAAAACCAAAACCATTACAATGTTTAGCATATTATTTATAAACATTGTATTGGAAAAGCCTGGAGAGCACCGTTGTCCTCAGAATGTCTGTGTGAATGTCATCATAGCGTATCTTACACCACATGCCAAGTGTTACAAGATTTCAGTTATATAGAGACAACGGTGTAATTAATCTTTATATTGGAAAACTGGGCAATTTTCACACTTCACCTGCTTTGTATTTATGAGAGATTTGTGTGAAATGTGCAGAGTGCTGTAGGGCAAAGGATGACGATGACAAAAATGTAGGGTATCAGAGTGTTTTGATAAGTCCTGCCTTGGCCAGATGAAAGACTGACCCTTGTTTTTTGGTGTTACCCTTCATGTTGTGTCCTGGTTTGCACCTATACTGCTGTTGCAGACTTCAGATGGCATTTATTATGGGCACGTGTTTATTTTTCGCACCAGTGTTAACCCTGTCCTCCTCCCACATGTAGTTGGGATCCAAATTATTTCTTTTCATGTCAGTGGAGATACGTCACATAAAAACAAAACCAACAACAACAAAACCCAGAAACCTTCAGGTGTCAGTAACAGAAGAATTACGCTTGCTATTATGCAAAATGAAATAGGGTGGTTTTTACTGTATTTTGCACCTCTGTATGAACATGACTATTGACCTGATATACTGCAAGCACATGTATTTTCAGTCATGACTGATGTCTAAGGATTGCTGAAGATAAGCAAGCTAATTGTAACAATAAGCAAAAGGGAGAGATAAATGCAGTACAATTCAGTTCTTACAGCTGTTCTTTCTGATTTCCAGTTTCCTATTTCTCCTATCCTTCCTCATTTTTTCCCTTCCTTTTACAAGTCTGTAAGCCTCATACCAGAGCGGAGGGATGAAATAGAAGTCTTCTTAAAGTCCCTGCCATTTCTGGGCCGCCTAGAATATTCAGGATTTGTTCTCAGTCTCCCAGTCTCCTAATTGTCTCATTATTTTCTTTCCCATGGATATCCTCCATATTTTTTCATCTTGCTCTTTTATGCTGCTTCTGCCACTGTGGATGAAATTGAAACTCCTATTTCCTGCTGTCTCCTTTCCATTTGTTCCTCATGTTTTCTTCCTGCAATTCTAACTTCATTTTTCATCAGATTTTGCTCCTATAATCTTACATCTTGGTTAAATTGCTTGTCTGTATAAAAGCACGTCCTTGCTCAGCAGGGGGTAGCACTGCATTTTGATGGGACAGACGTTACCTACGGCCCTGTCAGGGCAAGCTGCACCAAGTACAGTGGATATCCAGGATCCTGCAGTAGGTAAAGTCAGGGCGAGGGGGGGCTGGTTACAAGTTGGAGCATTCTCATATGTGCCATTTTAGCTGATGATAGCCATTAAGGAAAAAAACAAAAACAAAAACAAAAACAAAAAACCTTCCTAAATAGTTATTTGGAAGTCAGTTTGGTGAATACATGGCTGTTTTGTGCGTAGTTAATCCTGTCGGTGAAGTGGTGTATTGCTTTTTGCAGAGTGATTCAGATGAGTACAGCTGTGATTATGGCCAGAAAAAAAAAGATTTTTGTGTGTGTGTTTGAAGGAATGAGACTTTTCTTGAGTAAACATACATATTCTTAAACGTCTATTGTGCTTTAAATACTTATTTAGACTCCTGTTGTCACAGGCTTCAATTATCTTACAAGCATTACGGAGGCTTCCTAACAGTATTCTTCAGGGGTAAGGCAATACACCTGGGTGACTCCATTTTATACAGGCAAAAGTGTGACCATGTTTACATGGCTTGCTCAGAGAGCTGCCAGGAGGCCTGTGGCAGAGCTGGGGAAGCAACTCGCTTCTCCTGAATCACAATTCAGAGCCTGAACAAGTGTTCCCCTGTGCTCAGCTTTCAGCTACTCTCTCAGCATCAGCAAACACTTGATTTTCTGGCAACAGCTATGGTCTGTATACTGCAGCTTTTTGTGGTGCTCTGGCATTGTGATTTACATGAAAACTGACAGCTTTCACACTTTAATACTTCTAAGAGATTGAGGGGTCTTTAGAAATTTATTCTTCTTAGTGGGTTAAGCCAGCTCCTGCATTAGGAGCTGGGAATGGAAGAAGACTTAAAATGTTTCCAGCAAAATTTGTGACGTAAGGATCTTAAAAAGTACCTGCATTTCCAGATAGCGGATATGACAGCACATGCTAAATCCTCTTAATGTGTAGGGTGTTTCCAGAGCTGCTGGCTGCCCCATGAGCCGGGCTGCTTATCGTTAAATAAGTGATGCTGGGAATAGCGTATTGTTGTCATAGTTTCAGCATTACAATGCCAGCGATGAGCAAGGGACTTTGCTCGTGCCAAGGAGTGACTCACGGAGGTTGCACCGTGGGGCAGTGCCAGGGTGGCTGGCACACGTGGTGCCTGATGCCCACTTTTAGCACCTTTGCGCAAGAAAGGCTGCCCTTTCGGGTTCGTTATTCTCCCAGCTAACGAGCTGCACAGGACGCCGGGCGTTTGCGCAGAGCAGCGGTTGTAATTGGAGATGTGGCAAAAAAGCAGATCCAAAACGGTCTTCCTCTCGATGTTCCTATGTTCTTGCTATGGTTTCCAGATTGAGAGGGTCTGTTTGGCAAAAAATATTAAAAAATAAAAATAAAAATAAAAATCTCACTTCTGATCCTGTAAATGCAACCTGATACTTGAGCGTTCAACTGCATTTTGTTTGTGCATTGCAATGTATTGCATGGGAAGAGTTGGCAGATGCCTGTGATGGTCGCAATGATGGTACTTGAGTCAGAAAGCTTTCTGTGATGCTCAAAAAATGATACAACACTGATAAATTCTTTTTTTTAATTATTTTTTTTTCTCCTTTTTGAGGCAGTGAGCAGCATTGAAGCAGGTAGGAAGCAAGCTGATGAAGTAGGAGAGTGGTGTAGGCTGGGAGCGAGGTGCTCACCAGAGGCGGAGCAGACAGACTGCATTTTTGGGTGATCCTCTGCATTCCCCAGTGTCTATTTTTATTAAAGGTGATTGGGCGGTGTGCAAGTTAGAAGGGTGGTCTGTGAGTTTCTCTGTGTTACTGCGGTGTATATAAAGCCGCATGGCTTGGTAAGGTGTGATGGAGAGTCGCTCACCTCCATAATCAACAGCCAGCTGGTTTGGGAACTTGCTTACAGAAAATCGCATACGTAGACCTGCTGTGTGTAGGACGAGTGGAAGATCAAGTCAGCATTAACTTTTGCTACACAAAATTACCACAACCACCTGAAAGCCCACATTTCTTAGAGCAAGAAGCCAAATAAGTATAAGCAAGCACTAGCAATGACGCCAAGGCTAGCCGAAAATAGTGTTTCTGAGCCATGCTGGTTTTGGGGTGCTAACAGTAAAACTTCCCTTACCCTATAGAATAAACAGACAAGATGCAAAGTCTGGCATGGAGCTTGCCAGATGCACCACTGGCATGGAGCTTGAGCAGGAAAATCAATTTTTTTGTTATCAGTGTTCTAAATATAGCCATATTGCAAGGTTCAACAGCAAGTACCAATTGAGAAGTGCTTAATCAGATAAGTGTGCCTTCGTGTTTTTAGTAAGAACAGCTAATGAGCAGAACCGTTCCCTGTTTGCCATACCTGTTTTCCATTGCTATGTATTTTATTTATATAAATGCACACTGAGCTGATCAGCTGTTACTGAAATTTTATTTTCAAGTTGAACCAGGAGGGGGGAACTCCCTCAGTTTTCTCTAATTGATGGTTAATGACATTCTCTTGAAGACCTCACAAATATGTAGAGATCTGAAATGGGTAACATTGATGGTCAGTGAGGTGCTTCCTGAATTTTCAAGCATTGTTTTAGTAAACATGTGCTTTCATCTACAGTAAGATGATATGAAACCTTTTTATATTACTGCTTTTTCATTAGTAATCGCTGCAGTAGGTATATCTGGTTGTCTGTTAGCACGTTTCCTTGAAGGTGATGGCTTAGTTACAGTAGGGACCAACAGAATTCCTAAATATGAGCTCTCCGTTGATGATCAGTTGTCCCCATCTTCCAGGTCTGTTTTTTCTGGTAGCCTGCCAGCCCTCTTCCCTCCGAAGGCTTCCGTGAGAGCCAGCTGGTTGTTTTGGGGGGAGGCTGCTGGGTTTCTCCTCTGTAGTTGCTGGTGTTAAGAGATGGAGTAATGGTGACACCAGGAGGAGCTTGTCCTCCAGGCTGTGCCAAGGTCATCAGGCTGCTGTCTTTGGAATACCCACCAAACGTGGGAAAAGCTCAGTCAAAGCTGACAAACAAGAGGATAGCTGCAAAGAGCTCAGTTTTATATTGTCTATGTGGCTTTTGCTTGAAAAGCACATTTCTTTCTGCCCGCCCTACACATACCACAGTGGGAATGTCCCTGTGCTCTCCCGTGAGGTCTGCTGGGAGCTGTGGAGGTGTAAATAAAGAGAAAACAGCAAATTCTGTTCAGCACCTTTTAAAGTAATATTTTTATTTCATTTTCTGTGTAGGTTCTGTAGAGTTTTTTGGGTTATATTAACCATTTTTTCCTGCTTTGATAGGTTCCAAAATGATGTATAAAACTCCAGGTTATTTTGCAATGTAACAATTATTTCACTTTTGTGCTTACTTCTTCACTTAGGTGGCTTTTCTTTCTATTTTTGTCTTTCTTTTTTCTTTTGTTTGAAGTGAGTGTCTTGCATATACAGCAAAAATACCTCCTAGATAAATACACTGAGGACGGCATGTCTGCTCATACTACACAGAGGAGAAGTATTTTCCATTCCGGTTTTCTCTCTGAGTTCTGTGAAGGGAGTCTCCAGAATCAATACACAGTTTCAGCCAAATTTGAAGGGAAGACTGTTTTCTCTTCTCTCATGTGCTCTTTTTATCTCCTCTTCTGCATTTTTGAAGGGCATGGCAATGGTTCTGGATGGTGGTGAGGGAATGCCTTGGTCTGACTCTAGATTCCACCTTTTTATTTTTATTTTTATTTTTATTTATTTATTTATTTATTTATTTTGAGTAGCTTCTCTTAGTACCAAGCCTACACTTTCAAGGATACCAAAGAAGTGACTCCTGGTTTCCCTGGAGGTACATCTCATGTTTCAGGATCAGCAGGGTTTCTCTGCTCTGGGCTGGTCACGCTGCTTGCAGTCGCTCCGAGAAACGTGCCGGGCCATGCTGAGGAGCCTCGGTGATATTGGGCTTTCACCTTGGGAAGGATACCATGTGTTGCCTCCTGGCATGATTAAAATCTTAGTACGGCGACACCTTCAGATCTTCCCAAGTCTGTTTCTACAAACTCATTACATACAATTACAGCTAGGTCAGATCATGTTGCTAAACTGCCGGTGTTGTAATTAAGGAAATTATTTATTTTGCTTGCTTTTAATTACCTCTGCTTCCCTGCCTGTGCTGAGGTGGAGAGTCACTTGGTCGCCTACCAGCAACACGGAGCAGCCCAGCACGAAGGAGTTACGCTCCGCTACCAGGTGTGCATAATCTGCTTTTTGAGGCACACGGACTTCTTGCTGTTGTTTTACTGCTCCTTAAGGTTACGCTCTGGGTTCCCTGGGTAGCTCCTTGCCTAGAGGGAGACAAAGCAGGACCAGCTCCTGTCCCTGTGTTTCCAGAGGGAGCCCTGTCTGCAGCCTGGGGCGTGCTGCTGCCAAATTGGGCTGTGCATCCCAGGGGAAGAAACCAGGGTTTGCATCGACGTCACCCAAGAATTTAACACAGCCTTAAACTGAAGCTTTATTTTAAGACTAGAGTATATCTTTACTTCTGAGCTTAAATTAGGAAGTTGCATCCTGTCTTCATGGCAAGTCTGTTACTCCTGAATGGGTATTAATGCAGCATTACTTTCTTCTCGCCAAACCTGGCTTTTCTTTTGTGAGACAAACACCACCGCATCCACATGTGGATGGATAAAGGGTCCAGCATCAAACATGAACTGTAGAAGAAAGGAAAAAGAGAATTACCCTTTTATGTGGGTAATTACAGAAGAGGAATTTAACTTAAATTAAGAGATCTGTGGATTTTACAAATGATTGTGTACTAAGGAGGATAAAAACTTATACTGCACTTTAAAAAGTTCAGTAGATTTATTTTCTCCCTTCAGTTCAAGCATTGCAGATTGTACTGTCTGCATATGACCATCTAGAAAGGGACTATCTAAGCATAGATGGAAATATACATTGGTGATTAAACAGTTTCATGACAAAAGTTACTTTTCTTATATTAACTTTTTAGCAGTTGATACAGTTAATTCTTGCAGCTCTTGCTGGGATTTGTGAGAAACCAGAATACCATCTTGAAAATGCAGTTAGTTGTTCTGCAGCTAGCATGTACCCAGTGTTCAGTCTCATGGTTATCAGGAAAATAACTCTTATAAGGAAAATGTATTATAGCTTTGGTTAAGAATTCCTCTTTCTGAAGAAGACCAATTGTGAATTCTAGAAATAGCGATGTATCCGTGGATGAAATGAAAGCTGTTATTTTTATTTTTTCTTTCATTTTTTTTTTCTTTTAGTAGTTCTGTTTTGCATTTAATAAACAGCATCCCAGTGGTTTAGCACTCGATGCAAGGATCAATAAGCAGAGTCTCACCTGCCCCCCCGCACCCCCTTATTATCCCTCAGCTATATTATTTCTTTATAATTTAAAAAAAAAAAAAAAAAAAAAAAATAAAATACTGCTTTATTTTCCTTATATAAGACAAACCAGGGGCTTGGTTTATTTTGTTCTTTTAAAGACTGCCAGTATAATATTGTACAAAATAAGCAGAAGGGGCTGGGCAGATTCTGTCTGTTCCTGTGGTTTGTCGGGCTGTGTTGGGACAGAGACAGCAGGTCTGCATGCACTTGGCCAGGAAGCCCCACGGAGCAGCAGTACAGGTTAATTGGAATTAATTAATTATTGCAGTATTGGAAATGGGGCTTTGGTCAGCTGCTCTGGAGCAGCTTGAGTTGGTAGGACCCTTTGAGCTTGGAGGAGAGTGAGCACATCCACACTTCCATTGTCTCAGAGCTCAGCTTTGGTGTGAAGGGCCCATGTGAAGGACACGTTCAGTTTTGCTCTGCCTCACTTGCCGGGCCCACTTGTGCCCATTTTGGGGATGAAATCACAGCATCTGCTGCTGGGCCAAAGGTGCAGGAGAGGGACCACCATGAGGCCACTCGTGTGCACTGGGGGCTGGCTGCGGGTGCTCACTGCCCTCCTCTCTTTACCGGGGATCTGGTTGGTATTTGCTGCTGAACTAGCACAAATGAGGTATCCCATCATAAAAGGCCACGTGTGTGGTGAGTTGGGTTCCTGTGTTCCCCTATATAATCCTTCCGTGGATGCTCTTTATTTATATGATAGTGAGCTTTGCAGCGCCGTGCTTCCAGTAGTATTTTACAGCCAAGGACCTGTCTCACACTAAGGACAGGTTGCTCGTCCTGGCTGAGGATAAAGAGGTCAGTTGTTCCTGTTCTCACTGTTGTTCTTCTTGCAGGCAGGCAGTGCTCATATTTTTTATTTTTTTTAAAAAAGCCCACAACTTGTCATGACATTGCGCCAGCTGTGTTTAAGACTGCTGCTCATCTGTATCATTGTTTACTGTTTATTATTGTGTATGCTCAAATTAGCCATAGTTATTTTGGAATGAAATCTCTTTGCATTCAAGTGGTTAAATACGATACTTTCTCCTATTAAAAATGAGATCTAGGTCTACTGGAAAGTATTTTACAAATATAAAACTGCCTGAAGTATTAAACCTGTTTATACAGATACCTCGGGTTTCTTGCCATGAAAAGCACCGTAAATTCCCCATGCTGCTTCATTTTCATAAGGATTTACTTGGAAAGAAGTACTGCTTGCAGTGCATTGCCAATTATTTATATTACTAATTTGCTACCTGAGAATAATTTCTGATTTTTTTTTAATTCAGTGTAGTATTGAACTGATAGGAAAACTGCAAGTCTTAAAAGTACCTGTATTTTCCAGTTTAGCTTAAATTTGCCTGGAAATAATTTGATAGCACTGAATTTTTTGTGTGTGTGCAAATTAACTTTGCTTTAAAAGCGACGCATAGATGAACAGTTTTCAGTCAATCTTTTAAAATGTAAATTCCCACCTACCTTTTTGATTGTAGGATAAACAACTCGGTGCAGCGTATAAAATATGTGGAGCTGCCTTCATGTAAACAGCCTCTGCGCGCAGGGCTTAGGTGCCGCATGTGGATAATACCCCGCAGCGAGCGATGACGGGGGCAGAGCCGTGGTTAGGCAGCCCGTGTGTGCCAGCCTCTGCCGCAGACCAGCCCTGCAAAGTGAATGACCCAAATACTTCCCAAGGGGCAAGAAGACACTCTGTTGCTGCTCTTTTGTGGCTATCTGTGGTGTTTCAGCCTTCTGATTAATCTCGGAGCAATGATCTAGCTTGTGCTTGTGCTGTGTCTTTATCCGAGCAGATGGGACTGAACATGTCGCTAGCATGGGGGCTGAATTTCTCTCCCCAGCTTGGCCAGGAAGGGGTAGGCAGAGTTACTTGGAAAAACATAATGTGCAAGCTCAGATTGCAAACAAACCCCTCGTGCTCTGTTTAGCACCTGGCCGTACGTGTGCAGCAGTATTCAAATATCTATAAATCTTTCATAAACATTATTTATATTAAGACAAAACCCCAAATCAGCAACAGGGTTTTTCCTGCATCAAATTGCCTTCGCCAAGCATTATTTAAGGTTAAAACATTAAAATTATCTAGAGAGACTTTGCTTAGTATTCTGTGCTGCTTCTTACTTTTACCAAGGATATCACCACCCTGTAATAGAAAGAAAACCTGTGAAGTGTAATGGTAATTAGCTGTCCTGATGCAGCTAAGGGAGTAAAACTAGTATTCTCTTATTTTCCAGCAGCCAGGTAAATGTTTGTATAAAACTTATGGTTCTGAGCGAATTGTAGACTTCATGCTCCTTTTGTGCCTTCCAAAGTGTCTGTGATTTGTACCAGACAGAAAATGCCTCAGTTATTCCTAATTAAATTATATGGGCACAGAGAGATCCACAGGGGACCTGTTCTGGAAGCGGATGCTTTTTCTCTCGTGGACTGCTTTGCTTGGTGCTGGTAAGTAGTATACGGGTAGCTGCTTTGGAGAGCTGCGAGGAAGGATGAGGGTATGAAGGTGCTTCATGCATAGCTCCAATCACTGCATGAAAGAGGTCTCCAGCTTCAGTGCTAAGGGGTAGAACAAATGAGTGCGTGGCAGTGAGCTGGTTTACTGCTCTTAGAAGAAGTATGTTCTTTGATCCTGATGGTTTGGTAAGCTCTCTGGACATTTAAAAGCAAACGTGTAACTATTTTAGGATTCTGTGAAAGTTGTGCTTGTCTCTTGAGTTAATTGTGTTTGCATTTCACAGAGTTGCAGAGGGAAGATTAAACTTCGGGTAATGCGTGTTGCGTAATATTGAAAATAAATGTTACAGTGCAGGACCTTACTTCTGGAGCTGGCATTTCCCAGTGTCGTACAGCCGTGCCGGTCCTTCCAGAACTGGTCTGGGGTCAATTTACATCTGGCAAGGGTCAAGTCCTAGAAGGATTTCTGAAGATGATAATCTGACAGACCGTGCACACTGTAGATTGTAAAATTTGCTGTACCTGGGGAACTTTAGGTGTTCCTTGGTGAAGTTCACGTTACTTGCACATACAGGAGTCTACAAGTCTTGTAGATTTCTGCATGGTCAAGCAGTGGTGTTCTGGTGTTCGTGGTTTTATTCAGGTTGTCTGAAAGTACGTCCCTGGCGGCTCGGAATATTTATTCCAAGAATAAACTTGAAAAAAACATTTGAGAAGAAACTTGAAAAAAACATTTGAGGAAGAAAAAAAAAAAAAAAAAAAAAAGTAACTGTCTCTTGATAGTGAAGTTTATTCTTTCTAGCCTTTTTAAAACTCTTGCGAGTTTCTAATTCTGTGGCATGAAAGGAGAGCTTCATCCTTGAATTTGCACCAAGGGTTGAGTTATTGCTGCTTGAGGGCCAGGATTTCAAAGAGCTGGAAGGAGCCCCCACCATCCCTACTTGTCTTCTAGCTGGCCGCCGGCTGCTGCATTGGTGGCCCAAATGGTGCCCTCACTTTTGCTGTGGGATCAGGGAGTCCCGAACCTGGCAGATCCTATGGGACAGTACTGGGCACGTGGTGAGGTGGGAAAGAAGTGCACCCCAGTGTGAATCCCATTCCTTGAGCCACTTCTTGCCCTTTTTCCTGACATCTTTAAGTTCTCTGTGCTGATCTTATCTAACCAGGGATTCATGTGCTGCAGGAAAAGAGGGGGAAAAATGTGTTCTCACATAATCTGCTTCCAGCTCTTTTCAAGCTTAAACAACCCGGGTGTATTCTGCTATGCGTCTTTGCAATTACATAAAATTGATAACAAGCCATATCACCTCTGGTTGCAGATCTAAGCATTGGCACCAGCTCATTTATTATGTCTGAGTACGCCTCAGTGTTTAAATCAGCCTGTAATTAATAACGTGCTGTCACTACTATAGAGTAAATAAATGTATTCTAATGGAATAGTATTTCAATTTAAATGAGAGAACCGAGTAGATGGTAATGCACTTATTTTTTATAGTGATTTTTTTTTTCTTTTTAAAATAGCATTTACTACTTCATTGTGTTACTTTGTTATTGTCACAAAGTGGCTCGATTTGTATGTAGATATTTGGTAAATAGTTAAGGTGGTTTAATGCTTCAGTACATTCATTTATTTTCACCCCATTTCAAAACTTAATCAACAAGTGAATGCCATGTGGCTTCGTAAGAGCATTATTCAAGCCATGAAGTTCATTTCTAGTCAGAAATAAAGATGCCTTACATACAAAAAGCAGGGACATTTTCACCTGCAAAACTAACTTAGACTGAAGTGGAAGCTCAGAGCTTTTCTGGTGGCAGTTTCACTTTCCAACGTTAAAGTAATGTTTTAATATCTGAGTCCAAAAATGTACTTGAGGTAACAGGAGAGTTTTCACTTTCTACAGCAAATATGCATGGCATATCTTGCATGTTTTAGTTTCATAGTGAAGAAATTCTAATTCAGATAAACTGATAAACTGCAGCAAGTTGCCTTTTAGAGAAAGGGGAAGGAAAAATAAATGTTTTTTGTTTGTTTGTTTGTTTTTCCCGTACACTAAGTTGCAATATACAAAGTTTTTTCCTCCTTCACGTCTTTCTGAAATGCCCAAATCAGGAAGATTTATTTTCTTGGAGAGTCTGCTTTTTATTACTTTTGACTGAGCTTTATTTACCTACTTAAAGCAAAGTGTGCCGCCACCTTATCGCGTGAAGTGGCTGGCTGTTGCTAAATATACCCCCATGTTTTCGAGGCGAAGCCGTGCGTGAGTACTACCCATTCAGAGCAGGCTGACGGGGTGGGGAGGCACCCACCGGTAACCCGAGAACCCCAGCAGATGCTAAATTAGCAGCTGGATCATTAGTAACACGTCCACAAATGTCTGCTGGGAAATGATCTTCCCGGGACGCATGAGGCGTGGGTGTGTGGGTGCTCGGCACTCAAAGGGGAGCCGCGGGGCCGGGGGGGCTTCTTGTCCTCCTTGCCTTGCAAGGACAGCCGGACTGCTGTGCAGGCTTCTTTATTTGGGCGTGAAGTCATGAAATTTTCAAATGTCTGCAAATGCAAGGAGGGTGCCGGCAGCATTTTAGTCACAAAATTCAGGGAGAAAAAATACTGACGTGTGGAAAAGCAAGCAACATTAAAAGGGTGCCGTTAGTAATCCCACAATTATATTGTTTTCATCACAAGCATTAATAGATACAAACCACTGAGTGGCAGTAGATCAGATAGTGACTGGATGGGACCTTAAATCGTGACTGAACACTAATAAATCAGTGATGTGTGCTAGGCGGCAGCCAAGCGAGAGAATCAGAAACAAGACAGGACTGGGAGGAAAAATTAATTGAGAAAGCCGTCAGAGAAGTGCTGTTTATTTGGGAGATGAAACTTTATTTGCTCCAAGTCTTTTGCTGAAGCTCGTCTGAGTTTTCTGTGTCCCTCGCCACAACCCACTCCTTCATGCCCCAACCCTGTCATACTGCAGTATTGTATGATAACAACATATTTTGTTATCCTGTAAGCCAATGATTGTGTGTAAGTTTGCATCTGCAAGTCCCAATTTCCACAAGTTAAAGAAAGTGTCTTTTTTTTTTTTTAAGCTTATCGATTTGGTGAAAGTGATTCAATTTTCTAGCATAAACAGGTACAAAACCAATACAGATAGAATAATAGTATTGCCCTAGTTTATGCCGAAAGCTTTTCTGTGACTCCTTTTAGTCAGTCGAGGAGGGAAGCGACCTTCCAGGTGCCGAGCGTGACTGCGCTGGTGACAGCCGTGGCACTGGTGGGGTTGCACCCGGCCGAGTGAGCTCGTCTTGTTCTGAGGCACCGACTGGGATTTTTCGAATAACAATACCAAGTGAAGACTGCTCCCCCGCCTCCAAAGTCATGTCCAGACACACACGTAATACTGATTTAATGCATGAAGGTGCTGTGTCCTGGTCAGATCTTCTCCTCTGCTATTTCCACGCCAGCACCAGGAGCTGACTGAAGGTGAGGAGAAAGGTCAGGCTTTGGGGCTGGCTGGGAGGCTTTGGGTAAAGGTCTCAGGAAAGGCTCCACATGTCATGAAGGTGATGCTGACAGCAGCTCCCTGGCGAGACGTAAGCCCCTCAGCTATTTCAGTGTGCTGGGGCTCCAGTCCCAGACGTTGCTGTTCTGGAGTGGATGAAGAAGAAACTTTCAAACAACCTTCTTCATCTCATGTGGTAGAGTAATGTACGTATGCAGACCGTAGACTATTACTTGATTGCAAGTATATACATAGGGGTGGTTTTATTACAGAGAAAAAAAAATTACTCCCTGGTAGCTTTTTTATGGGGAAATTAAGGATTTTTTAATTGCCTTTCGGAAGGTAATTGCTTTTCCATCTTTGTACACATGACTGCAATTTAGCCTTAATGGAAAAGAGGAGTAGCTTGGTGTAAATCCCCAAGACAATGCTCCCCATTCTGATGGGGATTCAGAATGTTCCGCTGCAGAGCAGCCGTGCTGCATGAATGCACTGCCTGTTGGGAAGCAGGTGGGATGGCGAAGAGAGGTAGTTGGGCAGTGCATTGTGATATCAAAGCCAAGAGCACCACAAGCGGCTTTATTTTAATGTAATGGAATATTTTTTAAAGGATTGAGTATCTCCCTCATACAGGGGTTTAGCATGAGCCTTTGTCACTAACAAAGACGATTCCTCAGGGTTACGCTAATGTTTGGAGAGCAGTTGAGCTGTTTCCATGTACAATTTTACAGGATAGCTAGTTCAGTCTGGATATTTGCATGTTTTAATTTTTCTAAATTACAGTTCCATGCATTTTTTTATACGTGCTTCAATGCTTTAAATAAAATCCTTTAAAGCCCTGTAGTTACTCAAATACAGAATCAGTGCAGTAGTAAGTGTCTGCTGTTTTCTGTTTTGAAGGTTTGGGGTAATGTCTGTTTTGTCATTTCCAGTGTTTAGCATCAGGTCTAAATATGAGAATGGGCTGCTTGGTCTTTGCATATGAGACTATGTAAATGTTACAGAATTTCATTTAATTCTGCTCCCTTTCCTGAAAGCAGCACATCTCCAATGTACCTTAAGGATTCTTGAACAAAAATTGTTCTCCTCACAAGCACAGCTAGATATTCAGGACCAGAGAATACATATTTGACCAAATTAATTTAATCTCATTAGCACCAGTTTGCAGGCTGTGGAGTGGTGATACCATGTGTGATCCGTAAAGCTCAGGCTCACCCCTGTATAATTTTGTGGCACAATGTTATCCGTTGCATATATAGAGAAGAAAACAACTATAAACTTCACTCTGCTCATTTATATCAGTGTAAATCAGGAGTATTTCAGTGGAAATTGGTGATTTGTGAGAGTCTAGCCACTGATTTATAAATGATAGGAATCTTAAACCTGTCTGGGCTGTACAGCATTTTAATATAAATTACAGGGTTATTTTAAAAACCGCTATTAATACATAGAAAATGTTTATAATTTATCATAATTAAACAACTCTTTAGGGGGGTTGGGAGCTGATCTGGAAGGTCTGGCTCTTCAGCCTGAGGCTCTGGTCTTCAGCCCTTGGCTCTGCCTATGCGAGCCCACGAGATCGGCTGAGGAGTTTGCAGACCAGACCGTGTGAGACCGGGCAGGCATAAACCTCAACAGCACTTGGGATTAAACTGTTTACCCAGGTGTATGCCTCCATATTCTGTCAAATTCTGTCTCCTTTGAAGCTTCAGTTGAAGCAGACTCCTCCTTGGAAGTGGCAGGTTGATGTACAGTCGCTCTGAGGAGCTTTATGTCAAGACGTGGGGCCTGCGTTGGAGCAGCGTCCTGTGTAGGCGGCCTGCTGCTTCCCTCGGCCTTGCCCTGGATCCTGAGCTGCTGCCAGAACTGGAATGCCTCAGGTGCAAGTTAGAGCAGCCCCTTGGAAAGCTTTAGTTGTACACCTGAACGTGGTATGCACCAGCAAACCCTCTGCGTTGGGTTTGCGGCAGGAGGTGTTTTCCCTCAGTGTGTGGCTGCTCTGCAAATCAAGAGTTGCTAGAGAAGGGCCAGGCTCAGAAATGGAGCCAGTTCACATCTCTAGGACAAGTAAATTTTGCAAACGTAGGTACAACAACAGATGCCCTAACAGTGCAAACCGTGCTCCTGCACGGAGAGCCCATTTCTGAGCTACCCTGCCTCACCCTGCTCGCGTGAGGTGCCATTTCATTACGCAGCCCTGGGGCTGCAAGGCCAAGTTGCCATACAATAACACCAAGCAAAATTCATCCTGGTCCACCACTCCCTTCAGAAAGGGGGAACAATCTCTCACATTGCCTGTCTCTTGGTTTACTTATTCATTATAATACTGTAATGAGACCCTTGTCATGCAGTAGGCATCTGTAACAGATGTGCAAAGGTGGTTCGTTGTTTGTTTTTTTTTTTTTTTTTTCCTGTTAGTAATTGCAGTGGATTTTTCCAGCTGATCCAGCTGTTGGAAAATACAGTTTGAGTCCTTGTGGCTTTCCAATCCGTGTGAATGGAGGTGTTGCAGAAGGAGGTGCAGCCCCAGAGCAAGCCCTCTGGGAGGGTTTAAGCCAGCTCCAAGTTAATTGAGTTGTGCAAGTCCTGTTCTGGTTTGCTTAGTGTGGGACAGGATGCAAGAGGGTGAGAAGTATTCAGAAGTGCTTATTAAAAGCTGCTGCAAGCCTCTGATTGGTATGGGAGCAGGCATTCCTCGTCTAAAGGTGGTGTGCCCATGGAGCTGCATGCAGGTCCTGTGTGATGCAGAGTCCCTGACCTCCCCTGACACATTTCGTACGCTTTCACCTCTGCCTTGTCCATCATGTTTGTCCAGCTGGCTGCACCTCTCAAGCCTCCATCCGCACTTTTTGCTGAGCTGAATTACTGGCACGTCCCACCTTGCCACAGCCACTGCCTTGACTCCATTGCTTTAGAGCAAAAAACTCTTTGTGCCAACCCAAAACCACTTGGCCAGGCTACGTGCCCTTCTGTACTCAGCAGTCAGGTGTAAATAGTCTGCTGCTGTGTGCAGGGTTATTCTTGGCCAAAGTATTTCTAAGATAACACAAGTGTTGCCGCGTACAAACCGCCTTCAGAGAGGAGGGTGTGAGCAGGCAGGAGCAGGGCATAAGCAAAGCATCCCATGCATTTTTGCCACACTGAGATGCCACGAAACCAGCCCAGATGAAAAGCAGAGTGATTGCTTCACAGTGTATAAATTGAGGCTTGGCTCCAAGAGAGATTTTTTTTTTTCCTTTTTCTTTCCCCCCCCTTTTTTTTTGTATGTGTGTGTGTTTGTGTGTCATTTCCCTTTCATGCCCTCGCTGATTGCAGACAGAGGAGCTGTTGTTGTTTAGCAGCCAAAGATTCATTGATGATCGGCTACGAATATAAATCCAACATCAAGAAAAACAAAGCAGGGCTCCAGTCCTGCAAAGGAAATGGTTTCCCTTTCATTTCCCTAGGAGGATGAATGGAGGACACGTGATAGTTCGGCAGCTGAAATTAAGCTGCTGCTTGAAGTGATTTCAGGCAAAATTCTCCCCAGGTGATCACGTGGTTTAATGTAGCTACCTGAAAATAAAAATAACATTATACAGAAAGTGGAGTAAATGTACCATCTCATTTTCTTATTTTACAAAAAAACAAGTAGTGTAACTGTCTGGGTATCCATTGTATTTGAAGAAACATGTACAGTGATATGCCCAAGATAATAAGAGAAGGAAATCTATCCAAGTTTTTCACCCCCAGTTACTATTTTCATCTTTCAGATTTGTACCATTTACTATGTCCCCCCTAGAGGCAGGTAGATACGGATGTTAACTCATAGATTGGTGTTGAAATACAGTGGTGAAATCAAAAAGGGAGGTATTCAAGAGGGTGCTGCTGCTTATAATAAATAACTCGTGTGCTTTGTAAACCTTAGCTCTTCAAGTAAATGGGATATGGATTTGACTGGAAGAGGTAGTTGAAAGCAGAGACTTTACAAAGGGTGTAATTTACTAGTCTTGATGTGAGCAGAGGTAAAACCAAGTGGATAGTTAGCACAGGGCACCATCCAGTACTGCAAAACAGAGGGGATATTTTTTGTCCAGTGTCTCTTGGTGATACCAGTGTGACAACTTTGTGATTCTATTTTCTGATGTTGAATCTTTTTATGGGACATTGTAAACAAATACCCTATCACTAACTTTTTTAAGCATTTTTTTTTCCAGTTTGAAAAAGCGGAGTACACCTGCATAGTTTCATGTGGCAGCTATTCATAAAGTTATAATACTGAGTTCTATGTCATTGTGTCATTTCTTAATGTCAAATTTTGGTCATAAAATTAGGAAGAAGTACAGGTTATCTTGTAGATGATGACAGCTAGAGACTATACACTTTATATAGAGACACAAACTTCAGGAGCGCTTCTCAATTGGGTTGTACACTGCATTTAATATGAGACTGGACTGGTAATAAAAGGGAATGTGGAGCTCACTTTGAGAAGTTAATCAGACTCAGTTTTTGTCAAGGTTGTTCTCACTATAGCAGAACATCAGTGGCTTTTCTACAATAATGTTACAAAAAATAGTAAAAACATCCTTCAGTGGGATTCCTTTTTGGCTGGTGATGATAGCTTACCCTTTACCTTGTTGTTATCTGGGTGTCCTCATTTAAGCATGTGTTGCTGTTCGGGACTTGGGTGTTCTTCATCTGCTGTGTGCTTTCACAGTGAACTCGCAGTACCGCAGCAAAGGGATCTCTGGCTGTTGCTATTAAAAGCCATTTATTGCCTTTTTGAACTAATTGTGCAACAGGCCAACAGGGATCTGCAGTGTTCAAGCTGTGGATCTGACTCACACACAAGTGCAAAATGAATTTAGTCTATCAGAAACTGATCTGCACCACTGCTGTAGCTGGTGAGAACATTATTTCTAATCTTGGGTAGATGTCAGATCTCTTTCCTTTTCTTCCTGTGTCTTTCAGCTCCTCTGCTAGTGCAGCGTTTAAGCTTTTGTTACATGCAGGATCTAATAGTAATCAGTGGGAGCGAGCAGTTTGGTTCCAGATGTCTTTAAGCACAGAAAATATTAATGGACATGTATTTTTTTTCTACTCCATTCGTGTTCAAAGTTGATTAGTCTGTTGGTTTTCAGTGGCAGTACTTGGCATCAGATTGAGAGGTTATGAGAAGTCATGAATTACGATGTTGACTTCAGTTCAAGCGCTGGAACTGCCAGGGTGTCTCACTATACAGAACAGAGCAGAAGGTGAGTTAAGGATATTTGGTTGAGAATTAATCCTGAGACGAGTAAGTTGATGTGACAAAACAATCACAGAAAAGAAAACCAAAATGTTACCTCAGTATGTAAATCAGCATGCATCATGCAATGTTAAACATGTTTCTTTTGGTGGGAGCTTTGCACAAAAATACTAATAAACAGGAAGGAGGACGTGCTTGATGAGTCTTTTTCAATTAGTCAATTTCTTATTCTCAGCAACATGAAATGGATGTGCCCCTTGATGCATGATCTAATCCATTATGTTGTCTGTAAATAACCGCTTCTACTTTTCTTTCTTGCTTCAAAATTGGATACTGTAGAGTAGTTATTGTATGTGCAGTAGTAGTAGAGACAGTAGACTTTTTCTTGCACACAATGACTTACTTGTGATACTGAAGATTAGCTTTCAGCAGATTACTGAATAAAGCACAGATACACTGGCTATCTGGCTGTACTGTGTTTTTCTGTGGATTCTTTTCAGCTGGAAGGCATGGCATTTTAACCGTCCTCTGGTTAAGTCTGGATGGAGCGTCACTTCCATTCTTAAAAAATATTTGGAAGCATAAAAGTGAGTTGTTTGAAGCTGCACGCTAAGTTGCAGAGGGACAGATTTCCTAGTATTAGCTTAAGTAAATATTTGTAGGAGGTTAGGTTCAGAGAACCTCAATTCTTAATCCTCCTGTGTGGGCAGAGCAGCAAAATCAAGTGGTTCATGCATCAAATTCTTCTGGCAGCCCCGCTGTTGATTTTTGGAGAGAGGGAGGCACCTTGCTGCCCACTCCTTTTCTGTTTCCATCTTACGAAAAGGAATAGCTTCTCTACCTGTTATTAATGGCTGCAAATCACGCTGAAAATATAACATGTTACTCTTCATTAGTATATGGATAATTAATAGAAAGTGTTACAAGGGTGAGTGGTCCAGTAGTAGTATATGAAGTTTAATACTGAATGTTTTCAGAAGAAGGGATATATTTTGTATTGCTGGTTTCCCAGCTGGAGCCCAGTTTGCTCAAATACGCCTTTCATACTCCTCTTTCTCCTGATGTCGTCTGTCCAAAAGACATGCTTCATGTGCTACTAGTATTCTCTCCTAGGCTGCTCCATTTGAGAGAGGTGACATTGCTGTTATTGTACATGAGGCTTGATGTACAGTCAGGATAGGATGATGTAAAAAAAATAAACGATTAATTTCCCATTGCCTATAAATAATCATTAAATATTATAAATGTTTCACGTATATTATTTGCATTTTTTAATTGTAAAATTTTTTAGTTCTGTTTGTGTAATGGCATCTGGAATCAGTTTTAAATCTTCATACCTCATGCATAGCTTCCTTTAATAATTTTTGTATGACTATTTTATGAATATTAAAAAAACGAAAGCTCTGAATTTCACAGTTATTTTCTTTCAAAATTACAGTTCAGTAATAGGATATGTATATTAAAGAGATCCCAGGAGGAGATTACCTCATTGGTTAAATTAGAGTTAATCTATTACTTTAGTGGACTATGCCAATTTACATGCCAAGGGAATTAACCACTTACACATTTATATTTCTGTAAGGGCTATTACAAAATCAAGCAGGCTGTTTATTTTTCCCCCTGCTTGACCAATAAGGGTATCTGAGATGCTTGCTTGCATTTTGTGATTTAGGTGAGTGAGCTCTCCAACGGTGGCATAATTTGCAGTTTTGTCAAAAGAAAGAAGTGTTCCTTTTTTTTGGCTCTCACACTTGTTTTTCATCATCAGCAATAAGAATGCAATAGGTGAAATAGTGCTGAGAATAATACGGGTTTGAGTGTCCTATCTGATGTGTGGGGATACCATGGGATGCAGGAATCAACAGCTTCTGCTCCATGCTGCGTCACTACATCTTGGTTTTTTATTGAGGTCTTGCTGCTGGTCAGCCCGAGGTTAGCATGGCTGCCCTGTTCATCTCACTGGACACGATTTGTTCCTGGAGATGGTGTCGTCTTAAAACTGTGGTTAAAACCCTCTTGCTTTGTAGATTCATTAAAAATACTTACGAGCATCTGGAGACAAGTGTGCAGTACCAATATGAGTAAATAGAATAAATACCTTTCTTTTTTTCCCTCTTCCTCTCCTTTTCATCCCTCCCAAAAGAAGCATAACATGTTTCAAAGCTTCTGAAAATAGAAGCAAAGCTGTAAATGTGAGCCATTTAAATAGAGGCGTACTACTTGATGAGGTTTTGTATACCCTGTCTCTGAACAGGTGGCCATAGGAAATGATCATGAATCTCTCTCGAATTCGGAAGGCAGCGTTCAAGCCACTGTCACTCTTCTGACTCACAGGAAAAGGGTGCCAGGGTGTGAGCAGAGAAATGGCTGCAGGAGTACAGATACATTGCTAACACTGATTGGTACCTTTATATTATGAATTGCTTTTTTAAAGACAATGTGATGTGTATCATACATGTGTATCAGATCACGAGTTGAGTAAGAGTATCAGCATTTGGTTCATGGTTTTGAAGACCATTACTGCCAGCTTTTCTGTTTGAGAAGTTAGTATCGTAACTGCTTACAAACCTTATTTTACTGCCCTGTGTCTGATAGCAAGGTAATCGAAAACAAAAACATGGCTATGGGGTTTCATAGTTTGAACAACAAGCAAAGTCTGCCTGCCATCATTAAGATCTGTCACTACAGCCCTGTGTTGTAGTACTGCAAGAGGAAGTCGTGGTTACCTTGTTTTCGTGTTTGAGGTTGAAGTAGCCTTTTCTTCAGCTGGCTTTAAGAAATTGTTGTCTGTAAGCTTACTTTTCGTGTATTTGATTTCACTGGGTGCTTGGGTTGTTTATTTTATTTCTATGTCCAAGTTTTGCAAGTTCGTTGAAATGAAAGCTATCTTTGAATGGCAAACATTCAAACTTTGATAAAAGTTTGTCTCAAAGTATTTGTAACTTAACAGTAGAACATTCCTGTATCACTCGTGTGCTAGATTTGGGTGACTGAGGAAAAAAAATCAGGGCAAAAATGATAAGGAGCTTTATTTTTCTTGAAATAATTAGAGATTCCATGTTGATAGTGATGACTCTTAAGGTATAGTACCAGTCAAAGCTACAGGACAAAGGTAAGGCTGAAGTCCTCTTGCCAAAATCCTGAGGCCATGTGTGATCCAGCAGTGTTGGCCATAGAATGAGGAACTTGGCCACCCGTGTACCACAGTGAAGCTTCTCTTTGGCCCTCATAGTTGACTTGTCTGGTTTCATCAAGCACATACCAGGCTTGGCACGGAGGGAAGGTGGACTGGTTGACTCACAGGTAGATGAGCTGGCCCTGAGAGGTTTGTGTTATTTTTACTGCATAGCATTCCTGGGCTCGGCACGGACCTGGGTTTTAGTGAGATCTGCTGCTCCTGGCTTCAGCTGCTGCTTTTGGTCCGGTGACTGAATTACCTAGCACAAGCCTGCTCAGACACAGGCAGGCGCTGGGACTCCTTGTGAGTCACAAGCAGCCCAGATGCTGCAGATCGGCCTTGCCTTTCCGCTAAGACATGTGGGCCATTATATGCACCCTTTAGGTGCTCTCCCAGCCAGCCACAACTCATATATGGAAAATACCTAGCAAAAAAATGGAAATCTGTTGCTGTGTTTGGGCTACGAATGTCTGGCTTTTCTTCAGACCGGTTGAAACAGAAACTCCAACGTGGTTAAATTAATGAGCTGTGGAAGTTACTTGTTAAATAATAACAACTGAAGCCGGAGTAAGCTTTCTGTTAAGATTAGCTCTTCTTTCAGCAGTGACAATGTTTGTGGATTGATAGAAATTCTCTTTTCATGCGTACATGCATAATTAAAATGCAAAAGCCCACTTCTTGTCTATTCATCACCAGTTCATGTGGATAAGTTCCCTTATGAAGGGAGAGATGACTGACTGAAGTTAAAGTTATACTGTTTTATTTTTATGAAGCTTTTTTTTTATGCTAGCACTAATTCTTTACATTCATTTTAATATCATATACAGAGTTCTTCCCAATCCTTTTTTGCAGCAGATGCTAAGACCAGCAGTATGCAGCATACTATTTTCTCATGAATCCCATGAATATAGGGAAGTTTTCCTTGCTATGTGTTTCTGTTTTAGATTTCTTATCTCTTTCCAGTGCCATATACTACTACCAGCTATGCAGACTGAGTGCATGAAAAGGGTGTGTGGAATTACTTTGTAAGCCCAACCCAGATATTTTCAATTGTTCAGACTCTTCCAAGTTTAAAAATAAGTGGTTAGACTTGTTATGTGACACCATTCATATATGTTTAATTTGGCTGTCATTTGCCAAGACTATCAACATGCCAAGTATTCAGTGAAAGATTAAACTTTTAATTCATTATTTATTTTGAGAAGCAGCTGTGGTGAAATGAAATTCTCACTCTTCTCTTACTACTCCATCTCCATGGTCCTTAATCCTGCGATCGAGGAATTCTGTGATAAAATTTATCTTGCTTTTAACAGCTGTGTGGTCGGGATAATTGGAGTAAGGTCGGTGCATTAACAAATCTTTGCACACTGACGGAGAGATGGGACTGCTTGCCAGGAGTATTTTGACTTGTGTGTGTCTGATGCACTCGGGATGGAATTTTTTTTGCTACTTATGTCGACCTGATACCTGTGTTGGTGTGTTAGGAGGTGCCTGCTCCCAGGCGTTCTTCCGCTGCCTGGTACGAAGCGCCAGGCGTACATCATGTTCGACAGCAGGAACACGGGTATCCACACTCACAGGCCAGGCAGAACATCCCTGTGCTCTGTTTCGGGGCTTACGGACCTGGCATGCCATTTGTGCTGTCAAAACCAGCACATCCTCTTGTGGGGATTTGATGCGGATAGCATTGTCACCAAGTGACGCCGTGGTGTGTCTATCCCTAGGTTTGCACGTGGGCAGTGATGACACAGAGATGCTTATGGATCTCTTAGGCCTTCCGCAGTCACACAGTAACATTTTTGGCATGCTGTAGCCTACTAGGTCAATGTGGGGAGGAAAACAGCTTGGTCTACCAGTTTCCTGAACACAGCCAGCCTTCGCTGGCTGAGCCCATATGCTGGTGTTGTGGTAAAAAAATTGCCTGAGGCGAATTTGGAGGCCTGGGTCAGCTGTGCTCCGCCTCAGAAGCAGCATTGACTGATGTCCTTCCATAGCAGCAAGGGTCCCTCGCCCGCCTGGCTCAGTAGATGTCTCTCATCATTTCTTTATCTAAAATACTGTCGAGGACTATTCTGTTGGAATCGGACAGGCAGTGGAGTGAAGGCCGGTCGTTGCTTGCCTGCCTGCTCCAGCACCGGGTTAATGATTCACCCCCGGCATACGTGCCTGCAATTAGCCATGTGTGCTGTGGCACACCTGGGCTAGCTGGGGAGCCACTGGACGAGGAAGTTTTCTCTCTGGGTGCCAGTAAGACATTGAAAACAAAACCTACATTAGCATAATGAATGGTAGCGGTGTTCAGGTTTAGGTCTGCCAGTACCAGAGCCACGTAGCTGTACCGTTTCGGGATGTGTCACGAGATTGTGTTACCCCTCTTATTCGAAGCGGAGCTGTGGTAATGAGATGACTGGGAACTCGCCTCACCTCCTAACAGCAGAGGTCTACCTTTTGTAGGTTGAATTTTGTAGGGAAAAAAAAATGTTTTATTTATATAAAACAGTAATTATTTGCTGCAATTTGTACTATGAAAGGAAGTGGGAGGGGGGAAAGAACTTGTATGCACAACTTTGATAAGGCCTATACTTCAAACATGACACTCAAACAATGCTGTAGGCAAGGTTTTACGCTGGAGGGTGTTACTTTTGCTTCAGGAAGAGGGGGAAAATATGCATGCTTTTTGCTTATTCCAAAATAAAAGGCAGCATTTTTTCTGGAGGGTCTGTCAGACATCCTGGAACTCTGTGTTATTTGCTGAGGGGCCAGCTCTGACTTTTGGGGAATTTGAAATGCTGTCTTTATATCTTTCAGCTCCCTTTTCACCACCATCTGTGCTCCTGTATTCAGCATGGAAAACTTCAGCGTCTCAGCTTTGAAAGCAAGTCCCTTCTGTTTTGGCAGACTTCACTCAGATTACAGTTCCCTCTGCCCCGCAGCTTCGTCTGGGTGCCGTTTGTGTCAGGCTCAGCAGGAGAGAGGTCTCTGGAGGAGCTTTGCTCTGTGAGCAGCACCCAGGTTTTACCTTGGGTCTGTTCGCAGTCGGTCGTCCTCGTCCCTCGCTGGGAAGAGCGGTGCCAACATCTGTCAAGCGAGCAGCTGTCAGGGCCTGGCCCGCGCAGCGCTGGCTGTGTGCTGGCAATGTCACCAATTATCACTATGCCACCGACCTTCCTTTTTCAGAGGGGTGACCAGAGAGGCTGCGGTGCGGCAGCTCCCACTTCATCTGGCGTCCTCAGGTTTCCTTGACCTCCACGTCCAATTTTAGAACCGGAAATGATACCAAGTCCTCAGGGAGGTGATGTACGATGATAGCTGTGCTTGCATTTTTCATTAATATTTTTTCTCAGCTTCCCTCAGTTTTTTAAGCTTAATTTTACACTTAGGTACACAAGTTGCATGCGATACTCCCAGCTTTCAACAGGACGTGGTAGGAACACAGAGCTACGCCCTTGCAGACCCAAGCAGGGTGCCCGGGGCCGTGCCCTGCAGTTGCTCCCGGTGCCCCAGGCTTCTCCCAGGCACTGGTGGCTGAGGTTTGGCCTGGCCCTGATGCTCCAGAGCTGCCTGCAGGCTGGGGCAGGTGCCCAGCGGGCTGTGGGCACAGAGAAGAAACTCAGCTCCGCTGAGGCAGTGCCAGGCTCATTTGTCTGCAGGGTCAGTGGCAAAACCCCTGTTGGCCTCAGTGAATCCAGGATTTCTCCCTTTTGGCTGTGAGGAAGAGAAGCTGTGGGTGCTCCTTTCCATCTTCCCTCTTCACCCAGTGTTCCCAGGTGGCAGCTATCGGACGGGACAGGCATCCTTGTTTCGACATAGTCAGCCAGCAGCTTCTGGAGCCATACAATGCCAGATTTTAACATTGTTTTCATACAGTATGATTTTTTTGTGCGTGTGTGTGAAGTTCTTTGCTTGTATTTTCTTTTAAAAAATGTTGTTTGTTTGTTTGTTGGTTTTCTCAGCCATTTGGTTGTTTTCAGTTTAATTGACAGAGGGAAAGAGAAACCTAATATAATAGCTTTCTTAAAGTCCCCAGGAAGCTGATGGGTGGTAGAGAGGAGAGGCTTTGTAACCACCCTGCTCACAGGACAGCTGCAGCATGACATCCAGAGCTGAAGACAATCATCCAGTGCTCCAGAAGTGGAAATCCTTTCTCTTGATTAAAAGATAATCTCTAAATGACTGTACTCATTGGTGCTTGTATTTGGTATACATGTACCTTGTGCCATTTTTAGTGTGACTATGGAAATTCATGTTAGAAGGTAGTCTGACATATCCTGCTGCTTGCATGGGTTTTGTCGGCTGTGCTGCGTTTGCAGCTAGCTAAGGCACGTCTCCATAAACTTGCTGTCGCTGCTGTGATGCCCCCTCACTACTTGCAGAACAGCCTCCAGCATGTTTGCGTTGGGTTGTCTCTGAGTAGCATTTAAACCTCCCTAGCAGTAGGTACCTTTGCTCTCCTGGTGGTGTTTCTCATATAAAACATACAGTGCATTCCCATGGCTTCCCGTCTGCTGCAGGGTGGTGATTCAAGGTCTTGGTTTTGCCCTGTGGCATCCATAACAGCATCATCTGTCTCCTGTGTCCTGAGCCAGTGCCTCACATCTGTAAAACATACAAATTAATCAACCTTGGTTGGAATGTGTGTGATAAAGAGAGGAGGGTATTTGGCTCTTACCTCTCTGATTTGATACTCTGGGGGTGGGTTGGCACGCCTGTGCTTTAATTTATCAAGATCTTCAGAGTGTGCTTTAGTTTAGGTTGATACCACATGCTTTTTGTTTAGAGATTTAAAATTTATTAATAAATATGCCTAAAGGATACATTAAAAAGAATTTTAAATGGAAACTAACTAAATAAATGGCTTTTGCTGACTTAAAAATCATGAAAACATTTCTGGTCTTGATAAAAGAAGATCAAACTTCAGAGCACTATGTCTCAGCTGTTTGGTATTGTAAGTTTATTTGTGTTAACTTTTGTATAGCATTTGCAGTTCTTTTTTCATTCAGACTTTCTGTTTTTATATTAATGCAGGTCTTTTACACTGGAGTTAAGGTTGGAGTAGGATTTGTTACTTGACAGTTAAGTTTTACTTTAGTTTAGTTTGCTTAAGTTTTGTTACTTTATAATTAAGATTTATTTACTTTTACAAAATAGAAAATATTCAAATTTCAGTTCAAACTAAGAAATACTAGATGCCTGTGTTATTTGGGAAGGACAGAATGTCTTAAACCTGAAAGCAAAATACATGTGTTTTGTTTTTTTTTTTAATAAGAAATTTTATTAAGTGAACCAGCACCAGGAAAATACGTAGAAAATCAGCTGAAGCAGTGGGATTTTCTAGTAAAAGCAACTGTGGCATCCCATAAATATGGTGTCTGACAATAGTTAAGACTGTTGTGTTGAAGTGGAGCGTTATCTCATTAACACTTTGTATTTGCTTCATTAACATTTTTTTAATATACTGATGTACGTGATTTTCTTACTGTGTGCTGGAGTGTGAGTTAAGAAGGAATTATAAATGCTAATTAGGAAGATGATTAAAGGAGCAAGGAATGTATTGGCATTTCTGATTTTCACTCCTTTCAAGTGAACGTAGACTATCTTACAAAAATGCATCATTAGACCTTTTAGGGGATTTGTTCTTGCTCTAGAGAGCAGCTTGTTGGCCCCGTAGTTCTGGTGCAGCCTTCTTCTGGGACATGTAGTGCTCTACAGAGTTGAGAGTTGCAGAATAATTTTAAATAAAAAGGGGATAGATTCATGTCTTTGGTGTTCTAATCAGGGCAATGCAAAGTAAGCAAATTGTCTCCTTGCTTCTCCTCCAGTGTGTCAGCAGATCTAGATTTGGAATGTGTACGAGTGCCCACTGGATGTGAATGCAACCTGCCCCGAGAAACGTGGCGTACGGTCAGCATGAGAGGACCACAAGTGCCTCACTGAGAGCAAGGAAGTTTGACAGGAAGCATAGAGGCCATAGAGAAGCAGACTGTTGGTTTAGTTCTGCAAAAAAGCTGAACTCCCTCGCTGCCACTGCCGGGGTGTTTTGGTAGGATCTGATTCAGTAAGGGTGAATGGGTGAGATGAACTTCAGCAACATGGTTCTGGAGCACGATCATGAAATGGGAAATGATGATCTCTCAGCAAATGGTTGTTTGTGTTAACATTTACCACAGATGCACATATTTAAGCGGGTAATCAATCATTCTAAACAGTTCTTCCCCATCTGCATGTCAGCTGAATGCTTTTTTAAGGGTGTTCCTGGTTGCAGAAGGCATCAGGAGGAGTATTATCCTATAGTAACATCAGTGATTATCCACTGAAGCGCCCACTTGTAAGCATATATAACACTAGGAATTATCATGGTAAATCACAAGAGATCTCCTTCTCGTTTTCCCCTTATCTTTCAAAATTATTCCATCTTCTGTATCCCTTTTAAACAGACAAAGAAAGCATTTTATTACAGCAGGGCCGTAAGCTACAGTCTTCAAGCCTCGAGAGAGCGACTTTCAGTAGATGGTAATGAGGTAAGAGCTCTGTGGGCACAAAGATAGAGCACAGTCCAGTGAATGTTTAATCATCAATATACTGCATACACACGTGGAAGTTGTATCTCAGTTGATGATACTAGTGACCACAGGAGAGTTTGTAAATCAGTGTTGCTAGGTAATAAACTTCTATTATTTGTTTAAACAACCTTATTGAAAGTGATTGTTGATAAGAAAAGATTAAGAAAGGACAACCATACTGAAATCCACATAGCACTTATGTATTCAGGGGAAGGACATAGCTTGTAGAGTATTTCCAAGCGAGTCCCAGGCTTGCATAATCACATCTGTAGTCTTTGACCCATCTAGAAACACATTATCTTCCCATTGCTTTTTATTGGTTCGCTGTTAATAAACATGATTGATGAGCACTCATGTAATTATTTGGTTATTGAAGCCCGTCAAACTAATACGCTACATTTTTAGACTTCAGATTTTTACTGGAGAGCTTAGCATGGTGCTGTGACACCAGGCACAGACAACAAACTGAGAGTTGTTTGCCCTTGCAAAAAGCTGACAGTAGGAGAGAGCACACACAGTTTGAAGGATGCATGTTTGCCCAGAACGTGCAGAGGACACAATGCCCGTGGTGATGCCAGCCCACTTAGAAATGATGTATGATGTTGACTTTGTGTTCATGCCAGTGTATTCCCACAGGAAAGCCTGGTGAGTAAGAACCCAGTTAGTCAACATGAACCTGACTGCAGCTTTACAGATAGTGCTGAGAAACCTCACTAGTTGTCTCATCTGCAAATTATATTTTAGCGCCATGGTTTTCCCAGGTCAGCCACAGCATTTGCCATCTGCAGGGAGCTCCCTGTGTGGTGGCTGCCTGTGTATTTGTAGTCTCCTGTCTGCTAAACTGAACATCCTTACAGAAGCTCAGTGAAGATCTAGGAGCACTGAGGACACAACAGGATATGTTGGCAGCCGGGCTTGGACATATTGCAGTATAAGCAGTGATATTCTGCATGTCTCTTGGGATTTCAGCATGGACTTTTCTTTTCTTTTCTTTTCTTTTCTTTTCTTTTCTTTTTTTTTTCCTAGGCATTACCACTTGTGCTTAAGCTTTATTAACATAGAAATAGCAGGCATCCATTTTTTTATTTTCCTTTAAGCATATAATGCAAAGCAGTCTAATCAAAACCGAGAAAACTGAAGACACTGGTTAATACTTCAGATGAACATGAGCAACGTGATTTTGCTTTTTTTTTTTTTTTCCTTGCTAGAAAAAACGATGCAAGTGTGTGGGTAATGGAGGAAGAAGTCAATAATAATGGGGGGAATTGGACTGGAAGGCTGATCACTGAATGCTTCGCACCAGTTCTTCACTGGTTCTTCTGTAGGTCCCTCAAACTGCCATTGCACAACAATCTGGATCTTGGTCAGTGTGAGGTTAGCAGGTGCTAGATCAGATGCTGGAGGCTAACCATTTGTATCATAAAGCCTATATTTGTTTTGCCTTTATTGTTTTTTGTTTGTTTGTTTGTTTTTGAGCCTTTTCTGGCTGATGTCACTTCAAGGTTCCACTATTGTGACCTAGGGGCCATTTTTCTGGTATTGCTTTTCTAGAACAACTTTTTATGAAGGTAAAGATTGTTATCCAGCCTCCAGTAAAAATGGTTACTGTTTTTTTTATTATTATTTATTTCACATCTCCCACGCTAAAGAGATAATGTGTTGGTATATTTTGTATACAGAGATGCTGTAGTACTATACTAAAATCAAAGGAATTGACCATGCTGGAAAAGAGTAACTCATCTATGCTTTCTTGCCTTTTAAAGGACTTCTGTTCTTCAAGAAAAGAAAAGAAATCTGTTTCATCAGATGAGGCAAATACCTGTCTATCATTAGCTCCTCTCCCGTTTCATTCCGGTTCACTAACGCGAGGCTGGTGGAATCGCGCTCAGTGGCACCAGCTCGTAGTGTGGTCTTTGCCACACACTGAACACATGGGTGGTACTCCCAAAATCCTGAGATGCAGCTAGTAGGCCAGGCCTCACAGTGCTTATTCAGGCAGTGTTCTCATTAACTGCAGCGGGCATCTACCCAAATCCTGGGATTTGGCTGCTTTTTAAAAGATTTTCTCTAGGGCTTGTCTACGTGTTTTGTGTTGGTTTTGGGAGCTGGTACAGGTAGATCTGTTAGGCTCCCTAGTGTGTCTGTGGTTAATAGGTGTAAAAGCATTTGTAAGCTGCAGTATTATTCCTTGCTCATTTAAAGCCCACCCCACGTGTAGCTCCATCCTTGCTTCCACTGTGAGTGAGGTTGCAGCAGGGTGAATTTGCACCGCCTGTGCCATGAAGGAGGCCAGGCTCGTGTCCTGGTGGTTTCTTCTGGCCCTAAAAGATGGATGCATCACAAGACGGGTATGTTCGCTTCTTTGTGCTGGATCTTGAGGGGATGCCACAGTGACTGGGAGGAAGATTTCGGCTCTTACTGGAAGATAATGCACTATTAATTGAAAGTTTGGGTGATGTATAAGAAAAAAGCAAAACAAACAAACAAAAAAAACGTATTTGAGGACAGCAGCTGTACACTGACAGATCATCTGGCGTCATTTGGTCCTTGTCACTTGAGTGAAGCCGGGTCAGGGCAGGAGGACACAGGAGGACACCAGCTTTCTTGTGCTTAGCGGCTGGGCAGTGCCTCACCTGATGCAGTCAAATCTCAGCCCTGCAGTGGGAGACACCTTGGGCTCTCACCGAAGGGAGCCGGATCTGGGGGAATGTCCCTGGGAGCCAATTTGGAGCGATCAGGTCATTCGCCTGCATGTGTAAGACTGGGAAAAAGCAGCACCGTGCTTTTTAGTGATTGATTGCTATTGCTCAAGCCTGTGGAAGGTTTGAAACTAGAGCTACAATGCTACAAACTACGTCTGTTAGATTGTGTCATCTCAGCTGGATTTTTATTTGTTTATTTTCCTTTAATTTCACCCTTGGGCAAGCATGGCCATGTACTTCTATCCCCGCTTCCTCCTCCACAAGTGCTCTCACTCAGCTAGCTTCTGTTTTTTTTTTTTTCTTCTGGCATTAAAACCTTATTTTTAAAATACATAAAGCTGTAGGGTTTCTCATCAGTAAAATCAAATGGAAGATCAAAAATATAATTAAATAACTTTCATTTCTTTGCCAAAGACAAATTATTTTTTCTTGTCTATTTTGGGTGACTTGATCGCACCCGTAAGGGAATCATTTTCATCACGTCTGTCAGTGTGATCCTTCCTTAGAAATGGAATGATCTTTAAAAAGCAGTATGAAATTCGAATAAATGTTTGAAAAGAGAAAAGTATAAAACAATTACATGCCGTAATAGCCAGGGAATTCAGAGTGAAGACTATGTTTAAAGCAGAAAGAATTCTTAAAAGTGGGGAAATAAAGTATCGTAGGCAATGCTAATTTTTCCCAGAGCTCTATCAGCATGGGAGTAATCCAGTTAATTAGATCTTAGTCTCTGCTGAAGATTTCAGCTGTGTAGCAAGTGTAATATTTTTGTGACATTATAAATCATTAGGAAATGTAAAAGGATACTGGAAATAAGTTACTGTAAGAGTCATGTATTTTAGACCTGTAATTTATTGTCTACATGTGAGGCATTTAAGGACATAAGCTGCCTATATTGCACATGTAGTGAGTGCCTGTGGCAGACTGAGTGAAACTGAGAAAGCTGTCTCATTTTTCGTATTTTTTTCAGATAAAGAGAAAATAAAACCTCAGTTTAGTTAGTGTAAATGTTACAGATGGCAAAGTGGAAGGGGGTTCCAGCTTACAACGTAGGACTGTCTGGATGAGCTCCTGTAGCAGCTACGGACATTATCACCATCTCATTCCCTTGCTGCTTTCAGTTTTACATCTTTGTGGGATTTGTTTCATTTTTTGTTTTCCATTTCAGAATTTTTGATGCAGCTTTATTTTGGTTCTAATCTTTTTTTATTTCCTTCACATTTGTGTTGCATTATAATTTTTCTGAACTGCTGTGTCTACAAGGTGAAAGAATTCTACTTAGGCAGAAGGAACATGGCATGCCATTATTTACATCAGAGAGGGTCTCTTTCCCAGTCTGTGACTGAGGTCTCTGTTACTTTGCCATGAGCAATGAAGACTGATGGAGGTCTCTGAAGGATGTCTGCTTTGCCTGCTGGATCACTGGGCAGGAGGTCCTTCTGCCATACCGTCTGTGTCTGGGTGGGCTGAAGTATGAGGTGTGCCTCATGGATGGGTTTGTAGCTGTGCCTGTAGGCTTGCAACCACCTGGCAGTCAAGAAAGTCTTTTTATTATTATTATTTTTTTTCCCTCTCCATCTTAGACCTTATCTGAAGAATGACAACCTGAATACCATTGCCATGAGGGTAGAAGTCCCAGGACCACATTGGTTAGAAAGACAGCATGTTTTTTCAGCATGGGATTGTAAAGTCAAGGTTGGATCCTGTTGCTTGGTAGTTATATATTAATAAAATGTAGGTCCAAAGGGCTTGTCTTGAAGTTCTTTAATCTGGTGAAACTTTTCTTTGTTTCTATTGCTTTTCTTCTACAGGCTGTGCTACAGAAAAGCTGGTCTTGTTGCTCAGCTTGCTTGTTGTTTTTCCTTTCCTGTTTTGGGAGGCCTGATGAGAACAGTGCTGGTAGGTTGTTTTCCTATTCTACCTGGTCATTTCATGGCAACATGCGTTTTGTCAGCTCGGAAGAAAATGAGATGAATTATGTAAGTCCTTGTTAAAAGCTATTGTACGTTTGTGTGTTAGGATCAGCCGCTTGTTCTTGCTTTGTCTCATAATCTGGGGCCAGATGGGAGCCGTGGTGTGACCGTGGGTGAATCAGAGGCCTGAGGTGTTCTCGCTCGCGACTTCAGCAGCGGGCTAACAGCCGCTGGGAGCTTAGCAAGTGTCTCGGTGCTGAGCACAGGGAAGGTGTTTCTGGACAAAACTTGCTGCTGAGCTAAATCTAGTCAGAATTTAGCTCAGACTAAGGTATGGTATTTTTGCCTTTTTTATTATTATGTTGTGTTTGTAGCACGGAAAGCAAGCGTGTTTAAAATGGTCTTTTAAATCATGTTCTTTCTCTGTGCGTTATTTTAGTGGGGGAACAAAAAAGCTTTCATTACGGAGTGCTTTTGTGCTGTCCTTCGTAATCATCGTAGCTATGCCGGAGAAAGATGGTTTCTTTTTCTGGCCGGTGTTGTGCGGCGCTGCCAGGCTGCTCGGTGCGGTCAGGCTGCGGTTGCAGGGCACGGGCGGGCAGCAGCCGCTCTGTGCACATCCCGGGGGAGATCCAGGTGTGGTTTCAAGTCTACACCGAGTTGTTTCAGAAAGTTGACGGAGAAACGCAAATCTGTGCCATGTACCACGGTAAAACCACGAACCTGAAAGGGATCTGCTTCCACAGTGTCACTTCTACCCTTCCATGGAGACACTTTACAGTGTCTCAAGAGAATATATGGTCACTGTTGTGGAGAAGTTCTTATGAGGTTGCCTGACCTATTGCTTGGTTAACAAGGTTGTAGTGGGAATGCTTCCCTTCTCTCTAGTTTCTGTGAAGGAAACGGATGTGCACCATCCTTTCTGAGCAGAAGACGAGGATGAGAAAGGCCCTGACCGCCTATCGCCAAACCCAATGCATGTTGTTACATACTTTGTGGAGGCAAAGTGAGCATCACTGTCAGTGTAGAGCTGAAGCTGGTGGTGGTGTAATGCCCTGCCAAGCAGCAAGGTCTGTAGCTGCAGCAGGGCACATAAAGAGTACTTAAAAAGTGGCCAAATAGAAATTGTGCTCCTGTTTCGGAGCTATACATTGACATTAAGGTGTCGGGCCTTGTTTGTTTGCTCCTTCAGAAAAGCAGATACAGCTTTTTGTCATTGCAAAGCAACAGTCACGCGTGTGGCACACTCCCAGTTCACTTCCAGCTCCTTTGTCAGCTTCAAAACTCAGTTCTTTACTTCTCCACTGCTTTCAGTTTCGGCTGCTTTCAGTTTCATGCTTGTTTTACTACCATTGCTTTCTTTCCTCTCTTCGCCATGAGATGTGGAATTTACAGGTTCAGGTAAATCATCATTCAAACAAACAAAAACAGTCGTGCAAGGTTTAGTACACTCGCTGCTTTTCTTTCCACCCCTGTGGTACACTGTTAGCAACTCTGTGTTGGAGATGGTCCCTGACATTATAGGAAAGCCTTGAAAAACAAAAACAAGCTTTGTTTTCAGAAATGATTTTGTGTAAAGCTGTGAATAAGCTGTGTATATTAATGCAGTTGGTGTCATGAAGGGCAAGAGTTATGTAGTTTGTAAATTGATCTGAAGTCCTTCAGCGTTGCACTTGCTATACTGTTATATTGCAGACTATGTTGGCGAGAAATGGATTTATGCAAAACTGCCATGTCACTCACCACCTGCTTATGAGTAACAACTGTAGCTGGATGTAAAGGGATCTTAGCATGAGATGAACCCAGTTCCCTTCCCTTCCCTTCCCTTCCCTTCCCTTCCCTTCCCTTCCCTTCCCTTCCCTTCCCTTCCCTTCCCTTCCCTTCCCTTCCCTTCCCTTCCCTTCCCTTCCCTTCCCTTCCCTTCTTTAAGGCAAGTGAATAAATTAGGAGTTTGTTTCTGGGAGGTATAGAAAGAGAAGGTGGTTTGCCAAACAGTAAAGCCTTGAGCTTCTTATCACCTCCACGGGGAGGAGAGTAGAAGCTGCAAGTTAGTAGCTGATGCCTGCATGACTCACTGGGTGTATATAGGATAAGAAGTGAAAGTTCAGGGAAAATTTCCCGTAGAAGAAAAATTGTTGTGTGCTAGTGAAGATGGCAGTAGCTCTCCCTGCATGTTTGTAGGGAATGCTGTTTGTTATGCATGTAGGAGATGAAGGGAAGTACCTGCATGGCTCATCCTGCGGTATCCTAATGGGTTCTCACTGAAACACACATTCAAGGCAGCGTAGTGATTTTTGCAAGTTGTAACATGTCACAGAAATTAATGGTCAAACATAAATAGTGATTAAAAAGTACAGAGGAGTTGAATTGTTTCTGAACCGTTTTGTGATGGAGCTCTTCCTCTGCTCTCTGCCAGGAACTTAGGCTGGTAATCCGGGCTGAATGCTTAGTCCTTTTATCAGTGAGAATACACATTGTCTTTAATTAAAGAAGGGCTGGTCTGGTATTAATCCCATTCAGTTTTTAAAATGCATGTTTTCCTGAACACAATTTTGTCCTTGTCTGATTGAACCACTAAGCTTTGCAGGCTTGTAAGGGTTAGAGCACTCTTTCTGTAGTCTTTTCTTCTGGGTTTCTGCTTATGTTCTTTTCAGGGTGAAAATGATGTGCAGAATCGTAATCTGTTCTCTTCTTGCACCGTAAAAACAGATTTAAAAAATTCAAGCAGTAAGCCTGAGTAATAATTTCTCAGTAAATATTTTAGTGGCTTTTCCATCTGTTGCGTTGAAATCTGACTTAAACTA
The DNA here is from genome assembly GCA_011076525.1 of Nettapus auritus. Lineage (NCBI taxonomy): Eukaryota > Metazoa > Chordata > Aves > Anseriformes > Anatidae > Nettapus > Nettapus auritus. The sequence continues at coordinate 86,270,816 of CM021766.1, read as the reverse complement.
GGCATACATCTAGTCAGAAGAGGTCACTGAGATATTAGTCATCAGAATAAATCCTTTTAAACATGTGCTTGGTATGAGGCCAGCTATTCAGAAGTTAACGGCACACATATGTTGCTTATCTACTGTGCTGCTTGCCAATGAAGGAAACTTTGAGTTTGTGGTGGTTTTATCTCCCTGAAAAGTACATGGTGCAAGTTGATGCAGCTTTTCTGTATGCCACTCATGGCGTGTAGTCTCCTGCTGGAGAACGAGCTCTCCTCAGGGTGCTTTCAGAGAGCTCCAGTCTCTCTGTGTGGCATGGTAAAGAAATGGTATCGTTCATGGTTGACCTTTTCATGGCCCTTTCCTATCAAGTACGATAAACCGAATTTAATACTACTTAGTAAGGCAGAGGAAGATACAATATTTTAACTAGAGTAATACTGTGGAACCCAAACACAGCTGAATGAAAGCTCACCCTACCTCCCCTCCTGCTGCTCTGGCTTGGAGAAAACATTCATTTACATAAATACAGCTCTTTTCTTGAGTCAGGTCTGGACTGGACCCAGTATTTCTGATTCTCTCTTCATAGGAGCATGCTTGATACTCAACCGAATAATGATTACTTCATATCCTAATTATGGAACTGATTCATACCCTGGGGTGTGGAAAGCAAGCAGTAGGAGTGAATGCATCATTAAAAAATTAGTGTATTTTTAGAGAGGAAGAGGTAAAAATAAAATGCAGCTCCATTGAAGTTTTATGGTAAAGAAAAATGGCTCATGCTGTAGTAACTTTTCAAAAATAATCTGAGATTATGGCTGAAATAACTTTTTTAAATTAACATGTTTATAATTTGCTCATGATAAATTGTTTTCTTTTCACTTTTATTTCTTAAGGAGAAGAATGAAAGCTCGCGCTCCTCCTCCGCCAAATCAACCTTCTGCAGCCAGCAGAATTCACAACGAGCACAAGTCATCTGCAGAGACAGCAGTAATTTCTGATCAGAACCTTGTGAGCATGAAGGAGAATATGATAAACAGATCGGTGGACTTCACAGTCATTCTGCCCAATGGGATGGAACAGAAGACCACAGTACAAGGAAGGTAAGGCTTTGATTAGCTCCTTCTTTTTGGAGCCCTCCTTTGCCAGTAGGATACTTACAGGTATTAGCATCTCCTTTTCTAGGTTCAGAAGACAAATGATTCATCAAATTCAGAGATCTTGCATTCATAAATATATTACGTTTGCATAGGTAGCAAAGCATCTGCTGGAGTTTGGGAACCCTTTTCTGCATGTGTGTCCTTTTTTCCATTGGAAGAGAGAGAGAGGTTATCCTTGTAATTAGTTGCTATCTATGTCAAATTGTATTGGAAGTGCAGTTTTGAGATAACTTCCTTCACTGTGGGAGCTCTTCCATCTCCTCATCCATTCTGCTTGGACAGAAAGGAACCGGCATACTTATTACTTCGAGGAAGAGTTTTTAAAATATCTACAATGCTATTGATGAAATTATAGCAAACAATGATTTGAGTGGCCGCAGTGTGGTCAAGAAATTGTGGAAAGTAATAGTACCAGATTAGGAGGATATGTGGTTGCCTGCTGATAAATCAGGGTCTGTGCTTAATTTACATCTGGGGCTTGCAATAGTTAGTCTGCATTCCTCTAAAACTACTCGTCTTGGTCTGATACAGTAGTCTGTTTTGACTGTCTATTAGTATATTGTGATGGCTGAGGAAGAGGTGTGCAGCAGCTTGTAGAGTGTGATGCTTTGTTCTTCCCCCTGCTTTTCTTGCAGTAATTAGTGTTTGCCTAGCCACTCTCAGGAGACTAGCACTAGCAGTAATTTCTGTGCATCTACTCCAAAGCCAGAGATGGTTGTGAGATGCCAAAGGAAGCTGGTATTTCAATGGCAAACACAGCCACGTGGAGAACTAATAAGGCAAATCTTCCTGAAGCATTTTCTGAACAGAGATATATCCTTGCTGTATGGGTAGAAAAGATTTTCTTCTCCCCCTCAAAAACAAACAAACAAACCACTCCAACAGCATTACAAGAGTAGTGTTTCAGTGTGACCTTTTGAAGAAGTCACAAGAGCAAAGAACAAAGGGAAAATGCCTGCACGACAAGCAGTCTGTCTCTGGTGCCATTGCTATCACTTACGCTGAGGCTGGTTATTTTTGATTATTTCAGTCTTTAGTTTGGGGACTGAAACCTGAGGTGAAAAAATTAAACCTCAGACATTTCTGTGAGGCTCTTTCTCTGGCCTACGTGAAGCGCTCAAGGTGACTAAAATGACCTCTTGGTTGTTCAGTGGGGTGACCGCTTTCCCCCGCAGGCTGCATGGCAGGTCTAGGCCCCAACACAGGCAGTGGTTGAGTTGCTGCTGGCGCTCCTCTGCTTGCCTGCACATTGCTGTGCCTGACGTGGGTAGCGGGTGTTCTCCCTCAGCACGGCCGTGATGCACTTCAGGCACAGGCAGGCTGCTGCGGGCAGTGTGGAAGGTTATGGAAGCTGAGGAGAGGGCTGCGTTACCTGAACAAGTAATTAAATAAGAAAAGAGCACCTTACTATGGAAGGACATTTCAGAAAATTCTGCTATTGCTTGTACTGCTGTAAATCTTCAGTATTGTCATGGCCAACATTGGAACTGCATTCTTCAAAATCTGTTCTTCAGTGCCCTGGGGACATAACTTTTTCTTTCTCAGAAAAAAAAATTACAAAATCTTGCTCTGAGCATCATCATAATGAAAAATTCTTCTGTAATTCAAGGAAAGCAGTTCACACAGCAATGACGTACTCTAGAGGATGTTTGAAAATGTAACCACTGTAGTTAATTAGTATCACTTAAGGTTATTATAAATGCACTAATTTAAAAGTCAGAATTATCTCTTTCAATTTTTTCATTGTATGTAAGCAAAGCAGCATGTCATCAATTTTACTTTGTTCTCTTTATAGAAATTTCCTCTAAATAACAGCAAGAGGGCAGAAAATTCTCATTCAATTTCCATGAAATAATGTTCAAGGAAAAAAAAAAAAAAAAAGTGCATGGTATTTAAAGATACTTTATTAGAATCTGGAAATTTGATGTACTTTTTTTAAAAAAGTTAACTCAGGCTGACAGTCAGTCTCCAAAAGTTTATTGCCATTTTGTAACACAGTTTATTGCAGCTTTTGGAAATGTGTAGCACAGTTTAAGGGCAAAGTTGAGTCCTTACAGAGTGTGTGTAGCAATCAAATGGTATTTAAAAAAAAATAAAAAATAAAAAATAATTGGTCCCTGTGAACTCTACTGTAAAACATGTAAAAGTATTCCTGCTAAATCCCCCTCCGTCCCCCTCCTCCCCCCCCCCCCCCCCCCAAAAAAAAAAAAAAAAAGTATTATGTACCCCTCACAACTAATCTATATTTTTACTGTTGTATGAGAAATGCATGAAATCCTGAAAGGATAGGCAGTGTTGGTGGTTTATGCATATTGTTTTGTGCATACAGATGTGCAGCAGATCCACACAAACTATTTGCAGGTCTGACAGAGGGGATGAATAGTCATTTAGAAATAAAATAATTGGAAGAACTCAAAAGTGTTACCAGTAACCTTTTCTGTTTGTGACGCTCATGGGTAATACTTTGAATGAGTAACCTGCAAATGCAGGGATTTTGTGTCTGTCATGCTGAAGAGGGCTTCCTGGTTGATGCAGATATGGAGCTCTAGTGTCAGCAGCTTGAGAAGTCAGTAGTATTAGAAATAAATTGCAGAAAAATGGGGATGTTTGAAGATAAATAGTGTTTGGTTTGGAATTGTCAACACATGGATGACATAGAAGAGGAGATAGGACAATTGTTACTGCTGCTTTCTTACATGGTAGGCAAATTCTCTTGTACATGTGATACACAGAAGAAGACACTGGTACAAATAATCAACTAGCTGAAGCTTTAGTCCTACTCTGCGAATAATGCAGGACACAGCTGAGTGCAAAGAGCGTGCATTACATAGAGCATAAACCTAGTGCCATCACAGAAAGAATATTCTCACGCTATTCTCAGTGAGAGAATTAAGTGATAATAATTGCTGGCTTATAGCTCAATGTACAGAATGGTAAAAGACTGAAGGTGTGAAAGGCTCAACAAACACAGTCCTCTGCTGCTGCTTATGTGTCATACTGATGGCCCCTTTGTGGATTTTCTCCAATATGGAAAATAAGAGGCAAATATACACCAGCAAAATAACAAAAGGAAGTGACAGCATTTATGAATACCTACTTATCATGCTTCCATGACTTCTTTGAATGCAGTTTGCCTTTTCACTATACATATTTGTGGTTGCGTAGGAAAACTTCTAATCTTTTCATGAAGTGCCTGCTGTGCTTTGGAGCATGAGAAAATAATGACTAACGCTGTTTTCTGGTGTTTAAATGTGCGTAGTTAAAGCCTCAGAGACTTCATCTCACTCCCTTTATGCTAACATTTCTCTTTTCCAGTCTGTCATTTTAGCTTGCTGATGTGTGTTTGAAATTAGTCTAAATAAAGAAAATTATTTCCTCTAGTTAATTTTACCTTTATGAGCATTTGTAGCATGAAAGTAGAAGGTAACAGAAGAGTCAGTCATTTTATAGAGTACTTTATCCCACAGATTTATTTCCTAGGTGTACAAGGCTGTATTTTAAAATGAATTGCTCTGTGTGATCCCAAAGAGATTAGCCCAGTCCACAAGTCCACACCTAAAACAACTCTTTTTTTTTTTTTTTTTTTTTTTTTTTTTCTTTTTTTTTTTTCTACCTCTTAAGTTCCTGATGTCCTTGCTGCATCTTACTGGTGAACTGCAGGACACAAATGGTCCAACATACTCCTGCTTGGAAAAGTGCTGCTGACACAGTAGTTAGTCTTTACTTTCCAGAATTGGTTTTTAATGTCGTACAGCTTAGTAATATAATACCAGGGTAGATCCAAAGTATTCTCCTTTGCTAAAAATAGTTGCCTGGACCACCTTGTCTGAATCATATATTGGCCTCATTCTCTACTTTTATTTCTGTGCTTTTGTATTTCCTTATCAGTGATGAATGTTTAGTGTCTGTGACATAGCATTTGGTCTACACCCAAACTCCAGCAAGGTCTTTAAAAGAAGAAAGTAACATGCTTCATAGATGAGTAGTTGGAAATACAGGAGACATTTAACTCTTTTGTTTCAGCTTTAGAATTAGTCCTTTATGATCAGACCTGCCTGAATTTCAACATCAAATATATTCTCTTAACAAGTCTCAAAAACAGATTAAAATAAAGTTCTGGTATGTCTGGAACAAGATGGAAACGGGGAGGAAACTTTTTGCATTTTCCAAGAGCCATATTCAGCTCAAGGTTAGAAAGAAAAGCTGTTTCAGTACTGTTCTCATCGCTGTGCTTGGTGGCTCTCTTCTGTGTGTGCCACGTGTATGAAACTGGTTGAAATGAAACTACAGTTTAAAACCAAGCTGAACTCTGTTGCAGTTTAGAAGGGAAATTTTTAGAGTTGGTGATACTAAAGCCTGATAAAAGACTAACCTCCTTACAAGGACTTCCAAGCTCTCTTGCTTCTCTGGAAACACAAGAATTAGAAATTTTTGTCCTCATGTTTGGTTTGTTTTTTTTTTTGTTTGTTTGTTTGTTTGTTTGTTTTGTTTTTTGTTTTTTGTTTTGTTTTGTTTTTTTGTTTGTTTGTTTTTTGGTTTTCCTCATTTTGAAGTTTTTTGGAAATGTTTTTCCCAAATTTACATTTTGAGAAGAGCATACCATGCACTTTGATGGTCTTTCAAAAATTTCAGATGTTGTTTAATTTGTACTCCTAAATGGCACAGGTGAAGCCTAGGGATGCTTTTCAACAGTTGCATGTTTTGAGCAGTTTGAAACAGGGTGCTTCAGACTTCATTAAGTGTTAACACTGTGCTCTGTAATAAGTTGAAATCTCACATTTGGCTGCATTTTTAAATAGTTCATTGCCTGGACAAATTTGTTCAACTCATATGATTATCTGCAACTTATTTTCTATGATGGCTGGTGTGGTTTCTAATCGTGTTGCAGTTGTGGCACTATTGCTGATGAACACATTTCATAGTTTCTGTTGAAGGTACACAGCATCATAAAGTACCCTTTTGATGGGCTATGGGTAAAAAATTGTTTTTCAAATGCTGCATTTTTTAGTGGTTTGAATGAAATAGTTTACATGAGGTAAGAGTCTAAATTTGAATGAATTATCACAATATTATACACTACAGAAATACATTAGCATTCCACTTTAAATAAAAATGTGTATCAAATACAATACCGTGTGTTGTGGTTCCGCCACGTTATTTACTTTTCTCTGAAACAATAGTAATAAGGCTGAGGAAAAAAAAGAACAACATGCAAATTTCACTTGAAATGAAATATATCTGTGAACAGACAAGCTGAGATCTTTATCAGACAAACTGACACTTTTTAAAATTCTCATTACTGCACAGCGTAATGAATGTTTGTTTAAATGTCATTGTATGCGGGATTCTTGTACAGCCTGGACTAGGTATGCATAAATGTTTCTGTTGTTTTGTGTGAAGTAACAATGATTGCAAAATACAGGCATTCACAATTTGGGGACAGCGCCAGAATAAGGTACTGGAAAATGTCACAAAGTGACCTGGCACCCATTTCTGTTTATATGCTCTTCATGCTACCATTGCCACAGTCCTCTGTTTTTCTGAAGCCTGCTATACATATTAACAAAGTTCTCTTCATTTGATCTTCATCTCATTTACTTTCATTTCCTTTAAATATAATCACCTATTTCAAATTTTCCACACCTGCCATTTTCTCAGCGTATGTTGCATAACTCAGTTAAACTTGAAATAGGTTACTGTAAAGTAGGTCCTTGAGCTATTTCTCATCTCTTGCACAAGAGCTGGCACCTGCGTATGTTTGAGTCTTTTGCCCATTGATAAGGGATCAGACTCATTTCCCATTTTCATGGTATTTCTGTCATTAGCCCTCCAAGGTTCTTCACCACTTCTTGGACAGTTGTAGGCAAACAGCATATACCTAGAAAGATGGACAGCCCCCCACAGAGCAGTCTCTCAGATGCCATCAGTTTGCAGCCAAGGGGCAGTTTGTGAGCTACAGATTTAATGGTGGTGTGGTTAATAACCTTAAAATCACAGAATGGTTTGGGTTGTAAGGGACCTTAAAGATCACAACCCCCAGTTCCAACCCCCCCAGTTCCAACCCCCCTGCCCTGAGCAGGGACACCTCCCACCAGACCAGGTTGCCTAAAGCCCCATCCAGCCTGGCCATAAGGCTTCAAAGTACACCAAAGGCTTCAAGTAGGGCCAATAATGTTTTCAACCGTGGTTTTTCTGTTAATGACAAATGCTGGTTTATGAAACCAAAACTTTTCATAAACATAACCAGTTAAAATAAACCTGTTTTCTTTGATCCTTGATGGAATTTTAAGAAGGAAAGTTGGAGAAATAAAAAAACAGCCTTTCAGTACCTCAGTTAAGAGGAGATGTTGCGGTATGTGGAGGAAATGTAGTTTGTATCTGCTGTCTCTGATAGTGTCGGGCCACCTTGCTGCTTTGTAAAAGTGGAGTTACTGCCTCTGCTTTGTGTTAAGGAGTATGACTGACATTTTAACCTCATGGTTTGGGAATCACATCTGCAATGAGACGTCTTGATAATACAAATACTTGAAGTCAGATATTTTAATACTGGGTTAATATTCTCACCAGAATAAATATGGAGGATTTCAGTTGTACTTGGAAATATTAAAGGTGTCGTATTGGGGGGCAAAGGAACACACATACAAATCTGTAAGCTGGACAAAAGTCTGTCTACCTCTTGTTCCAGCTTCATGTGCTGCAGTTTGATCTGCATTATGTGATGGTTCAAATGTAGGTATAGTTTACCATACCTTGAATGAGTCATTTATTTGTATCTTGTCTTCCTGTTAAGGAACAGAGTTTGAACTGGAGAATTTAATGTATGCATTTAGCAGATAAGATGCACTTTGTCTGCTTTTGGCTTATGTTTTTTAGTGCGTTGGCACAGTTGCCTGCCTCATAATGAATAGTTAATTGCCAGCTCATAAGCACACCCTAAAGCATGAACGTATTTAAGTCCTAATGTTTTTATCTGAGCTTTTCAGCATTTCAAAGCATCAGCACTGTTCCTTCCTCACGACACATCCACAGCTTGTCCTGTCTTTTTTCCAATATTAAAACAAAAGTAATTTTTTTAGGAACTGTTTTTCTCCATGCTAACAGTGAATGTCTTCTTCCCTACAGTAAAGCTGTGATGGATCTGTTGGTTGATTTATGCAGCCGGTATCATTTGAATCCATCCCAACACAGTCTTGAACTGAAGTCTTTGGGAACTCAGCAACCTCTGAGTTACAAGGCAAACACTTTGATAGGAGCACTGGACGTACAGACAGTACTTCTGAAAGAGAAGGTGCCTGAAGAGAAGATAAAGCGACCTCTGCCAAGAGCCCCTGAGGTCAGTACTCTGTAGCACTGAAGCAATGACATGAGACATTTCATTCTTAACATTTCAAGTTTTTCCACCTTTTACATCTTCAGACCAGGTGAGAGAGGGCTGAGATTGACTCTAACCTTCTCTACAAGTTAACTGATCTGCACGCAGATTGGCAATTGCCAGTCTGAACTGCAGCATTTACACAACATGTTACGTTGCATGAAGTTGTTTAGATGGAAATTTGCTCTTGTAAAGAACTTTGATCAAAGACTTAAATGATGAAAATTGACAATAGTGGTTAAAATGAGGGGTATGGGATTGTGCGAAAGTAGATGGGACTTTGGTAATGTTTTGTTTGCTATCTTTAATAAAGATAAGGGAGAAGACTGATCAGTAATAAACCTATTTCACAGTATTGTGAATATTGAAAAGTAGCCATCTTTAAATATTTATTTGCTTAATTTTTTATTATCCTGGATCAGGATAGCTAATTACACTGCCATGTCTTTCAGAATGGCACTTGTAAACATTGACAAAAAACATTGTGTCTGATTGTGTTCCTTACTTCACTGTTTTTCTGACTCTCTCCTTAATGATAGGTGTGTTCTGAGAATTTTTGTTTATTTTTAATAATTTTGGTGTTTTATTTTTCAATAAATGTGCATGTGGGGCAAGCATTTCTAAAACGAATTAAGAGAATATGGTTTCCCTTGTACATTTTTTTTTTTTTTTAATGGAAACTTTTCTTATTATAAGAATGCATGGCCATCACGGAGGGAGGGCTAAGAGATTGTACTTGTTTCTGCAGAAGTCTGTGAGGCTGGTGGTGAATTACTTGAAGACACAGAAGGCAGTGGTTCGAGTCAGTCCGGAGGTGCCTCTCCACAACATCATTCCAGCTATTTGTGAGAAGTGCGAGGTCAGTCAGGAGCACATTGTTCTTCTGCGTGACAGCATCACTGGGGAGGAGCTGGAGCTTACCAAGTCCTTGGAGGAGCTGGGGATAAGTGAGCTGTACGCCTGGGACAGAAAAAGAGGTGAGCTGCATCTGAAAGTGGTTGCTGCTGGGTTAGATGAGATGTCAATGGTATTATGGGCAACTGAAGCACATTCTGGGGGCCTCAGTCCCAGAGAGCAGCAGCCAGGTCAGTGGTGTGCCCAGCTGTAGTTAGCTGCTCTGGGGCCAGCACCAGGCTTTGCTAGCCCCTTGCACGGCACATGTTGGCTTAGGGCAGGGTGAAAGGAGGAGCTCTGTACCTCCCAGAGCTGCTGTTGGTACCCACGCATGTCACCTGGGGCTTCGTCACCGACCTGTGCTGTAGGTCAGAGAGAAAGAAAGAGGAGACGTGCCCATAGTCATGGCAGCTGCGAAAGTGGAGAGGCAGAGGCAGCAGAGCGGGGCTTGTGATAACAGACTGTGGATGGGTGCAGAGGTGATTCCTCCAAGCAGCAAAGCTGCTAACGATTTAGTGAAGAGGAGCTGAGAGGTATTTCTATTTAAAATTTTGTTCTCTTGCTTATTTCTCCCTCCTTTTCTGTTCTCATAGATGATATTGTAGCAGCAGCTTCTTGGACTTGAGTTTCAGCAGCCTGACTGTGTATTCAAATAGCAGAATTATGCCAGGTGTTTTTAAATATACATGCTTTAAAATACATACAGACAAGTGCTACTTCCTTTGAGGTCAGAAAGTGATATTCATTAAAATTGTCTCCTGCAGTTTGTCTCAATTGGTATCATTTCCAGCACAGTAGATGTCCTTACTTATTGTTTAGATAATGTCAGTCTTGTATACACTGAGCAGCAGGCTTATTTTTTATTTATACGGTTATTTATTTATGTTGACGTTCTGTCTCTCCTTTCAAACTCCTTTGGTAAGTGACAGTTCTAACTCTATATGAGCCAAATTTCAATGAGCTTAGACTCTTAAGTAAACTAAATGTCTCCTTTTCCTTTGAATTGTCAGCATGCTCAAAAAGTTGCTGACAACATGTCATAACTGAATTTCGTGTTTTTCTTTTTTCTTTAAAGACATGTTTACTGTAATTAAGCTAAGCATTTTGGAGCAACATATTGAAAATGCATAGTATTCAACAGGATTCGTTCAGCATACTTCAGGGACAACTCATGGAAAAATTAGCCTAAGCCTTCCTTACATTTTTCTTTTTTAAATGAAAGTGATCATTTACATATAGGTGCTGTATGGGTCTGCAAGTCCAGGTTTGAAGGGTCCAGTTATCCTGTACAGTCAAAAACAAGACCTGACTTCAGGCCTGAGATTACAGCAGAAAATTCTGTAACACTTGGTGCTGCTCTCAGCATCAGAAAATATATATATATACTATAATTTTGAACCTTTTAGTATGCCTTTCATTCTGATAGGATCCCCAGATCCTGAATGTATATCAGCCTTCTCTGTATCCCTCTTAGTCTGCACTGTGGTCCTGATGAGAACAGTAAATACACATAAAATTTACGAAAGGTTCCCTTTGTTCGAGCAAATTCCTTCCTCCCATATTCTCATCTGTAATATTCCAGAGAAGTAACCCCATTGCTCCAAGAAGCAGCTGGTCTAAGGACTGTGCACAGAGTAGGATGTCCAGGCTATTTAATTACCAGAAAAACAGATTTTTAAAGCACATTCTCACAAATGAGTGTTGCACCAGAGGTGCTGAAAGCACAGGCTGCGTTCATAAGAGCAGATTCTAGAAAAAAAACAAAGTGCTCCTTCCCTGAAATAAAAATACCGAAGGCTAAAGTAATATGGAAAGACAAGCTCTGCTGCCACCTGCTAACATAATTTGGTGTAGCAGCTGAAGCAACTTCCCTAGTGAACCGACAAGGAACACAAACTTTTTCTCAGCTAAACAGCTTCTAGTAGGAGCTTTGCATGTCTGATGTCAGGTAAGGTTTTGTTTCCACAGTCCTTAGGACACAAATATTAGGAGTGATGAATGAATAATGCTGTGGTTTACTGGGCAATACTAGAACTTTAATATGTCTTCTCTTGTTCTTTCATTGCCTGCCTTTTCCAGTTCCTCCATCAAAAACTCAGTCTGAACCTTCTCTGAACTACAGAGGTACTGTACAATGCTGCTGAGGGGAAATCAGCTTTCCCTTCCTGTTGTTTGTTGTGGTTCTAGGAGATGGATCTTTAACGTCCTAGTGTAAAGCACTATCAAGAAAAAAGCTATTTTCACAGTCTGTGTTGTCTTTTGGACCGTGCTGTGCCCATGGTCATGCTTTACATCAGAACCAACACCCTTGTGTGCACAATGCTTATTCAGTAATTGCCACTAAAATGCCGACGATTAACATATCCTGTCATTTAACTGTTGTCCATCAAAATACCAACAATTAACAAATCCTGTCATTTAACCATTGTCTGGCATAGTATGCTTCTATGCAGATTCCAAGCCTTTTCTTGTTACCTAAAACATGATTAGTTGAATATTAGGAATACTGAAATTTCAAGTCTTCTGGGTTCAAACTTTTTATAGGAGAAGAGACAAAGTATTTTGAGATCTGTGAGACCTTCCACTAATTCCAATTTACATGTAATGAAGCATTTTAATACCAAACTTAAATGTATGCATACATGTTGGATAACTCTGGGCAGATGCTGAGTTCTGAACTTCTACAGTAAATAGGATTTGATTAGATTATGTTTGTGCTTGTGCTTCCAGTTAAACAGAAAAGGTGTATGTATAGTATATCTTTTTCCCCCAATAAATCTGTTATAAAAAGTAATTTAAATTAATTATCCTCAAGAGAAGTATTCTTGATTTGTTACTTCTTTGCATTGCTAGTAGTAAATACAACATAAACAAAATAAAGCAGTGGATAACTTCTGTAACTTTTCAGGAAGGAAGTCCATCTCTAGCAAACAGTGACAGCCACTGTGAATCTTAATTCGTGGCCTGTTCCCTCATGGCATCACTGAAGCCAGTGCTTTTTCTCCTATGTCCTTGTGTGCTGTCGCTTCTTCTTACACAGAGCATGATGCTAAAGTGAATAGCTGCTGTACTTATTTCAGAAAAAAATTACCCAGATTACTTGTTGTTTTGAGATGGTATGCAGTGCTTAAAATCCCAATTCAATTTGGATTTCCATCAGACTGTTGATATCAGCAGTTACTACCATGGCTTGCATGAGCCTTTATTGTTACTGTTTGTAGTCGAGGACTAGCTGAGCAAGGCAGTCATGATCCACATCCAGGTGCAGCCCAGCCCTGAGAAGAAAATTAGAAGTTTCTGGTGGATTAGTTTAGGCAGCACTTAGTATTTAAGGAAGGTATTAATATATTCCTGTATTTTTATTTTTATTTTTTTGCAGTGGAGTTGCGGTCTTTCTTAAGGATAGTCTCTCCCTGTTTTCCTTAGGGTTCACCACCTCTACTCTTCCATCGTGCTTTAAACTACTCTATGTGCATAACACCTCCTAACACCTTATGTTATGGATGTGCAGAGTGATCCTGTGTGAAAATCATGTGCTTTGTGTGAAATACAAGTTCATTTACCAAAGTTCTGGGATAAAGTTGTCTTTTTTTTTTTTTTTTGTGAAGTAGACTTTTATGTCAAGAAACTAGTTATTTTGTAAGCATCTTAATTGTTATTAAACAAATAAATACGTAAAAGAGAAAGCAACTTTTCTGCGTTAAACTCTTTGTGCTAGTGAGATACTCTGATGTTCTTGAAAGAGAATAAATATCTCTAGCTTTATGCAGTGTTCATTTAAAAATATAAATATTGAGTTTTACAGTCTGTATATTGAATGTCAAACTAATGGTTGTTCCCCGTAAGGTATGACCTTATCACATCACTCATCCAGCTTAGCTGGTGAGGGGGAAGTTGCAGGGAGACCAAGAGGTTCAGACAATCCTGAAGAGTACTAAACTGTGATCGAAAATGTACTGAAGTTTATGACTTTATTATTCCATTTCACTTCACTGGATATGGGAACAAACTCAGAACAAATAGAAGCCTGATGAAAAAGAAAGTGCAGGATCTGGCATTTACTAGATACTGCAGTTCATAACATCTCCAGCTCAAAAACACAGCATTAACCCGGAATGTATTAAAATACTCATTGCAGAAATGTAAAAATTTTCTATTGTAATTGTTTCAGAACCAAGTCGAAGAGTTTCGTTAAGCAGTGATGCAGTAGAAAAAGAAAAGAAAGGGTTTCTGGGATTTTTCAAAGCTAACAGAAGCAACAGCAAGGTAAGTGTTTATCAAGGTTTACTACCTTGCTAAAGAGAATTGATTTATTTCCAGATGTATTTTGTCTCTGGGCAATGGGATTTGTTGTTGTTTTGGTTTTGTTCTGCTTTTTTTTTTCTTCTCCATGGAGTCATATTTTAGCATATGCATAAGCTACAGTTAATCAGTGCAGTCTGATGGGGATTTCAGCTGCTAATTCAAGGAGTTGAGCATATTAACCATTTAATTTTAATTTTAATTTTAATTTTTTGAAATGCTGTTACTTCAGTAGGTAGCAACAAAGGGCAGGAGGTTTAAGCAACTTATGTCCACTTATTAGTAACACTCAGATTGGAGAGGTAAAAAAAAGCATTTATGAAGGAACTGATGCAATATAGAACACCTTACTCTAGATATCAAGTAGAAGTGTCATATTAACTCTTCTGTGCATGTGTGATACTTTGTTTTAAAGCATTTATATTTTCAGTAAGATCTGTGCTTTCGTGTTATTGCCATCTTCAGTCTGTAAAACTGATGAATTAGCTGTAGAAGAAAGCTCACAGTACTAAAAGGAGTAATAAACTGAAGGATCAGTATCTACTGGGGTGCATGTTGGGCATTTTTAACTTTGCTCTTAATTTTGAGTTGGAAAATTCAAAAAAGAAAGTTCATATAAAAACTTGCTTCAACTAAACTCAAGATAAAATTACAGTTGCTAAATTTAAATAACTTTAAACAATTAGAGAAGAAGATGTGATGATGACTTTATAAGGGGAAAACTAGAAAATAATATTTATGCATTCTCTGTAGATCCTAGATTTTATTGAGATGCCTTTTTGAAAAATACATGCCACTTTGAAGAAGTTAAATATTGTAAAAAATTCTAGCTCAAGAACAAACTACACTTTTAACTTGACGCTTTTTGCGTCCTTCACTATAATTTGCTGTGTCAAATGATTTGATTATATTTATTACTTGAGGATGTCAGAGTGAAAAAAAAAAAGTAGTTTTCTTTTGTCTTATTTTAAAAGGCTTTATTATTATTATTATTATTATTATTATTAAGGGCTAAGGCATTTGCAGTGAAATCAGATTAACTGGTACTAAGTAAAGCACATTTCCTTGATAGACCAGTGTTACACTTAACCCTTCCAGTCTCCTCAGTCACATTTTTTAAACTGTATAAGCTTTCCAAAATATTTTATTAGTTCTCAGTCCTTTTCATTATGATCAAATTTATAGTGCTTTTACCAGGCAATGGCTTCTTGTATGGAAAGTATCGACACTATGTTGAAAAATTTGGTAAAACATGGATGCTGATCTATTCTTAACACTTTATGAAGAATGCATCAGAGCTGTATTTTATGAGATAGTAAGTGAGTCAATTTTGGGTGTTTATCCTCTGTAAGAAATTATTTCCCATTTTGTAGGGAACAAAAGCATAACTAGAGTAATAATGCAGCATCTGCTTGGTAGAATCTAGATCACAAGGGAGCTCAGCACAAGCCTCTAGGGCACGCTATGGTGCTGTAGCTCCTTTGGAGGAACTGAACATATTGCAGCATGCAGTTTGCTGTGTTATAGTTGGACCTCTGTTCCCATTTTACTGAACCTCAGTATGAGGTGTCTGCTCTTGGAGTTATAATTCCAGAAGCAGCTCAGATGTAGCTTATAGAATAATTTCACTTACAGCAGTGGAAAACATTGCTTTGAAGCCTACCAGTGCTGTGTTTACTGCAGTGTTTTTTTCACAGCTGAGTTTGGGATGAGTGTCCCAGAGATTACAAGCTCTTTATTCTTTTATACACCACCCCCCCCCCCCTCTTTCTCATGCTTGTAAATCAGACATAGGAGGTCATACTCTGAGGTTGCTTTTCTAAAGATATATTTTAGTAGGTGTTAAAGATACTGAGGGTTGATTAATAAGCTACAAGTAATGTTTGTCCTGGGAGATAGTAGGAACTGTTCAAACAAGTATGAGGAACTACTTGTAAATCTGAGGTGAAGGTGTAAGTCTTGCTGTCAGACACGTCTTGCTGGCTGACAAGTTAATTGACTTTTCCTGATGATGTCTTTATTGAACTCTTACTTTCAAATGTTGAATACTATATAGGAAGATTAAAACAACAGTTTTATTTAGACCTGCAAGGAAG
This sequence comes from Nettapus auritus, assembly GCA_011076525.1. Lineage (NCBI taxonomy): Eukaryota > Metazoa > Chordata > Aves > Anseriformes > Anatidae > Nettapus > Nettapus auritus. The sequence goes on along the minus strand of CM021766.1, from coordinate 86,255,010 downwards.
TCATCACTGCCTTTCCAGAATGAACCTCTAGCAGTTTGTGCCCAAATATTAATTACTAAAAACAGAAGTGTGCAGCACACAAGAGCAAGCGTTAAGTGGCCATAATACATCTGGCTCAGTATTATGGCAGATTTCTAGACAAAACAACAGTGAAACTGCTGAACAGATGTAGTTAGCAGAATGGGAGCAAACTAACTTATTTTAAGAAAGGATTTAATAAGTTTATGAAGGGATTATATAGTGGGGTGCGCTGTGGTTTCAGGACACACACACGCAGGCCCAGAAGGTTTTTTCCAAAACTGTTTTTAATTGTTCCTCCCTTAGAGTTCTACTTCTCTGCAATGCTTCATTTGGTTCTGCTTACTTGTTTAATTTCTTTTTGTTTGCATTGTCATTTGCATACACACACACAAATACAGAATCACTGCATGTGGTCGTGTGTAGTCTCTATTTTAGAACTAGTTAATAGCAAGACTTGTCCAAAGTCTTGAACCCAGGGCGTGTTGTGGAGTCGCATACATTTACAGGGAAGACGACGACTTTTGCAAGGGAAGAAGAGAGCACTGGTCTGTGTTGCAAGCTGTCCGGGATCAAGTATCACTCCACTCTATAGGCCCACACTCAGATTTCCATGCCCACACACGTGCTTGCTTTCTGAGCTCGCTGAAGGCAATAATCATGGTATGACAATACACTAGATTTAGCTTTTAGAGTTCTTTTTTTTCCTTCTATATGAAAAACACCATGACACAGAATAAAAGCAGAAACCTATTCTCGTTTGATGCAAACTGATTGAAGGTATTTCTTTGGTTAACTGTGTGCTTATAGGCTTAATGCCAGATAAGGTATCATCTTCTTCAGTCCATTCTAATTTTATGCAGGATCAGTTACCCTCTGTTCTCCTACAGCTGGCATAAAAAAACATAAAGGTGGCATGAACCCTGTGTCTTTTTGATGTGAAATGCAGCTATGTGCCTGAGGCTAAATCAAGATTAAATTGGCACTGCTAAGTAATACAGCAGTGCATAGGTCCTTTGCAGGTGATCATGGGATCCAGGCTTGAGCGGGATATCTGTTAGGACACAGAAGTGGTCCTGTAATTTACATGTCAGGGGAAAGAAGCTCTGTGCTTGCAACCCTGTCTCTGCAGGTATAGCAGAGTGACAACCTGGCCCTTGGTGCTGCAGGACTTGCTTGCTGCTACCTGTTTTCTTTGCCTTAGAATTGTTCTGGTTTTATTTTCTTATTTGCTCCTGTTAATACATTTCTTGGGGCCTTGCCTACATCAGAAAAAAATTGCAGACTACTTCAGTGTTTCTCAGCAATCAGATGTAATGCAGCAATTCATCCTGGTTCCATAATGAGGTTTGGTGCTTTGCTCTGGCATGTTTCTCTTGTTTGCTTTGCTTTGCTGCTTCTGTGTAGGATACTTATTTGTGTTGCAGACAGAAGAACACTTGAGGATGAACAGAGATTATGGTGAGGAGGATGTTTTTAGTTCTACATCTACAAGTGAAGGAAGCTTGGATGTAAGTACTAAAGTGGCCTGTAGATGCTACTGCATTCCTATTAGATCCTGCAGTTTGAGTAGCCAGAACCCACTGCTGTTCCCAGTGCTTAGCTAAGTAGAAGTAGAAATAGCCTACTTCCTAGCTTAGTTACCTGAGTTCACATCTTGAAGTGCAGTGCACTTTCTTCAGATAAAACTCTTGCTAGCTTAACTATAAATCATGTTTCTTGCAAAGTTAAATTCTAAGCAATTGTGAGCAAAAAGTGCTTTAACCAAGGGTGTAGTTGTGACTTCCAAACAGTGCCTGATGCAATCATGTGTTTATGTGCCTTATCTGTGACATTTCTTACGAAGCTGTACCTTTCTCTTTTATCCTTTGATATGTCTGCTTTCCGCATGGCAGCCTTCAAGTTGTTTCTCAAGTAGCTGGGGATGGAGAGTACTTTTGTTTTAAACTCCGTTGATAACAAAAGGGGTTTTTGTTACATACTTCAGTAGGTTTGGGGGTACAAAAATCCTGTCAACCACAATTAGAAAGGTTTTTAAGCTCCTGACAGACTACGAAATTATCAGGATTTAGGTTTATAATTAGGAAGTGTGAATCCTATATATTTTTGTAAGGCTGTTGTTTTGGATTTGTAATCATAATAAATGTGGTGTCTTTTTGTTGCCTTTTATTGTTATTATTATTACTTGGCTCTTTCTTACGTTTTCAAAACCTGGAGAAGACTGTGTTGATGACATCATAGAAGTCTGAAATGTTAGGCTTAGGTCTGAATCCCCATTTTACAAACAAATATTTGGAAAAGGAGTGCTGATCCGCAAAATGTGTAAATCACTAGTCAGGGTGAAGAGTGACAGAAAATTACGGAAAAAACGGAGGAGGAGTGATAGAACAGAACCCAAATTAAAAATATATATATTTTTTAAATTTTTTTTTTAAATCATCATATAAAAGAACTCAGAAGGGGGAAATAGATGGAGAAATGTTTGGTTGTGAGATTAAAAAAACACCTAACTCTTCAAATCTGTGAAGCCTTCGTATATGAAAGAGTACAAAGGTAAGAAAGTGGTATATGACACCGAAAACTTGGGTAACACTGTAAAAACACTGTTTTGTTGAGGGCTCTATTAATCTAAAGTTCTAGTAGAAGGTTATGTCAGTAATTGAAACATATGAGATAAAAGTATACAAAAACCTTCATAATCCTGCCAAAAATAAAATCTGTGTTGTATTCACTGCCATTATACATTAATCTAAGTGTCTTAATGCCCAGCCATGACAAGAGGAGGAGGAATAAGAGGGATTCCAAATGAAGATATGATGAAGGTAGTTCAAATATGCTGAACTGTCTTTTACATTGGTATGTGGTGCTTCCTCAGAAGAGGGTTGTTTCCTCTTAATTTTTGTAGGGAATCTCATAGGGCAAATCACAAATGAAGACCTTTTTTTCCTTTGTCATCGATGAAAAACGTTTAAACCTGTCTTGTCAAAACAATGTAACTTTTGTCTTTTGAAAGTACAAGCAATAGAGTTTAGAGAGCAAAGGGATCTTGCAGTAGGAGGTAAAAAAGCATTACCTTTTAATTCAGTTACATCAACACCTTCAGGTCAGGGATTTTTTTTTCTTTCCTCTTAAGAGCAATTAATCTTCAAGAACAATGTAGCCATTGTGCAGTGTTTATATCTTCAACTTCTGGCTTGACACTTTTGTTTGAGCACTGATCCTACTAAGACATAAGTACATACTTAAATGAATGTATTGAAATAGTTCAATTTAATTCTGTACTATTCTGTTAAAAGATTGATGAGAATACGTAAAATAAGTCTAACTGATTCTCTCAGCAGTGCAGGACATGAATCCTTCAAACAGGCTAGATGGGCTTTAAGGAAAACGTAAACAATTATGAGATCTTAGGTGGAAAAAGTTCTAATACACTGTAAACTCAGCATAGATAGCTAGCATAGATCACTTGTATGAACTTAAGATAAAATTCATGTGGAAATTCCAGTGCAGGCACTTTCATTACTTCTAAAATTCAGCTTAGCAATTCCTCATGGGCTGGACCTTGAGACTCGCAGTCATTCTGAGTAATTCTTTATTCCAGTGATTGTTTAAAAGATCTTCAGGGGAACTTCAGGGGAACTGAGTATCCTTACTCAAACTAAATGTATCTTACATGGCCATGTATGTCAAATATATATGTAGATTTCATTATATAGAAGAAATTTTAACGAGGTAAGACAGGACTTCTTGCAAGTTGTCATGCAGCAGAGACTTCCTATTCCATGGTTTCACAGAATCATAAAATGGCTTAGGTTGGAAGAGACCTTAGAAAATCATCCAGTTCCAACCCCCCTGCCCTGGCCAGGGATGCCACCCACTAGATCAGGTAGCCCAGGGCCCTGTACAGCCTGGCCTTGAACACCTCCAGGGATGGGGCATCCACAGCTTCTCTGGGCAACCTGTGCCAGTGCCTTACCACCCTCTGAGTGAAGAATTTATTCTGAACATCTAATCCAAATCTCCCCTCTTTTAGTTTAAAACTATTCCTCCTTGTCCTACCACTATCTGCCTGCATAAAAAGTTGCTCTCCATTTTCTTTATAAGACCCCTTCAAGTACTGGAAGGCCACTATAAGGTGGCTCTTCTCCAGGCTGAACATCCCCAACTCCCTCAGCCTTTCTTCATAGGAGAGGTGCTCCAGCCCGCTGATCATCGTTGTGGCCCTCCTCTGGACCTGCTCTAGCAGCCCCACATCCCTCTTGTGCTGGGGGCCCCAGGCCTGGATGCAGCACTCCAGGTGGGGCCTCACAAGGGCATAGCAGAGAGGGGCAATCACCTCCATCACCCTGCTGGTCACTCCTCTGTTGATGCAGCCCAGGATACAGTTGGCCTTCTGGGCTGCAAGCACACACTGCTGGCTCATGTTGAGCTTTTTGTCCACCAGAATCCTCAAGTCCCTCTCCACAGGGCTGCTCTCAATGAGTTCTTCTCCCATTCTGCACTGACGTCTGGGATTGCCCCAACCCAGGTGCAGCACCTTGCACTTGGACTTGTTGAACCTCACTTGGTTCACGTGGTCCCACTTCTCAGCTTGTCCAGGTACCTTTGGATGTCATCCCTTCCTTCTGGTGTATCATCTGCACCGCTCAGCTTGGTGTTACCTGCAAACTTGTTGAGGGTGCACTTGATCCCACTGTCTATGTCATTGATAAGGATATTAAACAGTATCAGTCCTTAGATGGACCCTGGAGAGACACCACTTGTCACTGGCCTCCACCTGGACTTAGAGTCATTGACCATACTCAGACTGTGGCCATCCAGCCAATTCCTTATCCACTGAATAGTCTATCCTTCAAATCCATATCTTTATGGATTATATCTTTATCCATATCAATTTTTTAAAGTGATTTGATTTATATTACTGTTGTAAGTCATATAGAAAGCATTTTGCATTGCAATGCAGGAATTAAAACCAAAGTTTTGAAGTAATTTTTGAAAGGAAAATAGTTTGGCATTGCCTTTCAAAGATTGTCTTCAGCATAGTGCAAGGAGTTACACTGTCTGGATCAGGAACATCTTTCTTGCCTATATAGAAATATGCAAATCATGAAGTACAGCTGAGTTACAAGCATGATTAAGAACTTTGGTATTCTTTGTTTACATACTTTTTTTCACTATTATATGGTGGTAATGTGCACTAAGTGTAGAAAAAATAATGACTCTGTTTTAGAGTTACTGGTTTTTTTTGTTTGTTTTTTGAAAACTGGGCAATAAAATACAAAGGAATAGAATAAAGCTATAAGAAATAGGAGGTCTTTGGTATTTATTGAAGTACAAGTTATATTGTCTTTATGTACACCAGAACATCCTTAGTTCTTTTTTTTTAAATTGCTTTTTAAATTATTAATGTCATTAAAATGTTGGTTGTTGATGAATAAATTGATTTTCAAAGTCGAGATGGGAAAGTCAACGGTTATGCGGAGATGAAAGGACACTTACAGTATCAGCAAAAATAAAGGAGAAAAGAGAAAAGAATAATTTAACACTGTAGAGACTGTAAAAAATGGAAGAAAATAATTTTTCATGACAGTTTCCAAAATGCAGCTGTTCATTATACCATACATCAATAAACAATTTAATGGATCTGAAATTTAAAGTTATATTGTAAACAAAGCAAAAATATCTTCCTTTAATCTGTACCAATTTTGTGCTAAGCAGAAGAGCTTGTATAAATGCAACATACAAGTAAAGCAGTTGGAAGTTGCAAGACAGTTAACCCTATTTTAACCCTATTCTTTTTTTTTTTTTTTTTTTTTTTTTTTTTTTTTTTTTTTGTGCGTCAAAGAGGGCCTCATAGCTGCAATTGAGAATTGGGAAAGGAGGAATTTGTCATCTCTGCCACTTGGTGTCACTGTCCTCAAGTGAACCGTTGATCAAGATGAAACCTGATACTTGGAACACAGTACTAAAATTAGCTGCTTTTATTTTGGGAGCCTTTGTGTTTTCATAAATCAAGAGTGAAAAAAACACATCCCAAGTGCTGAACGACGTGTATCTCTGATGTGGAATTTGTTTACGTAATAAATCAGCTTGGGAAAAAATATTTAAAAGTACAGCCAGGGACACTTATCAGAGGATTTGAAACTTCAGCACAAAGTCTTATCACACAAGGTTTCTCTAGTTCAAACACGATTTCAGCAGACCAATATTAGAAGATTTTCATCAGCACATACTTAAAAATGTAGTCTTCAGTATATGTCTGAATATGTTACTCATAACAGAATCAGTGAACCTCAGTGAAGCAGATGATCTAGTAGTTCCCTGCTTAATAAATCTGTCATGCCATTATTACATATGCTCATGAACAAAAATATCCAGGAAAAAAAAAAAAAAAGAAGTTTGGGTTTCAAATGGTTATCAAATACATTTAGGACATATGTATAGGTTTTTGTTGTTGTTGTTTCTGGTGTTGTTTCTATTTGTTTGTGCTTTTCTTTGATTTACATACCATAGTAGTGTAATGTTTTGTTTTTTTTTTCTCTATACAAAAAACAAAGTCATCATCCAGAAGAAAAATACTTCCCTAAAGTTTGAAAACAAATCTTGAGGACTTCTGATGCATCAGTAACTTTGGCAGTCACTTCTTAAAAACTTCTTAAATGGTCGAAATAGCTATTTTCCCTATAAAAGGTTTTAAAAAACGTATTATTTACATTTTCAGGGCCTTGTTTGCTCTTAATATATTCTAACTATGATGTCTCAGAGCTGGCAGGAGTTATTCATGATGCACTTTCTAAATTCAGAAGTGCTTGGAGTGTGATCAAGTATGGTTATGCAAACATAAATGAAAATGTGATTTCTTTTCAACCGTTTCAGGCTCCAAGTGACCAGTGAATATCATCTTTGCAGTTTAGGATTTCACCTCATGTAGCCAGGTAGTAAGAGCCGTAGCAATGAGAATATTGTTCATGTCATCTAAATGGAAGTGAGTAGCCATCTACTTTTAATATGTTTTTTATTTCTGACAATTGCATTCGCTTGAGATCCATATTTTTGTTTCCTGGTCTCCTGGCAGTGCTTAGGATGTTGTCTGCATCTATTTGTACTGACAGGGTCAAATCCTGGTATACTTCTACTACATTTTACACAGAGCTATCTGTGCACGACGTCAAAGGCATCGATTTGTGATACGGCTTTGAAACAATTTTGCTTAGCGTGGTTTTGTTTGCAAATTGTAAAACCCAACATGGGTATGGAGAGTCATCTAAATATTACAACATATTGGTCTGTCCTCATCACTCTTCTGTTACAGGGTACCCATAAGCCAGTAGAGCTGGTTAACAGAGAATCACACTCAAAAAGATACAACATAATTAAAAATGTTTTCATTTCTGCAAATTTTTACATGGTTAGAAAAAAAATAGATTTATTACATACCAGATATCTTAAGATCAGATTCACCATCACATTAGTCATGGCAGTTTTATTTTGATGTCCTTCGATAGTCTGAAAAAAAAAAAAAAAAAAAATATTTTATTGTTAACTTTTCTTGCTGATTATCTGAGCTTTGTTAGATTCAATGGTCTTGTAACTGGCATTCACAAAATTCAAATAGGTAGCAAACAAGACAGTTACCAACTTTTTTTTTTCTCCTTGTCCACTGAGGGCAGGGGAAGAAGTAATTTGCTGTATGGATAGCAATGAAAATTTAACTGGGAAATAATTCTGACTGTGTGGAGGTTTCAGAAGGGATTTTAAAAAGACTGTGAAATACTTATCACCTAATCTGGGCTGCAAAACCTACAAAAATATCTTGGGGCTGAGCTACATATACTTGATTCTGCCTTGGAGTAGAAGGATGGATTAGGTGGATTAAGTGCCTTTCATCAAGAGTTATGTCTGCTGAAGAGATGCAACTACGTGGTGTGCACTTACAGGATCCACTGTCTTCATTTATGTGAGTCATAGATACATTCATATATTTTACATAATACCTTCAGATTTTTCTTAGGTTATGTGATAGCAGAAGGCAAGAGCTTGGAACAGTGGCTGCTTGCCATGAGCCTTCAAGTTCTCGCTCCAAAGCATGGTGTTACTAGACCTCTTCAAAGAAAAGGTCCTTGGAGTTAGTGTGGAGTGTAAAAGAAGTCTGGTTCTCAGAACCAGCTGAACTACTTTGTCTCAAAAAAAAAAAAAAAAAAAAAAAAAAGAAAAGAAAAAAATAGCCTTAGGCAGACACCTGGAATGGAAAGTCTCAGCAGCTCTGGTTAAAGCATCATAATGTTACAAGCTATTGAAAACAGACTCTTGTGAAGAGACATGTTGGCTGACCCATCTTCTGGCTGTACTTCTTAGCCTGTACAACCAAATGCTGCCAACTTCATGCATTCAGGAATCACTTGTCAGCTCCTTCCCTCACCACACAAAAGTGGCTTAAGATCATGAGATTTGGTAACAAATCACTTAGGCTGGACTTTCCCTCCATTCCACTTCGGAGTGCTGGGTTTGTACAGGTCACAAATTTTGGCAGCAGTCAAGGTTTTATTAAAAAGAGATTGTCATGTAGTCAGCGATCACCAGAAGTTGCGTCTTTACGTAAAGTTGTGTCGTACAGAATAAAATCACTACAATGCATTGCATTTGCCTGCTTGTCATAGATCAAACCAGGTAATAAGAAAACAGCCACGTCTTTAAAAACTGGAGTTGTGTCATTCTTCCCCCTTAGCTGCTGCTGGTGAAAGGACAACTCAGAAGGTTCTGTTCCACCACAGGCTTCTGCAGGACGTTTTGAAGGCAATGCTCTCTAGCTAAGTAGGGCACTAGATCTAAGCATCAGAGTTTAATTTACTGAGTTTTGAAGCCACTGAAATCAACACACAAGGAGTCGCATGTTAAACTCTGACCATCTTGTGTATCTTCTACCTGCCTCTACTCAGGATGAAATCTTGAGTTCAGGGCTTTTACTTTAAAAACTTACCACCTACCACTGTTAGCCATCATGTGAGAGATCAAAGTTTGGATCCCTTCTGTGCCTTTGGAAACAGCAGCCAATCTATCTCTCTCAGGACCATTATTGAGAGAATTATTTCCTCCTTTGTAATGAAAACCAAAATACTTGCTGGGCTAGAGATGCTTGGAACAAAGCTATGAGGTATTCTTGATGTGGGAAGCACCCTTTCGTAAAAATACCCAAATATTCAGTGACTCAGAAAGACAGACCAAGAGCAAGCTTAACTATTCAGACCAGTAACAAAATAACTTAAGTGTGGTGGCAGCTCTGCGTTCCAGTGCCAGCTCCGGAGATGTTTTTGTATGCTTTATGCTAAGCAGATGTTAGATCCAGCAAATAAGTTGTCACTGAAGCTATAAGCAGGGAAGCCAAATGGCCGCTGTTCGCTGCTCAGATGAGTGGCCTCGTCTCACTCTTCTTCTAGCTAAACTAGTATTCATGTGTTTGAACAGAGGATAATCTCAGTCTGCTCTGGAGAGAAGGAAGTTTGATTCCTCCTAACTAGAATAAAGTTTTGAACCTGGATTTCTCATGTTCTTGCTGAACTGTTGAACTGGTGGGTGAGTGGGTGGATGGATGGTTGGATGGATGGATGGGTGGGTGGATGGATGGATGGGTGGGTGGATGGATGGATGGATGGATGGATGGATGGATGGATGGATGGATGG